>CM038002.1:338987-869778 GCA_021234005.1 Nephelium lappaceum | reverse complement strand
CCACCTTATCTTATTTAACCCATTCATTATTTTATAGGAATAATCCCAAAACAGGGTGTGAGTTTGTAAAGATATCATGTTTATCATTAATAGTTTTATATTTTATTCAAAATTCTATCTAATATTATAAAATACTAAAATATCTTCTTAAGGTATGTGAAATGACGATGATACCCTTAACGGTACGGTGATGATTGATAGATTCTGTTAGATTGATTTGATTACATTTGACTCCAAGGGTATAAACGAAATGTGATGAAAATTTAATTAAAATAATATTAATTAAAAGATAAAAAATCAGAAATTAAATTAAAAACTTGTCTTTTAAAATTTTTCTTTTTAAAAAATATATATTTGAATATTATTATTTTTTATATTTTATATTTTATATTATATATTTTGATTCTTTATTTTTTATTTTTTTATATTATTATTTTGATTTTGATTTTTAATATTTTTATATTTAATATATTTTAATATTTTAATATTTTATGTTTAATATTATTTATTTTAGTTCTTTAGTTTTTATATTTCATATTCTATATTATTTAAATCAAGTGTAAATTGATATTTTTAACTTTTTTTTTTAATGTTTTAATTAAAAATTTGACAATTGGGAGGGGCGGGGGGGAAGATTTTGGATAAAATTAAAATCATGGATGGTAAAAAAGACATTTTGTAAACTACATATTGTTTTTTAGAATTATCCCTTATTTATATAAATATAAAAATGTTTATATTTAAAAACAATTATATTATTTTAAATTTTTTCGTGATTCTCTCTTGAAAGTAAATATTCCTCTGCTGCCTATTTTATATACCTAATTCTTACATTTTTCTTTGTTTTTTTTTACTGCAATGGGGAACAAAATCAAATGAGGATGGAGAGCCGAGAGAAATAGGGAGACGGTTGTTGGAATGGGGAAATTCACCCTCAAATACCCACATCCCCAATTCCTTTAAATGGAGATTTGAGCGGGATGGGAGGGGGAATGGTAAAGGAATACAGATGTATCCTCTAAAATGAACCAATGACATCCTTAACTCCAAGATAGCTATTCTACAATGATTATACGTCAACAATATGCCAATATCTAAGTCGTGGTTAGCTGGCTTGGATACAATGAACGTTGTTGGAAAATTCAAGGAAGGCTTTAAAATAATTTCTGGTTCTCAAATGGATCTAATATATTATTATTTTATTCTGTAAACTCATTTTGATCAAAACTAG
Organism: Nephelium lappaceum; assembly: GCA_021234005.1. NCBI lineage: Eukaryota > Viridiplantae > Streptophyta > Magnoliopsida > Sapindales > Sapindaceae > Nephelium > Nephelium lappaceum. Next base: position 868,547 of record CM038002.1, on the reverse strand, counting down.
AAAACTTCTCATCTTATTTTCGCAGAAGAGAAATTACATTTACTTGACAATGGAGAGTAATTACTTTTACGTCATGAATTAACACAGTGGAAGTATACATAATCAAGAGGAGCCAAGTCTTCCTCATCCATGTGACCATAAACTGAGTCCAATAATGAGGTGTATATTTATAAAGACTTCATGTACGTAGTCAGCGAACTTGGCTATATGTGGACGGCGATTCATCCATATTACATTGACCTTGACTTGGATCTTCATTTTTCAAACCAAATTCAGGGTTATATGGGCCACGATATATCAACATAATCACCTTCAACTTGTTCTCTATTCAATGAAACAGACCTTGACCTGGCTTGGAACCCTTAATAAAAAAAAAACTAGCAAGAATAACAATAATTAATGAAAACAACTATATTTTAATTTATTAAAGAAACTATATTTTTAATTATATAAATTCAAAAATTAGGGAAATTGACATGACTTGAATCGACCTCCTGTGACTATGAGACTTCCTATTAAACCAATATAATTCCATCCAATAATTAGTTGTTCTGGGGCTACATTATTACATTACTCTTTGATAAGGAGATTTTATTTTATTTTATTTTATTTTTGAAATAATAAGGATAATCAATATATTTTGGTTTTGTACTGGTATGCGTTTAAATATGAACTAGATTATTTTAGGAAAGAAAAAAAAAAAAACTAGATTGATAGCCGTAGACCCTCTTTGCTTTTCACCTAGAAAGGGAAAAACATTTTGTGATATATTCAACTACTTTTAACTTAAATGCTGGTCCAAAAATGAATTTTGTAGTCTTTTCATATTCATGAATTAAGAAAATTTTGGTACGCTACAATATTATTGTCAGTATACTCAACTACCACATGACGCTGTCTGTCTCTTTTAGCACGGTAGATGGTACAAGCCAATAAATGTATAGTCATTCATTGTGCTTAATCTTTTTTTTTCATTGAAGATATAAATTGTGCTCTTAATTAAGCTTTATTAAAATTATCAATTTTTACACAATTTTAACAGCCAACAAAAATTATCGTACGCAGTGAGGAATATTTTTTGTATAGTACCATATGTTCTCACCTAAGAGATTCATACATTCACCGTGAGGAACATTTCATACCAAATAATAACTCCTTTACAATCTACATTGAGAGCAAATTTACGTCTGAGGACAACTATTTGCGTACACAAACTGAAATATTTCCTGTTTGTAAGTGCTTGGGAAGTTGGGATGTTCTCAAAATTGTTAGGTGTCTTATGATATTGGCCCAATGCATCAATCTCCATGTAGCTGACTCTGCGTCAACATTCAACATTCCATCAAGTCCAACTCCGTCCCATGTTTAAATGGGCTTATGAAACTGTTCACATCCTAACGTGAGTAAACAGAGGCACCCTTTTGAGGATACATAAATAGTGGTTTTACTCTTAGTACCTCCTAATTTTAAAGTAAGACGAATCAATAAATTCATCTATTACGTTTAAATTAAATAGGAGAGATAATTTATTTTAGGTGAGAGAATACAATGAATGAATTTAATTGGTTCGTCCCTTTTTAAAATTATGAGGTACTGATAGTAAAAACACTATATATATATAAACACATCTTCTGTGATGAGTTTTCTTCTTTAATTATGAAAGTGGGAATTTTTTTCGATATTATGAAAGTAGATTTTTAAGTCACACGTAATGTTTAATTTTCATAGTTTGCATACAAATCTATAACCACTAATATCGGTATTTTTATATATAAAGGGATTACTCGTCAAGTTGCTGCATGTAAAAGATGAATCTTCTCTAAATTCAAGAGATGAACAAACAAAATTCTATAAGTTCTATTATAATTTGTAAGCTTTTGCGTTGAAGCTATCATTGGAAGAATGAATATTTCACCATAGATTATCAGTTTGTAAAGCTCTGCAAACAACACGTGGTTAAAAGTAACCATCGGGCAGCCTCCAATGGGCTCCATCCATGAGAGAGCCGCTCGTTTCATGGATGGAAGCGGTTCATTCATGATGGGAGAGGGCCTATCACGGATCGACATCTATGACATGAGTAGCAAGAAGATGAACAATCGAGCCCCATTTTCAACCCATTTCTAGCCCTTGTACACAACATTTCATGCACATCCAAAACCCAAAATCCAACACAAATCTTTCAACAAAAACTAAAAAACTAAAATCCAAATGAGAAAATGGTTTTTTTTTTTTTTAGTTTTTGTTTTTTATGCGAACAACGATGGAGAACGATGAGGAAGAGGTCAATGGTGTGGCAGTGTCACAGTTTACTCCTTTCATAATGAAGGCAAATGTAATTGTGAGGAGAGAAAATGACCCGTGACAAGGTGGGTCTAATTAAGGGGAGGGTAGTTTCGTAATTATGGTTTGGGTTTTTTTTTGAATTTTGAATAATATTTTTGATGATAAGGTAAGTGGGTAATTTAATTACAGGGGCAATTTGGGAAATACAGGGTATAGGGTGCAAATCGTTTCTTGGAAAGTTAAAAACAATTTTTTTTTGGAGGGTATAAACGATTTTTACCTTCGAAATTGGGGTAGTGTTTGAAATTGTCACTTTTTCTAAATCAATTTTTAGAACTTTGAACAATATATTTACGTACTTTATCAACTGAAGCCTTTGGTAAACTATTTGTTAGAGTGTGAAGCCAGAATCAAGGGTGTGGCACGACCAAGTTCTACCAACCATGGTCAGGCATGTTCTAGCAGTGAGCACTGTGACTTGAGGTTGCACCACAGATCACACGCCACCTACCAATGTGTGGTGCAACCTGGTATTGTGACTTCAGATTGCACTACAACTTGTTCGACTTTGCCTCTATTCAAAAAAAGGAATTTTACTTGAAGTGAAACTCTTGTGTATTACTACAACTATAAATACCCATGTATATGGGTTTTCATATATACTCAGAAAAAGAGAGATTTCGAAAGGGTTTTGAAAGCAGTTGTATGTGAGAGTTGCAAGTTGGTACACAAATTTTTTTTATTGTTGTTTTATATTAATCATGAATTTGTAATATTTAGTAAAAAAGAAGAAAAAAATCAATTACGTACGATCATGTCTATTAACGTGGAAGAAAGTAGAAATGGTAAATAGACACGGATGTCGTTCTAGTCGATAGATGAATGGTGTAAATTCATTAAGATTTGAATAATTTCATTTTATCTATTTTGATATTGAGTTTACTATAAAATCTTATGCATTATTATCTATTTTGACACTAATTTCACTAAAATCTTATGCAGGACAAATGCACGTATGAGATATTAGCCTTGACCTGGATCAAACAAATTGTAAAATCAAGGTTTATGTATTTATTAAATGAACCATTATATAATGATAAAATATTAAAGTGTTGCAGATGTAAGATAATAATAATAACAAATGGATATTATGAAAATTACCCTCGGAAAGTAAAATAATCATAAACAGTACATTTTTTTTTAGGTAAACCGTCCTCTACCGTTAATTTTTCATCTAAGAGGTTAACATTTTTAGTCCACAACCATGAAATGACCAAAATACCCTTACTTAGATTCTATAAAATCCCTATTATACCTTTCAAACTTATGTAATGATACAAAATACTCTTTAAATTATTAATTAATAAAATAATATGAAGTAAAAATTAACAAAAATTTAAAAGAAAAAACTAATTAATCATCCTCCATTTCTCTTATTTATCTTCATCTTTCATCTTTGAATCAAATCCATTCTCATCTCATTTCTTTTCTCTCATTCTCTCTCATCTCTTTTTTTTTTTTTTTTTGGTTTCTTTTTTATTTTTTCGTTTTCTAGAAACTTAGAAAATGATTTCTTCCCAGAAATGATTTTTTGGAAACCCAGAAATGATTTATGGGTTTCCAATGATTGGAAACCCATAAATCATTTCTGGGTTTCCAAAAATCATTTCTGGGATTCCATTTGGAAACCCAAAAAATATAGAAATGATACTCAACAACAAACCAAAAAAAGGGGGAAAAAAAAAACTAACACACCACCATCATACTTAAAGATTAAAACCAAAGTCTCTCAAAAAAAATAAATAAATAAAATAAAAAGCAAACATTGTCACCAACATTTAATCACCATCAAATATCACCACAAAACTCATCATCACACTCAATCACTAGCAAACATTATCACCACACCCAATCCCCAACACACATATCACCACCACTCAATCACCCAAAATTGAACCCAATCTTCATCTGGGTTCAAACTGCGTGTTCGAATCTAGATGGCGACCTAGATTCGAAGTTGTTCGAACTAGATCGTCATCTGGGTTCAAAAAGCCAATCGAACCCAGCCATAAATCAGTTACAGAGGAGGAGGAAAAATTTTTTTGGAGAAAAAAAGAGGAGAAGAGAGTGTGGTTGTTGTGTGATGGACAAGTTTTGTTGCAGAGTTACAGCGAGAGTAAGGTGACATCGACACTGTGCAAGCTAAGCTTTGGTGGTGGTTGGGATTAGGGATTTGGGGTGGTCAATTGGTGGTGGTGGAGTGATTAGGGATTTAGGGTGGTCAACTAGTAGTGGTGGGTTTTATATTTTTGTTTTTTGTTTTTGTTTTTATTAATATCATTTCAATTTTTTATTTAATTATACAAGTATTTATTTTTCAAAATTTTTATTTAAATTATTAAAACAAATAAAATTACTCGTCCAATTGTCATTATACCATTCAAATCTAACACCAATCGGTTTTTTTAACCGGTAAGAGTAGTTCACATAATAAAAAAAATCAGGGACTGTTCACAATTATTTTACTTTTCAGGATAGTTTTTAATAATATCCTTAAAAAATTATGTTTATTTTTTAACAAGATATTATCAAAATATCCCCCGAATTTGAAAATAATATGAAACCATCATTAGTTTTGAAAATATTAGCTAAAATATTTCAGCATGGCTGCTCAATTCCCCGGTTAATTGACGGTTTCATTAGGGTGTAAGAGCAGATAGGGAATTAGGATTCGGTAGACTATTTGATCACAGTTGGAAGACATTACCTTTTTTGTAATTAAAATAACAAAACTTAAAAGGCAATTTGCTGTTTTAATTGAAAAACTAAAACATGTTGAAAAAAAAAAAAAAAATTAATTAAAAAAATGAGATTGAAGATCCGGAGGCACTCTCCACACATCACTCTTCAACTTCTGGAGGCATACATCACCCTCCCGATTTCTGGAGGCACACCATCCACTCAAGTATCACACGATGTCGATGACAAGCACGACAGCGATGCCTACAATTGCCCTTGATCCCCGAGCTACCCCGCTAACATAAATAGTGTCAGCGTTAGCCACACTACCATTTCACCGTCACTTCCGGTGGCAATCTCTGTTACTCGCCCTCACTCCCACTCTCAGCATTGTTAGCCCAGATGAAAATATGGGTTGTTTGATCCAAATCTTCATTTTTGAACCCGGATCCATCACTCGCTGCTACTACCAATCTCACTCAATTCTTCGCTTCCTTCCCACTTCTTCTTGTTCTTCTTTGCTGTTCGTGTGCGGTGGAGTGCCAATGGTTTACTGACCGTTCTTCGTCGACCAATATACTAATAGACTAATTATAGGTTTGTATGCATTGAGTGAGGGATTGGCCTGGAGTTGACAATGATGTGAAGAGAGATGAAATTAAGAAGCTTGTGAGGGAGCGGATGGTGGGGGAGAAGAGAAATGAAGTTAAGAAGTTTCTGAGTGAGAGAGATAGTGCTCTGTTTATGCTGTTTGCAGGTTGGAGGTGGAGGTACGAAATCTGGGTTTTTGGTGCTTGTTGAGAGATGGCAGTGTCGGTGAAATCTAGGTTATAGGTTCTTGGTGCTTGGTTCTTGGTCGATGAACTCTGGGTTCTAAGTTCTTGGTGTTTGATTCTAATCTGGGTTGAACTCAGATTATTGTACCACCGGCCATGGAGATTTTCCTTTTGTGGGTGACTTCTTTACGGTTTTCCTTTTGTAACATACATCAGACGTCACACGTGGCAACATTTGATTGGATCTTTTTGAACCAACGGACAAATTCATTTCTTCCTAAATAGCCTAGCAAGGGCATTTTGGATTTTTTGTGATTTTATCACAAAATCACTAAAACATTGGATGGAAATCGCTTTTGAACTATCGATTGTGAGGTTTTTGGCTAATATTTTTAAAAATCGGGGTTCATTGACATTACCTTTCATTTCGTGATTTTTTTTTTTTTTTGTTTTAAAGATTTTTCCCTTTCTTAAAAGTAAATTGTTGTGTTAAATGCGTGCACACACACTCGTACATGCACGCATGCACGCACATACGCATATATAATTTTTTTCTTAATGTGCATTATGTAATAAATTCAATGTCTCAATCATCAACTGTTAGATTTACTTACTTTCACTTATTTTGATTTATTCTACAACCATTTATGCATAATTAATGACCCACAGCCAATACATTGACTTAATTAATTTCAGTGTGCATTAAGGTGAAAATAATATACATACATACATACATACATACATACATATATATAACACATTTTTATAATATGTCTGGGGTATCGATGCAGTGGACAAAAAAATTGACAGGACCCAATCCGAAACCCTCCATACGTACGTCCGGATGGCCCTACCTAGCACCCAACGGAATCCTTCTAAACCTTACAAATTAACCTAAAAGAAATCTATGGAGCGAACCCTTAAAATCTTTTCTTACTTAGGAAACTTAGAATGGGTTGGATTTTTTTTTTTTTTAAAGAAAATTCGAACAACAGCTGCGTTTTAACTTAACCAAAATAACCTGCAAAGGAAAATACACTTCCATATACTTTTATTTTCCAACCCAACTTCTTCCACAACCATACATTTCAATCATGATAAATTCATTTTGTAAAAAAATCAAAAGCATGAAATCGTAATTCAAATACTTTTTAATTTATGCAATGATTTAAAACTAAGGATTTCATGTCATAAATAATTCTAGACCACTCATAATAACTTAAAATACATATATATACACACAATTCTTTTAGATACAAAGTTTGCAACGTAGTATACATAAACACTGTCGCGTCATTGCCCACTTATATTTCTGGAGGAGTCCTTCCATCTCGGTCACCCACAATACCTGAGGAGGTTTTTAACATAACAATAGAAAATAATAAACTATGGGAGTTCAGTGAGTACTGATGTTTCTTTTAACTTAAAAGATTTGGTTTTATTAAAAATACCTCCTTAAAACACTTTTCAAAATACGTTTCCGTTTCTTAAAGTTCTCATAAATTCCAAAACTTATTTCGTTGTATAGTATGAATGCTTAATTTAATAAATACATAATTTCATAAAATCTCATACATAATTTATAAAACCGTAAAACCCATAAACGCATCAAATATATATAACTCATATATGCATAAAATTTCATATAGCTTAAAAATTTTCAAACATAAATTTTCTTTGACTTACAAGGCGTGCTTATGAAAATTATAAACGCATACGTACATCAAATTCGTATGAAACTTATAAATTGAATACAACGTGAACTTATATATGCTTAAAACTTCATACATATATAAATTCATTTAATTTAGGACTTAAAAATAAATATAATCTTATTTAAATTATTGAAAGTGCATAGGTAAAATACAACTTATATATACTTAAAATTCATAAAACTTATAAAAATGGAATAATATTTGAACTTACACATCCATAAGATTCATATAAGACATATAGTTTATAAATCATATAAAATTTAGATTTCCTTTCAATGCATAGCTTAAAATAGAAAATCCATAACATATAAATATTCATACAACTTAATGGAAAACTTATAAACAATAAAACATATAAAATTTCAATTTCATTTCCATATGTAGCTTGACATGGAATTTCCATAAAGTTCATGTATATTCATAAGATTCCATAGAAAACTTAGGGATTATAAAATGCATAGAATGGATTTCCATTCCTTAAATTTTCTCAAAGCTTAATTTCATTTAATCATAAAACATACTTAAAACATATTAAAATATTTCCTTTGTTTTCAATACTTAAAATACTTACTAATTTTTTCGAAAAGCATCATTCGTACCCGTAATGCTTACAACCACGCGGAAGCTGTAATAATACTAACCGACGTGGAGTCACGTGGCACTTTTATCATACACCAACCGTGACACTTACTTACTTACAAAACATCCCGTGATTTTGTGCGGAATGTTGCATCGCTAACCATAATCATGAGATAATATTCCATAAAAATAGAGGCGACACGATAAACTTAAATCCCCCTTGAGTTAGTGACGCATCCCCCCTGGACTTGCCATACTAATGTGGGATATACCGGCCGGGTTTAAAACTTACTTATAAGGGTGGGTATACTTATGGCCTTTGAAAATTTATTTTATTTTCTTACTTAGTGCAAAAGCACAAAATCTCATTTTGAATTTAACCACATACAAAACTCATATATATATATACATATATAAAACTTCATATGAAACTTAACATTTAATAACATATAAATAGCTAACAAAACTTCATATAAAACATATATATCAATACCAAATATACATAAGAGTTCATAAAATTTCATAATTTATACACCTCATATAAAACATATAATTTGCAAACTTATAAAGTATTAATACTTAAAATCACTTATTGTGAAATCATAAAAAAATTACTTTCCCTTGCATAACATAAAACATAACTATTTATAAAAAGAATTTAAACTCAAATCTTAAAACTTAAATTTTATTTCATACAAACTCATACTTATAAAATTGTAAATAATAAACTTCCAGGGAAAATGTCAAATAATCAAAACATTCATTTTGAATACTTAAAATAACAATACGTACACAAAACACTTGTTACTTAAAATAAGCATAAACATATATGTAGCTTACTTGATAAATCACTTAGGAATTTTTCTTACAACTTAATTTCTTAAAAAGCTTATAAATCCATCACAACCATTTCAAAACCATATATAGTACTTGTAATAAAATATATTCTTATAACTTCAAATTCCAATTTCAAAAGCTTCAAAATCAAGTGTGGCACTCACCTGGTTCAAATTTCCTTAAGTGCTCCAATAGCCTTCTCCACTTTCCGCTTCCTTCCTTTTCACCCACACATTATATATTCACTTAGAATAGACTAACCTTAACCATAAAAATTCATTACATGCTTAGAACCTCACTTAATTCATTAAAACACTATTTTACCAACTTACTTCCCTACTCAATTTCAACTTAACCGAAGCCTTAAAATTCCATTTTCTTTGCATGGACCTTACTTTATACCCCTAGGAGCATCTCCATATGCCCGAAATAATTTTCTGGAACCCGAAACGAAAAATTAAATTTTTGAGACCTCTCTTGGCCGAGGTACTGTTCACAGCCCATTCTAGGGCTGCTCTTGGCCTTATTTTTGCTCCATTCATCTCTCTAACTTGCATTTAGATCACCCGTAAAATGGCTTTGAAAATTCCAACAAACGGGTGTGCGGAAAACATAGGAAAAACCACGTTTTTTTCATCTCTTTTTCAATGCCATTTTCACCATTTTCATTCTAAAATCTTACTTCTACTTTCCTTAATGCCATACATACTCAAACATACTTATTGAATAAATGAAAACATATATATGAGATAGTATTGCATAATGTCCATCAACACCCTTCACCTAAAGTCATAAAAAGGCAAGTTACTTAAATTGATTTCTACTATTCTTATAAGCTTTTCAACCAATTTTATAAAATTTTTATAGGTTTCCTTATCACATTGGAACATAAAATCATGCTTAATATCATCAATTGACTTTGGTTCCATACTTCCTCTAATATGCTTTTTACATGGCCTATTATATAAACAATGCCTTTCATTCAATTTTTTGCATTTTTCTTCACTTAGGCATTTTATCAAACACTTGTTGGGCATAAAAATTTATTCAAACAATTTCCATACAACTTCATTGATTCTCCCACCAAAACCTAGCTCATCAAACTTAGTGATTTCCATGAGATTTATACTTAGTTTAAAGCTCATAAAACTCAACTTATAACATACATAAAAACCCACATGAATTACCAACAAAATCATTAACAACAACATGATGGAAATGGATTCAAAAGTCATGAAACTAACCTTGATTTTGCTGATCTGCTTCCAATTGATTTCTCTAGCTTGGGTTTACTTGAACTCTTGGTTTGGAAGCTCAAAAATGGATCAAAGCACTTGTTTCCCTTGGATTTCATCATGGCCAAACACACCCCTCCTTGGAGGCTATCTCACAGTTTTGTATTTTTGTCTCTTGGTTTGTGTTTTTTTTTTGGCAAGAAAAATGAAACAAAATGACTAGGTCAATGAATTTATAATAATCTTCTTTGAAAATGACCATTATATCCTTTAATTAATTGCTTTTTGATTCTTAATTCTTGCTTATTCCACTTTAGCCCAAGTCATGTAAACTTATCTCCATTTGACCCTTACTTCACTTTCTCTTAATCCCACTTTGACCCCAAGTAGGAAAACTTATTTCATTTTAGTCCTTGTCATACTTACTATTTACTTAATACCATTTATAATTCATTCCGAAATAAATTCCAAATTAATTCTATGATCACTCATTCATCAAATTGACTTTACAATACTCTAATTAGATCTCTTAGGACTCAATCCATGGCTTCGAAAAAAGTTCAAACGGAGTTTAGGTCAACAGTATTCACAATCCTGTCCACAAGGGCGTTTTCGTTGGGTAACTTCCGGAACCTTCAGAAACTACCCAAACGGACTCTTTTTTACTCCGTTTTAGTTTCATTATACTCTAATACCTATTCCGAAACTTGTGATTCACTTGGTCCATTTTCCAAAAAATCACTATTCATCCGATAACACCATTCATCCGAATATACTAGCATCTGAAAATACTATTCATCTGAAAGTACTATTTGTCCGTAAATACTATTCCTCTGAAATATTATTCTTTCAAAAACACTATTTATGAAATTTTGGGTGTTATAAAAATAAATTATTGCATTTTAAAATTGTTAATTGTAATTTATTATATCTCAACTATATCTTATTGCAATTATATGTATCTGATTATAATAAATAAATGTGATTTTACATGTCAATTATTACAAATATGATCTGACTTGTTTAGTTGTAATAAAATATAATAAAAATATAATCAATTACAATTAATAATTTTAAAATATAATCACTTATTTTTTTTTGTCAACTGTATTGATACCTCAAGTATACCCAAAGGAACTTATATATATATATATGTATATATAGGTTCTGTTGGGTACACTTGGATATGAATACATTTGATAGAAAAAATACGTGATTGCATTTTAAATGTTTTATTATATTTTTTATATGTGATTACAATTAAACATGTTTGATTATAATTACTAATAATCAACTAAACATATTTGATTACAATCACTCATTTTTTGTCAAGTGTATTGATACCTTAGGTATACCCAAAGGAACTCGCAAATATATATATATATATATATAGGGCTTCCCTTGGGTACACTTGAATATGCATATACTTGATAGAAAAAATGTGTAATTGTATTCTGAAATATATTATTGTAATTTGTAATATATGATTACAACTATACATGTTTGATTACAATTAGTAATGTGATCACAATCAATAAATCAGTAAATATAATTATATTATTGATTGTAATCACATATGTTTAGTTGTAGTCACATATGAAAATTACAATCACATATTTTATGATGCAATCACACGTTTTTTTTTTTTTTTACTTGTCAAGTGTATGCATACTCAGGTGTATGCTAGAATGTATCACATATATATATATATATATATGTTATAAAATAAAGAGAATAAAAACAAATTGAAATTGAGAATATCAAAGGAAAAAGGAGAGATTGAAAATAAGAAAATCGAATGCTTATGCCTTCTGATTTCTTTTCATTAGAAAAATTGAAATTGAACAAGGGACACAACTTACATATATAGTGGGTGCTGAGTTGGTCACTAACTAACTCAAAATTATTAAAATAATATATGATGTTTATCTATCGATTTTACAACACTGCCCATTGGATGATATCATTCTCTTATTTTTAAATTATATTATTTTTAAATTTTGCTAGTAAAAATCTAATGGATAAAAATTTAAGTAAAAGATATTTCGTGATTTGATGGATCAAAATTACTATAATCTTCTAGATTCAATAGTATTTAGACATGCTTAATGAGACTATCTCATTAAAAACATTGTCTAGAAAACCCCTGTAGGATAAAACTTGATTGAAGGAAAAAAAAAATGTATTACATATATGTCCATATTGACTTAATATACTCTCCCTGAAGAATGCTCCCCTCGATGGAGTGCTTACTTTGATGGGATACACTTTATGATAATGTTTTTCCAAAAATCTTCAACTTGAGTAATAAAAGTGAGAGAAACATGTATGTACTTCAAATATGACAAATAATATATTTTAACCATAAACATGCTAACCTTGTGCTACAAGTCCTGTCTTATATCTCATGACTTCATTTTTCTCATTATGTTTTCAAACAAATATCCATTTATATCCAATGAGTTTAATATCTTCAGATGTCTAGATTGTTGGTCTACATACAATACGTTTGGCTAATGAAGTCGATTTTACTTGAATTGCTTCTTTCTACTTAGGTCAATCATACATTTTTTGACACTCATTGATATTATATGGTTCATGATCATAATTTATATTTTCAATTGCTATTGCATATGCAAATAAATTGTCAGTGATTATTTTATTACTATTCCATAGCTTTCCATGGAAATTTCTATGTTTCTAAGATTTTATATATCTTCAGGAGATGGTAACTCTTTTGGGGTACTAACCTATTGAGGGGTTGCCAATTCTCATCATATGAAGTTAACTATAAGATGATTTATTTTTCACATTGTCAATTTTGGGTTTCTACAGTAAACTCTTTGAGTTGAGATACAATTAAATTTTATTATCTCAACTTTTATATGAATAATTATTTCTATCAAAACATGTGACATCTTCAAACATCCATATGACGAGTCTAATAAGACTATATAAATATAGCTCTGCTTTTTTTTTTTTTTTTTTTTTTTTTTTTTCTATCAACAATTTTTATATCGACATTTATCCATAATTTGTTATTCAATATCCTAATCATTATTCTGTAATATACAAACCAATAAAATATATGACATCTCTATCTTCTCTAAGTTTCAGTACATATGCCTCTTCAGTGGCTATTGAAAACTTTCACACATTCTTAGGACAAACTATGATATTTATAGTTTGGATATATGCACCTTTCCATATGCAATTAGGATTTGTTTTGTGAGTCTCATAGGAGGAGATTATAAAACTTCATTCCTTATTCAAAGAGTTTTATCTCTTTAAAAACATTGAACTCTTCAGGAGTTATTATTTATATGATAAGAATTACATATAGGTTAAGAGTAATTTTTAAAATAACCATGATATTTTATTGTTCACTTCTAGGAATAATAACTTTATAATAACATTTACTTTTCACACTTCTATATGTAATGAATGATTTATTTGTTGTCATTTATATAAATTGTTCTTCAAGAACAATCACTCAAGTTAATATATTATCAGTGAGTATAAAATTATTCGGATATGCAATTAGCAAGTGAATAGCCTTTTGAACTTTATGTTCACAATAATTAACATAATGTAATGCATGCCAATCATGATTTCACATCGTTAAGTTTTCTAACTTTATTCATGTTCTTCCCCTAATGACGAGAAAACTTATTTATTGGTTTTATTTTGTTACCCTTTATGGATTTATTTACATCATCGTAACATCCTTCTGAGACATATTTATACTATCTTACTATCCTTTAAGGATATGTTGGGCTATCACATTATTCTTTAGTGACTAAAATGCAATGTCATATAGTGTCCATTAAGGACTGAATTATAATATCAAATATTGTCTTTCACGGACATTTACTAGATAAGAATCTTCAAGTTCTATAATGAATATTATGTTATTTTCAATAATTTGATGCATCATTTCCTCTGTATTATTTGATGAAAAACTTTTGGTTCATCAAAATTTTTTATCATATTGTACTCATGATCATATGATAGTCTCAATCGTTAAATATGCTTCTGGCATATAATAATACAAATAATACAATATACTTTTCTCAATGTATATTTAAATAGATTCCTTCAAGATCTATTAAAGTAACAAAGTTTCACTTATACAACATTATTGTTTTTTTTTTTTTTTTTTTGTGTAATATGCAACTTTCTCTTTTGGAGCCTTTATAATTGGTAAAAGATTAATATGATATTTATGTATACTTCAAGTATGTGATTTTTTAATTTCATATGCCACCAATAATAAGCATTTTCTTACTTGCTTTAATGTCAATTTCACTTCTGGTGGTTAAAATTTATTATGATCATTAAAACTTTATTAACCATAATCATTGTCACAACTATTAGGTGATTTAACATTCACTTTGGAGAATGATAGATTAATTAATTTAGCCATGTAAGATAAATGGTTTTTCACCCCATAATTATTAACATTACTACTTCAAGGGCAAACTTGAAGTACGAATGGTTTCAATCTTCTGACTTCATTTATTTTGTAATCATATATATTTCTTTAGAAATATAAATGGATCCCTTACCAAAAGATATGGATATTGTAATATTTTAGATATATTATAATAAATTAATTAACAATTTCTCAATATACAATTACAATGAACTATAATGAACTAATCATTTAAGGAATAAGAAAAAAATATATCATGTATATGGTTACCGCATGTTGCCTCTCTTCTCCAAAAACCAAAACTTCAAGTATGATATGATTGTATTTCATAATTATATATATAAATTTGATATTATCTCAAAATTTCAGGTTTTGGTAGAATTGAGACTGAATTTTTTTTTCCAAATCACATCAATAACTTTAATTAGTTTTAAAATTTCTGGTTTCAAATAAATTAGGACTATCAAACTTTTGATTCTAATAGATAAATTGGAGATCAAAATTCCTAATTCTAATTAATTTGGAAATGTAGAACTTCTTATTCTAAACAAATTTAAAATATAAAACTTTTGGTTCTAATTCAATTGAAAATTTAGAACTTCTGGTTTTAATAAATTAAACTTTAGAACTTCAAGTTCTATTAATAAATATTACGTGTCACGTTATTATTTTAAGATCATACCAATATTAATATGGCATATCAATTAAGCGTGCTATATATGGAAGATTTGCTCAAAGTAGAGAGGTTAAATAATGTGAATTTCCATATATGGAAACGGAGAATAAAATATTTATTGACAAATATGAGAAAACCTTGCATACTGTGGAAAAGGAAAAGCCAATAGATGCTGACTCCAAATGGGAGGAAGATAATGCATTGGCTAGAGCCACAATTTTAAATCATCTGAAAGTTGATTTGATTGCGCTAAATGAATGGTTTGATACTGTAAAAAGTATCATGGACATGATGGAGGATAAACATGGTCCTAAGTCTGAGACATACATTCAATTGCTTTTAAGGTAATTTAATGGGCTCCGGATGTCTGAAAATGACAGCATGTTAGATCATGTTTTAAATTTGGAAATATTGCAAAGGATCCATCAAATGTTGTTCATGAAATTTGAGATAAAATGCAAGTATTAATTCTTTTAAATAGTTTACATGAATCATGGGTTCATGTGGTTACATCTTTAACCTATGGGCAGAAAGACTTACCTATATATGGCCACTTGACCTGCATTGTTGGCCGTTAACAAAGTAAGAATAAACATAAGAAAGAAAGATGAAGAAAATCTGCTCGTAGTTGAAGAATCACAGGAGGCAGAAAGAAAATCTTTTAGCGCAAGTCTCGAGGCCCTGGTGGAAATCAAAATCAAAACGCAAATTGAGAAAAAATTCGGGTGCTATATTTGTGGAGATAAAAATCACTTCAAGGCTAAATGTCCAGAGCGAAAGAAGAACAATGGAAAGCAAAAGATAGAGGTTCTCATAGTCTCAGAAGCACTCATTACGGAATCTGACAACCAATGGTGCATGGATTTTGGAGCAACAAAGCATGTTTGCAAAGACAAAGGCCGCTTCTCAAATCTTAATGAAAAGGCATAAGGAGAGCACCATTTATACATAGGAAACCACACATACGTTGATGTGCTAGGCGAAGGAGACTGTAAGATTTTCACTAATTTCTTTACTATTGTTCTTAAGAATGTTTTGTATGTTCTTTCTAGTAGGCGAAATCTTACATTTGTCCCTGTACTTGAAAAGAAGGGGTTTGAAATTAGATTTAGGTATGTGTTTGTTTCAATTGGGAAAAACGGTTATGTACTACTTAAGGGCAAAAGAGTTGATGATTTGTACAACAATAGTATGCAAGCTAATCATGCTATTCATGCTAGTGTTTTCCAAATAAAGTCTTTTAAGTAGTACTCAAGGGTAGAGAGCCAATCATGACGCAGACCTTGCTTCAAACAAAAATATTGTTAGTTTAAGAAGTTAGCTTAATTAGTAAGCTGGCAACTGAGTTGTATAAATCTTATTTTGAATCAAGGAAGTTTGTTAGAGTTAGTTAATATCTATTCTATTAGCTAAGAGAAATAGCTAGCATTTAAGCCAAGAGCATCTCATATGCTATGCATTTTTGAGTTTCCATTATTGACACAAACAATTTTCTTGAACATGAATGCACTTTGACAATATATATATGCATAGAAATGCACATTCTCATCTCTAATTTAATTATTAAAAGCAAATTATGTATTCTAATTTGACCAATCACTATTAAATATATATATCACTTTCCTTTAATTTATATTTTACAATTAAAAGGAAAGAGAAAGATAATCTCCGTACTTTTAATTGGTTGAAAAGTTTGAGAAATCCAAGCCAGTAGTTTCTCAATTGAGAAACTCAGAAGATGTCCAATGCAATTATCTATTTGAGTTTAATTTTTTGTTACATAGGATAGATAGATAATGAAGGCAGAAAAACCTTTTCTAATGCAATTATTTAATCTAAATATGGAGCTGATGTGGCAAAATTTTTTTTGTTAGAGAATATAGGTATGAATTTCTCAACTCTCTTACGAACGATGACTAGGATTTTTTACCCTTTTCAACCAACTAAAAATTTGGAGAATTTTTCTTACTTTCTCTCCTCTCAATTATAAAATATAGAATGAAAGAAAGTGTAACACATATTTTATTGTGATTGATCAAAAATTAATGCATATTTTATTTTACATAATTGCATTAGAAATGAAAATATGCATTTTCAATTTTTTTAGCCAAAGTAGATCCATATTCAAAAATATTATCGATGTGTCAATAATAGAAACTGAAATTTGCCTAATAGCATTCGAGATGCTCTTATACACATGGTCTCTAAATTTTTAATCACCACCTCATAATCTGATGTTTAATATCAGGACAAAACATATTGACATTAAGACACTTTATCTGTTAATTTGTAGGCTCGTTATTAAACCTAGGAACGATCCTATTTAGCTGATGTGCTCGTTTCCGATTTTTGTGTTCCAAGCAAAATTTGGACTCACCACAGTGCAGCTTGTATGGAAATATAAAGGATATACATCTAGCTAAGGTTCAAAGCACAAAGATCATAATCAGAACTACAAGGATGTTGATCACAATATTGTAGTTATGACTGTCGATTAAATATGCAAGTGTTCAGCTCATCAAGTTGGTTTAGCTCATCAAGGCTCTAGGAGTGATAATCACACTAACACCAGTTGTAATGTCAGGATTAAACAAGACGGACCCACATACTCTGCCCCTGCTCAGATTTTGAAAAACATTGGACAGTTAGCTGTAATGGGCAATATGGTGTAATATGTAATAATATTTTTTTAATTTTGATTTGACAATTAATTGATTTATTTTATTTTTTATTTTTTTAATAAAGTTGCTGCTTTTTAGTGACAGCAGTTCTATTTTTCCCATTCATGTGTCTTTTTTTAATTTGTTATCATTTTCTTTTTTAATATTATTATTTATTCTTTTTATTTTAATATAATTAATTTAATTTTTTATTACTTTTCTTATACATATCTTTTTTAACTCTTAATATTTCTCCGAGCAAAATGCACAAAACCCCCCTCAGGTAAGGCTTTAAACACGCAGAAATAAAGTTTGAGTCTTATAACATAATAACCCCAACTTAATAGTCAACGGTAGTTATAGTCAATAGGGTGAAGGGTATTTCGGTCTATTTATAGGGAAAAAAATAATAATTTTTTTTCTTTTCTTTCATTCTCGTCACTCTTTCTCTCTAAAAAAACTGGGTTCATCATTCTCCAGTTCATCAACTAAGTTCTTCAAAATCATTTCCCATCTTTTCTCAAATAACTTAGTTAATTTTTGTTCCATCAAAACCCCATCTTCAAATCATTTCCTATCGCTGTTATCGTCTCCCTCTCTTGACTCAACCACTATTGCCGACTCAACCTTGTTGACTATGGAGACCTCTCATCAACTCCTCATCTTCAAATCTTTCCTCATACCCATCTCCATCTCTCTCTCTCAACTCAACCTCCCTCTCTTTCTTTTCAATCTCTCTCTTTCTCTCATTTGGGTTCCAATCCACCATCTGGGACGAACCCAGATGATGTTAATTAACATCATCTGGGTTCGTCCTAGATGATGTGTCATCTCCAAGCTGATGGAAACGATTGAGACCCTTGGGTCTCCTTTGTCGGAGGCCCATGGTCCGGTCTCTGGCAAAGGAGATCGAAGGGTCTCCGTCAATTTCATTTTATTTTTTGAGATCCAATTTAGATTGAGGGAGAAACAAAGCAACCGGAGTTACAGGACGACGATTGAGACAGTGCCCTTCTCTCTCTCTTTCTCTCTCTCTTCCCTTCTTTTTTCTCCCTGGATATTTTTGGGTACACCTAGAAACCCATAAATCCGGGTTTTATTTTTTGGGTTTGATTGAAGATGATATTTGGAGTTTTTGCAGATGATGTGTTTGAAGATGATGTTTGGGGTTTTTGGTCTAGATATGTTTGAAGATGATGTCTAGATGGGTTTGTAGTGGGTGGGTGTTTGGGGTTGATGTAGTGGATGATTG
Organism: Nephelium lappaceum; assembly: GCA_021234005.1. NCBI lineage: Eukaryota > Viridiplantae > Streptophyta > Magnoliopsida > Sapindales > Sapindaceae > Nephelium > Nephelium lappaceum. The sequence continues at coordinate 849,357 of CM038002.1, read as the reverse complement.
ATTAATGATGTTCTTGGGTTTTTGCAGATGATTGATGATGTGTGTGGGTTCTTGCAGATTGATGTCTAGATGAGTTTTTGTAGATTGTTGTTGCAAGTGGTGGTGATGTACAAAGGGGGGGATGTGAGAAGTAGGGAAGAAGAGGAAATGGTGGAGAATTTGTTTGATACTTTGTGTTGTTTGGTTCTGTCATTGGAGAATACGGAGAAGTTTTTGGGTTACGAAGATGAAGGTATGAGTTTTTATGTTTAAAGATGAAGATCGGGAGAATAATATGGGTGAACAGATGAATTGAAATTTTTTTCCAATTTTTTATTTTTTTTTTAGGTATTTTTCCTTATTTTGGAGATGAAGATCCAGAGAGGGTGAACAGATGAACTGAAAATTTGTTTTCAATTTTCAATTTATTTTTTATTAAATTAATTTTTATTATTTTAATTTTAAAAGAAAAAAAATTAATTTAAAAATTTAGGGTATTCTCCTCTTTGCACTTCAAACTAAAGTTGACCATAAGATTTAACACCTTTTGACCGTTAAGTTGGGGCTATCTTGTTATAAAACTCAAACTTTGTTTCTGTGTGTTTAAAGCTTTACCTGAGGGGGGGTTTTGTGCATTTTGCTCTATTTCTCCTACCTCCTATAAATTAATGTTTTCCTTTTTTAACATTTTTCCTTTTACAATTGTTTTCTCTTAGTCATGTACGTATTCTTTCCTAAATAGTTACTATTTATTTTACTTTTAGTGTGCCACACAAGCTTCATTTACAATTTACAATTTTAGTGAATTTTTTTTTTCTTGTTCATCTTAACTTCACATCTCTTCATTTTAACTTGTTATCTTATCACTTATCAGGTTAACATACTAAATTTATTACTTTTTAAATTTGTTTATTTTTAATAATTTTAATTTAACATATATCCATTAATAAATCCTAAAATCTCAATATTTAAGTTATTACATACTTATATATATATATATATAGTATTACCTTATAGTTTTACTTTATTTAAAATCAATAAAAATTATAAATTTAAAAAAATTCAGAATATAATTGATAATATGTATCAATTCTCATTATAGATATTTATTCCTATTCATTATAAATATAAATATATATATTTTTTGTAAACTTAGATTGAAATTATGTTTTTTAATAAATGCATATGATTTGTGTCTTATTTAAATTAATAATTTTTATTTTATTTATGTGTCCCTTTGAATAAATTTTTTGGATCCACCGTTGGGATTAAAAGTAGATAGTGAAGTTAGTGGAGAAAATTAAAGGAACTGATGCCGCAAGCAATCTGTCAGTATCGTTAGAGTTATAAGTTGCAGTCAGTTAATGCTGTGTCTGTTCAGGAACTAGGAAGTCAATCAGATCATTCTTAGAAGGTTCGAAAGCCAGGAATGGCAGATCATCTTTTTGTTTTTCCTTTTAGCATTTTATCAAATTAACGGTTGTTGATTTTCATCAAACACGATGCAAACTCCTAGTTTTCCCAAACCTGTCAGCCTTGACAGGTAAAAATATTTGTATTTGACTACTCTAATATTTATGATGCTTCCCATAAAAAATTGGTACTTGACTTTGAGAGTATGAAAAGAGAGAAGGAATTGAAACTAACGTTGTGAACCGAAAAAAAAAAAAAACCCTAGAGTTAACAGTAGGAAGAGCAATGGTGCTCTTATTGGAGTAAAAATATTATAGGAAGTTTTCCTCCTAAATATGTTTTCTGTAACAAATCTCTTAAAAACTTTATGGATTTCAATAAACAATCACTCGCACGATGTGAATATCTTGCAGAAAACAACCCTCATGTACAAAATTCATTGTGATAGCTTGTAAGTATATTGAAGTGGTGTCCAAGGATAAATTGTCTTCGGAGAAATTATCTCTAGGAGCATAAATCACCATATTATAAATAAATTTGGGTTAGAGTGATGCCAACATGGTGCCAGCTATCACTCTCTCCAACGCCAAGTTAGGATAGAAATTGAGCAAACACTAAAAAATGTAATATAAAGAGAAAGTAGCGAAAATAAGAGACGGAATATTAAAAGAAAAAATGAAGATAAGGTATGTAAGAACGAAGAGAATATGAAGATAAGATTACCAGCACCATAATAGTAAAAATGGTGAATGTAAAGTGGAAGGTGGTAGAAATAATCCCTTTTAGAGGTGGCTCTTATTGCAAAACAGAACCAAGTTAGGGTGATGTCAATGAGGTGCTGGGAACCAAACTTCAATGCCTAAGTTATGTTAACCTAGCTCTGATACCAAATTTGTCTTGAAGAGTGATGAGAATAGTTGGATAAAAAGAGAACCTTTAATGTAGAGTATATTTATTGATTGTTGGATGGAATAACAATTCTACCGAAGTGCTATTGCAGATTCTGTTGTCTGGTTTTGCTTGCTTGATTCATTAAAATTTCATCATACAATTTATAGGAGGTAAGGATAATGCTAGAGAAATATTTAAGCACTTCTACGAGATACAAAAATACATAATTCCAACACAAATGCTCGAGAAACCAAGGAGATTCCACGCCATTTAATTTTTTTGTTGGAACTTATCATGGCAGCTGTAACTAAACATCCACTTTTAAGATTACAAATTACTCTTCAACAATCAACACTACTGATCATAATCAAGATGAAAACCTCACCATATTCTTGAAAAATTTGCTACCACTGGATTGCAGCTCTGCTGAGACATCGCAAGGTTGCATTGAGGTTGATCAACAACTACACATCCCTTCTCATCATGTATCTGATTATGTTGTTGAGCATCACCACCTGATACACTAACACACAAGGCCTAGTAAGAGGATAACAGCTGCAGTTGTGTGCAAAATGATTCCTAAGAATGGATATGGCTGCATAATTTGTTCGCTTTTATTATCCTCTTGAGCTGGAGAAATAGTTGCATCCTGAGGAGCTGGAGAAATAGTTGCATCCTGCTCAGCTGAAAAATTAATCTATGTTTTAGTAACAGGACTCATAAAAATCTTAATTCAAAAATATTAACAAATCAGTTTGGGGTAAAAATTAGATTGCATAAGTGTATAAAGAATTAATTGCTAACCTGCAGCATGAGAAAGCACCCAATTATGACAAAGTAACCAAGTAAACTTTTCTTTCTGGCATAAGAAACCTTTGTCCGAATCCATTCTCTGAAATGGCTGGTCCAGTCGCTGGTGCACTGATAACGTTATCGGTGGAGTTGACAAGCTTCCATGCAAAGCCATGGTAAGGCATACAGATAACCAACTTATTGGTGATAATCCTGAATCAATCCATTTGCTTATACAAGTATCAGTAGAAATATTAATATTAGTAGGGTTAAACAAAGCGGAAGGGACTGCTGTATAGTTCGTACGAACGGAATAGTCAACAGTTACAACATTGAGATCAGATATCTTGCTGTCAAAACTGGTCAAGAATGGTAACATTGCCGTCAGTTATTTGAATACTACGGCTATGGTAGCTGATCCATTAACCAAAGGGTTCAAACCTATTGACTTTAAAATTCATGTTGATAACATGAGTGTTTTTCAATCTTTCGATATACTTGGCATTGTGATCACATGTTGGATGCTAAAATCAATAATACACGTTCTTGATGAAAAACAACAATGGAGTTTAATGATTTTATCTAAGTGTTTGATAAAAAGACAGGTTATTGAAGAAGAGTAAAAACTGCGATTGATGGACTTCAAGTGCTTCTCATTAATTGATTGATTGTTTACGAAGAAAACCATGTATTCCTACATAGTTAATCACTCACCCTTAACTGCCTCTCTGACTAGAAGATTCCTTTCCCTAACAACCTGTAACAAACTTGATGACCTGGAACATTCTATTATTATCAGAATGCCAGCACATCACTTTTCCAATTGACTCCATATTGGTTTATTAAGTTAGTTATTAACAACTGATTCTCCACTAATCAGTATCATGATCTCTATATTGGTTTTGATCACATGCTAGTGAGTGTAAACCTTTCAATGCTGACCCTGCATTTGATCTTGCATGATACTGCATCTGATCTTGCACCTTTACTGATTGAGCTTGCGTGAGCTGAACTGTGACTTCCTGATCGGTTCCCTAACAGTTCTCATCAAAGTGATTATTATGTCAAATATAAGTACTGTAAGTACTATGAATATAGAATGAATTCATGTTTTTATATAACATAATGACAGCTATGGTCTGATGGTGATTTTTATGTTGGACTGTATCATGTAATAAAGTTATATTAAGTTATGTTTTGCAACTCGAGAGTCATTTTTTAAAGGGAATATCCCAAAAAAACCCCTAAAAACAAAAATAACCTCGATTTACCACCTAATTTGAAAATATTAGCCAAAACACCCCTTACCGTCCCCCAAAAGCGGTTTCCATCCAAATTTTAGTGGTTTTGTGATAAAAACATCAAAAGACCAAAATACCCTTATTATATTGAAAAATTAAAAAATAAAAACAAAATAAATTAAACAATTACCTAACATCCTTTTATAACCAAAATAAAATAAATTAAAAAATTAATAAAAAATAAAAATCTTTATTAACTTTTATTATTTGTTAATTGCATTAAATTAAACTAATTTCTAGATTAAATTTTTTATCATTATTAATTAATTATAAAATCTATTTTATAACAAGTAATCTCAATAGTTCAATGGTAAAACCCAGATCTTAACAAATATTGTAAATTAAAAAAATATATATATTCAAACCAGGTGAAAGATCTGGGTTTGAATCCAGATCTTCATCATCACGTTGAAGATCTGGGTTCAAACTCAGATCTATCAAGACAATAAAAAACTAAAAAATAAAGAATAAATGAAAAATAAATGCAAACAAAAAAATACAAAATCACAAAATTTCTAGCTCTTGAAATCATGTTCAAGATCTAGATCACAATCAAAGTTTTCCAGTAAAGAACAAAAAAATATAAAACACTCCATCCACCAATAATCACAAAAAATTCCATTAGTTTCTCTGCAACCCAACAAATAATCACAAAAATTCCATCAATTTCTCTACAACCCGACAAACAATCACAATCCAGTAGTCAACGAACCCAGCAATAGTGCTCACAAATCCACCTCCGTACCGCCGCGCTGCACCGCCGCGTCGCTTCGCTTCACGACAACAGCACACAGCCTGCCGTTGCTCATTGTCTTCTCCACGAACCACGTTGGGAACAGCGTCCGCACCGCTTGACGCACCAACAGATAGCCTATCGCATAGCTGCACCGGCTAATCCACCTTCGCACCGTCGCATCGCTTGATGCAATAGCAGACAGCCTACCTCATTGCTACAACGACGGCGGTGACTTTTCAAAGCATGGCTTCACTCTGTCGTTTTTCCAGATTTGATGATGGTTTGAGAGATTGAGGAAGAAGAATAAGAGAAAGAAGAGAGAGAGACAGTGACAAAAGAAGAAGAGAAAGAGGGAGAGAGAGAGAGACTGATAGAAGAATAAGAGAGAGAGAGGGAGAGAGAGAGAGACGTTTTTTTTATATTTAGTTTTTTTAATTTTTTAACGAAAATTTTTTTATTTTTATTTAAGTTTTAAATTCAATTCAGTCGTCCCGCACATTGACGATTATACCCTCAGTATTAACGGATCCGTCACTTTTTTAACCGTTTTACTATTTCAATTGACGGTTGGACCTTTTTGGCTAATAGTTTCAAAACCAGTGGTGGTTTGACATTATTTTTATTTTTAGAGGTTTAATTGATAATAACCCTTTTTTTAAAGTTGTTTTCATATTTAATTTCAAATAACAATCAATGTCGCATGTTAGGATTTTCAAATTATGAGCTGTTATTAATTGAATTTTTAGTTTTAGAATCGAACTGTAATTTAACTGAATTGCTTGAAGGTTCGATATGTTCATGCGATCGTAACTAAATATTGGATTCGGTGTATATAATAATTTTTATACGCAATTATATTGATGTGATATTTTAGTGTAGATCAAAAGTATCGGGCCCAATAATGAGTGGATCCAAATAATAATATTTGACTTCCAAAAAATTTGCCTAAATTTTTTTCTTTGATATATGAAAAAATGATTTACAATAACCATATATATTATGTAATAATGATGTGGTAGTTATAAATAAGTTTACTATATCATTTTGACAATAAATATAGATAAAAATTTTGATAGTATGGCATTACTTAAACGCAAAACAAAATAATACTAGGTTGAAAGCTTAACGTGCTAAGTCCCCTCACCTCTTCCTATTTAAATATAGATAATCCCATTGGACTTGTATTATTAGGGTTTGTAGGAAACAAGTAGAGGAAGAGATCATACTAAATTGAGACCTTCATAGTGCTTATTACCGTCATCAAGTATGATGTATTCAATAGGTATGAACTATCAATCTATTGTTTTATTGATCTATTTTGGTGTTTTAATTGTTTGCAAGTATTAATAACAACAACAACACCAACACCAACACCAACAACAACAACAACAATAATAATAAATTTCACTTCAATCCCTAAATTTATGGAATTCATCACTTTTTTAAGTCTGTTTGCATTAATAGCTTCCATGGTCCGTAAAATTTCATGAACCCATCAACTTGGTCTCTCTTACAAGATTTTTAACGTTTGACTGTGACAAAAAGTATAAAATATCCATTTCACCTTGCTATAAGTTTAATAACCTTAAAATTAGTATTTTACCCTTTAATCTTTTAAAAAGAAATAAATTTAAAAAATGTTATCTCTATAGCCGATAATCTCCATTGCCGGTCATGGATCTAGAAACCCAGAACAATGTTGATTAGGTTTCCATCAACAAATCTAGATCAACATCAATTTGGGTTTCTAAAAACCTAGATCAATATCGATCTAGATATCTAGATGGAAACCTAGATCGATGTCGTTTTGGGTTTCAAAACCCAGATTGACATTAATTTGGGTTTCAATCCAGAAACTATAATCGTTGGCTACAACGAGAGGTATGGACTTGATGTGGGTTGGTAAGAAGGCTCTCATTGACTCAACCCATGCATTGATTATGGCTCCTCCATTAATTTTCAGGTTCTTCAATAGATTCTTTGTGGAAAGCAAAATGAACGCGCCACCAAGTGGAACCGATGGCTTCTGTACAATGCTTGTGAATATGGTAGAGGAGTTGGACATCGACATTGTTATTGCCATGTTGATTAGATCAGTCATCACTAAATCGATGAGACCAACCACCAAAGGATGATAAGGATAAGGGTCTGGTTCGATCGACCATCGATTTGGTTCAAACCTAATTGATAGTCAGTCTAGTTCCAAGTTGGAACTAGTCATTAGTCAATAGATGGCTGATGATGATTTGGTTCCAACCTGTTCAAAGATTTTTTTTTGTATCTTTCAGAACAATAAATCATAACCATCTACTATTAACAAGGATATATATATAAGGATTAGGGTGGACATCCATAGGTTCGTGTGTTCATGGGTGAAATGACCATATCTAAGTCTAATCTTGTTCAAAGATTTTCTTGCATATCTTTCAGTTTTTGACATATCTCACTATGATGATATGCTATACATTTAATCTATTATTAATTATACAAATTAATTTTTGTTGATTGATATAGTTTTTTAATTCATTTTTATAATTAAAACTCTGTTTGATTGAGTTTGAAATAAAATTTACAATTTAATGAATTAATACAAAAAATTAAAAGTATTATTTTAAAAACATGTCAACTAAACACACTTTTATAATATTTAAAAATTAAAATAGTTTCTGAATAATATATTAAAAATACTATTTGATACTAGAAAAATACTAGGCATATGACTTAGATTCTTAATTTGTTATCTAGCTCTAGAATACTATATTGAACAATGAATTAAATAGTCAACTTTTTTTTACATGTTATTTTCTTAACTTTGTTTTATGATTTTCAACAAATGCAATAATAGACTTAAAACTCCATTGCATCCCAGCGTTGTGAAACTCGGCGAGTGGGACCAATTACTTTCTGAAAAATCGGTTGATGGAGTTCTATTGACTCGAGAACCCCCAAATCGAGGTTTTAGTTGATTTGGCCGACTAGTTAGTGAGTTGGACTGACTATTTTGCCCAACTTGGTTAGCTAGGCTCTACGGTTTGGCACACGGAGCCCGCTTTTTCTTAAACAATCAGAGACACCAAAATGGCATCGTTTTGGTGTCCAAATTTAAAAAGGAAAAAAATTGAGGTTCACTAACCTCTTTTCAAACCAGATTGAACCACTCTTCTTTTCAAACAAATCGAACCACCCCTCTTTTCAAACCCTAACCCCTTTACATTTATAGCCTACCGGTCTACTGTTGTTGCCGACGTGGTAAGTTTGTTATTTGTTTTTTTTTTTTTGTTGCCTATCCATTTAACTTCACAACGTCATAGCTTCTTAGGTCGTTGTGGAAAAAAGGAGATGTCATATGAGAATCAATGATTTTGAACCTTGTTCTTTAATCAAGCTTTCAATTGGATTCATCACAATTTGTGATGATCGAGTTGGAAGAAATAAAAAGGATCTTACTGATAGTAAACAGTGGAGATGATGGCAATTGCTGCAACTACAAGTGATTCTAATGAAGAAGTGGCAGGGAAATGGAAAAGAAATGGCAAAAGAAAGACCAAGTCAAGAGTGGAAAATAGAGAAATAAAACATAATTCGTCTTTCAGCTACAAAGACCAAACCCTTGGTTTGATTTGCAAATGTGACTCCACTGAGATTTCAGTCAATGGATTTTGACTTATATATATGTATATATAGATATATATAAATATTTAATTGAATTAATAGCAACCACTTGTAAAATTGTCTTTACTTTTGATTTCATGCATGTACATCAATTGTCCATGTAACACCCCCTACCCGACCTTTCACCAGACGACTCCAAGGGGCACTACAGTCATATCTCTTTTTACAAAATCTTTATAAAACCTTTAAGTATATTTAATTTAATCACCTCAAAATACGAATTTCAAAATCAATTTACAAACAATAGAAAAATCCTTTTATTACAAACTGAAAAACTGCCAGAGTTTTCCCTGAAATTTGGACTTTCCAAACCTGTTACAAATCAACATATGCATATTCAAAAACATTTATTTCCACAACATATTCTATAACTTAAACCAAACTCCGTTTGGCTCATCCTTTTTCCATATACTCAACGTTATATCAAATATATATACACAACTGGACTTTTCTTTATCAAACCATCATTTTAAAATCCAAATACATATATATATGCGCATAAATACAAACTGAAACTTTTATGTACAAAACCAAAATTAATATTTATATACCCAAAAATACGTATGGAAGGATAAATGTGACTGTCTCAGCTCACTGCAGATGCTTTCTCTTCAATCTTCGCCTTCCTTACGCAATCTACTACCTACGCGCGGAAAATCCAACGCGCTAAGCATTTTTGCTTAGTGGGTGTACACAAAACTCAATATTTATCTTTTCATATAATCAGTTTTTCAAATCCATAACAAAATATCATCATTTGTCCGTAAATCGATTTAATATCCAAAAGGAATTTAAAACAATACATTAATCAAAATAATGCTCATAATAATTTTATAAAATCAATAACAAATATATAACTCAATAACAAAATAATAACAAATATATAATTCAATAACGAAATATCACAATTTAGCAATAATTCAATTTACTATTCAAAAGAAATTTAAAAACGATACATTAATCAAAATAATCCTTCTAATAGCTTTTCATTTTAACACAATCAAATTTCTAAAATCGGTAGCAAATATCACAATTTATCAATAAATCAATTTGATATCCAACAGAAGTTTAGAAACGATATATTGATCAAAATAATTCTCATAATAACTTTTCATTTTAACAAAATCAATTTATAAAATCGATAGCAAAATATCACAATTTATCAATAACTCAATTTAATATCCAAACCAAATTTAAAAACGATACATTAATCAAAATAATCCTCATAATAGCTTTTCATTTTAACACAATCAAATTTCTAAAATCGGTAGCAAATATCACAATTTATCAATAAATCAATTTGATATCCAACAGAAGTTTAAAAACGATATATTGATCAAAATAATTCTCATAATAACTTTTCATGTTAACACAATCAAATTTCAAAAATCGGTAGCAAATATCACAATTTATCAATAAATCAATTTGATATCCAACAGAAGTTTAAAAACGACATATTGATCAAAATAACTCTCATAATAACTTTTCATGCCCCTAGTAAACATAAACACGATACCATGGACTGGTAATCGGGTATTCCGGCATCGGACACTCGGGTGACGACCCGCCGGACTATCATATAATCATGTATATTCGGGGCCGGACACTAGGTGCCTCTCAAAACCACCGAATTCACTGTAACTTTTCACTATAGTCGGTATGAAATCAAACGGCGCAGTACTGCTCTTGTGACCCATTAATGGCATGCCACTCCAATCCCCACCTATCTGTGTCAAAGCTTACTAGGGCTTGAATAACAATTTATTTTCAAAATGCGTTGGGTTGGTTTCATTTAAAACTTTCGATTTCTTTTAAACTTTCGGTTTCTATTCCTTTTTCAAACAAAATCTGGCAGCATAACGGCTGCATTTCAAAGGTTTCCAGAAAATCTGTACATATGAAATAACACTTCTAAATATCTCGTTAATCCAACCCAACTTCGTTTTCCACAATCATATAAATCAATTTTCAAATTCATCATTTCGTTTTTGTCATAACCATATAAATCTCATCAATTATCATGGTTCAAAAGCATATATATAATCAAACACATATCAACATATTCGCAAACAATATTTCAAAATATATCATTAGACATGTATCAAAATATTCACAAACGATATTTCAAAGCATCAAAATATTCGAAAATCAATAATATTCTATTTATAAAAATGAATTGAATAAAGTGTACACCAACCTTATAGCGCTTTAGTCTCCAACGGAAGCTCAAACCTTCTCTTTTCCTTTTCTTTGGCTTCCCTTAGGCTATCTCCTCTCCTGGATTTTCAAAACCACATAGGTACTCAATAAAAACTCATTCCTTAACTTAAAATGCATGATTTACTAATCATAAGTGATCCAATTATTTCCAAATCACACCAAGCTCCATTTAAAACTCATTTAATCTTCGAAACTTAATCTTCGACTTTTAATAATCTTAATGCGCCCTATTAAACTCGTCAGGGTCATTCGAACACCCAACGGACGCATTATGAGTCAATTTACATTCAAACTAGTTATTGCACGATTTGATTTCACTTTAACTTTTCAATATTTTCTTAGTTTCCTAAACTCTTTATCAACATCAATTCACTTATTTTTCAAATCATTATTACTCAAAACTAACCAACAAATAAATCATACTAAACTTCACATCAAAACCATTTCAATCACCAACAATATCATTAATCACAAACTCAACCAACTCACCCCTTTTTCCTCTTGCTTTGACTTCGTTTTTGGACTGGTTTTGGGGTGGTTTCTGGTGACAGATCTGAGCTGGGTTCGAGTTCTTTTTCTTCCTCTTTCTTCTCCTTTCTTTCTCTCTCTCTTTCCCTCTCAGTTTCGCAGCGGATGGCAGCTGGTTTCGCCATCGTTTTGTCGCCGCTATTGTCGCCGATCTGCTGTCCGTTCGTGCGGGTTGAGGGCTGGTTTCAAGCTTGATTCAGCTCCGTTTTAGTCGAGTTCGGGTCGGGCTCTGCATGGTGGTCAGACGGCATCTTCTTCCTCTCCGATCAAAGCTGCTGGCGCGGCAGTTCTGCTTGTTTCCTTCGTCGCGCGCACTGTCAACTTCAGCTCTGTTTCTACCGTGGATCTGCTCGGCGTCGGCTGGTTCACGGCGAGCTGGTGCGGGCTGTCACGGTCGGCGGTCGGCGATCGGCTCTCTCTCTCTCTCTCTCTCTCTCTCTCTCTCTCTCTCTTTCTCCTTCTTCTTCTTTCTTCTTTCTTCTTTTCTTCTCTCTTTTCTTTTCTTTTCTCTTTTCTTTTCTCTTCTGGATCGAGAAACTTCTTTTTTTCTTTTGACGTTTATGAGTCAACTTTGCTGGTTTCTGTTTTCCTCCACATCAAATCCTATAATGCCAATTTCATCCCTTAAAAATCTCATTCTCTTACCTTAGATTTTGGTTCAATTTTACTTTAACCACAAAAATCAAATCACATCTTCAATTTAGTCCCTCATTATTATTATAATAATAATACTATTCATGCTCATGAAATTAGGGATGTTACAGTCCATCGAATAGACATTTGTCTACTTGCTCACTTTCAACTTTTTATTTTATTTTATTTTTATGAAGGGTTGCATTTAACAAAAGAATTGGGTGTATCTAGAGCCCACTTCTATAAAACAATTCTTATGTATTTTATTAAATTACGTCAAAATATAATTAGACTAACAAATATAATGTTTTTGTGATCATATTATTATATTTTGACTATGTATAATTTTTTTTATTATTTTATATATTTGACCAAGTTTAACCATTGGTCAACCGATTGATCGTTGACCAACAATCAGTCTAAGTGCTCGTGGGTAGTCAAGTATTCATTACTCACTAGGTTATCGATCGACTGGCGACTAGCAAAGTTCTGAAATATTGTTGCATCCCCCCTAAAAAAATATTTTTAACTTTGTTCTTGATTACACTCATGACTGAGTTACATAATTAAATTGATGAAGTTGCTACAAATCATGAATACATAAAGTCCATTATGATGGAGTAAATCGTTTGGCACTTATGAGCTTATTGTTAGCCTCAAATAAATTATGAGCATTTTGTAATTGGAAGTTATTAGTCTATTAGTATCAATTATTAGAATTCTGGTTCAATTACTGTTTGACCTGAAACATTCTTTACATTCATCTCCTTTATAAGACTTGTTATCAACGCTCTTAAATAGAGAAGCATATATATAGAGGGAACTATGACTTCTTACCCTTTGAGTCTTATTATACACAAGGTGGTAGATATAGTAATCTACACCACCAACAACATGAGCAAGGATTCTTTATCATCAATTTTTTTTGCTATTTTTTTTTATAATTTAGTGATACATCAGCATTTAAAAAAGTAAATGATCAAGATCGTTAAATTTTTTCTCTTTCATACATCTCTTATACTTAAACTACTCTCATAAAAAGCTTAACACCAACAAAAGATTAACAGAGAATCTTTGCTCCATCTATATATCTAAACTCCCATACTATAAAGCTTTCTCATATTCTTAGAGGTCGTCGACCAGTTTGTAAAATCTCATTACTTAAGCGTTAGAGTATGGCTGTTGGAGAGGTGATCGACCTCACCGACATTCTCACTGACTTCACCTTGACCTTTGTTGCTTTTGCAGGAAGAGAGTAGAAGTTCGGTTATATCCTAGAAGGAACCTTTCTAAAAGGTGAACCTGCTTTCTAGGTTAGAACCTTTCTAGAAGACAAACCTACGTCGTTCGCAGGAGAGAACCTAGTCTCTAAAGCTGAACCTTGCTGGGAGACAAGTTTGACACCTGAGACATAACCTTCATAGGAGGTGGAAGAATCTTACTTGGAGACACACTTAATATCCAATATAAAGTCCGTCTTAGAGGCAAACGGGTATCCAAGACATAACACATCCAAAAAGCACACTTAGAGCCAAAAATCAAAACTCATTATTAATTGACACTAGGATAAATTCTTGTGTTAACAGCTTTATATTGCGTTAAGCATGACCCTTGAGCCTAGTTCATTAAGGTGGGAGCTGCTCGTCTATCATGAGGTTTCATTCTTTCCACATCAGATGTTTATGAATTTATCAAAACATTCCCCTCATCTACTTCTTTTATTGTTTTTTGTTGATGATATACTAATAATAGGAAGTAGTCCTCAGCTTGCTCAAAACGTTATCACCTATTTGAATGCCAAGTTTGCTTTAAATATACTGGGTTCAGTTCACTACTTCTTTGGCCTTAAGGCTCAAAGAAATTCCTCAAATTTTTTCATGTCCCGGTTTAATTATACACATGACTTGCTTGGCAAGACTAACTTGCTCACCAACAAACCTTATACAATACCTTTGTCTTTTGGTATGAAATTGTCTCTTCATGATAGAAATTATTTGAAGACCTATCTTTACATAGAAGTGTCATTGGCACCTTGTGGTACTTGACTTATACTTGTCTTGAGTCTCCTGACATATCATTTGTTGTTAATCGTTTAGTTCAATCCTTGGCTGCACCAACTAGCCCACATTGGTATGCAAGGAAGTGTGCCCTTCGTTATCTTAAAAGCACTTCTTGTCTTGGTTCGATGTTGAAATACTTGAATCATTTTGTGATGTTAATTAGGCTAATTGCCCTAATAATGAGAGATCTACATCCAACTTGGTCACTTGGCTCTCTAAAAAGTTAAAATAAAAGGTTGTTACTCGATTGAGCACTAAAGCGAAATAGATCTTTTGATATTAAATTCTCTTCATAATAGAGAATTATTTACAAACCTTTTTTTTTTTTTTATAAATTATTATTACTATTATTGTTGTTATTGTTATTATTTTTATCTAGAACTGTCATTGGCACCTTACAATACTTGACTGATATTTGTCTTCACATATCCTCTATTGTTAATCAGTTAATTTAATTCTTGGCTACACTAACTAACACTAACTGGAAGGCCCGCAAGCGTATCCTCTATTATTTTAAAGGAACCGGCAACAAATCTTACTATCAAACCATTTTGTGATGTTGATTTAACTAATTGCCCCAATGATTGAAGATCCATATCGTACTGTTCCAGTTTTTCTTGGTGGCAACTTGGTGACTTGATTTTCTAAGAAACAAACTGTTGTTGCTCGATTGAGCACTGAAGCAGAATGCAGCTCACCTACTAAATTCAGGGATAACTATTTTTTACAAATGACATCTAGAAAGTGCTTTCAGAAAGAAGAATTTATCTCTAACACGTAAAAACGAATAGAAGGAAGGGTAATTTTGATCTTTATCACCAAAATAGGATTTAACAAATTGTATTAATGTGATGGTTTATATTAACTACGGGAATTTTAGGTACTTTGGGGCTTTTTTACAACTTTTTTTATGAGTAATTTGTAAGTGATACTCACGAGCCTATAAGTGAACCTACACGTGTTTCTCAGGTTCCTCAGCTTTATCTCGGCACAAGTAGCTTGACACTAAAGCCAATCAACTCTGGTTCATAGCGTGACTTGCAGCTCACACAATAACAAATATTTCCTGAGTATCATAATCAGCTTAGATTGCAGCCAGCCAACAATGCTTAGCTTAAGCTTGAAGATTAGCTAATCTAGTTAGTTAGAGTCAATTACACATGCATGGCCATGATTTGGTTAGTTATAATTCGATGGTCAAGATTTGTCACTTAAGCTTGTATATATACACCTGTACTCTGTTTCCAGAAGCTTAATGAAGAAGATTATGTATCATTGCAATTCTGAGTTTAGTTTTTGATTCTTGAAGCAAAACTTCAAGATCCATCAAACATTTTCATGGTATTAGAGCTTTCGTGACTCACGTCCATGGCGTCTGATTCTCAAATCTTGTCGGCACGATCTCAAAGCAATCTCAGTCAATCAACTGATACAGATACTCTCTTTGCAACCTCCATGGATGCTCAATCATTGGCAAAGACTCTGAACTTCAATCTTCCAATCCAGTCGGACAAGAGCAACTATGTCAATTGGAAGGCACAAGTTCTTGCAGCGATTCAAGCATTGGAGCTTGAAAAGTTTATCACCAAATCTGAGTCTGCACCTGAGCTTGTAATCGAGGAAGTTGATGAGAATGGAATTGTCAAAGCAACGAAAGTAAATCCAGAGTATAGAGCTTGGAACAGAGCTGATCAATTGCTCCTGTGCTGGCTGTTCTCAACAATCAACGAAGGTGTCCTTAATCAGGTAGATCAATCTAAGTCTGCTCTTGAAGTCTGGGTTACCTTAGAGAAACTTTATGCTCAACAATCACTAGTTAGGGCATTGCAACTAAGGCAACAACTCTAGAGTAGTAAGAAGGGTTCCATGTCTATTAGTGATTACTTCTGAAAGACAAAAAAAATTAGTGATGCTCTAGCTACAGCTGGTCACTCAGTCTCAGAAAATGACATGATAGTGAGTATTCTTAGTGGGTTAGGACACAAATATGATCTTGTTGTGGTGTTGGTCTCATCGCAAGTAAAGAAAATGAGTGTGGAGGATATTCAATACAAGTTGATGTTACATGAGCGACATATTGAACAACTCAATACAAATGCTCAAGTTGATGAATCATCTGCCTCTGTGAGTTCTGTGTCTCAAAATGATGGAAATAGAGGAAGGAATAACTCAGGTTATAGAGGTACTGGTAGAGGAAGGAATAAGGGAGGCAGAAGTGGAAGGTGGATCGATCAAAGGGTCTTTTGTCAGCTCTGCCAAAGACCAGAACATGCTACATTACAATGTTACAAATGCTTTGATCAGAATTGGCATGGAAGCAATCCGAATCTGAATTCACAAAGGGCACAAAGTTCGAACCATTCAAGTCAAAACACTGTCAATACTCATGTGAACCTTGCTCAGAATACAGACAGTGCAACATACTATGCCTCACCTGAAGTTGTGAATGATCCTGCCTGGTATGTAGATAGTGGGGCAACCAATCATGTGACTGCAAATCTGAACAACTTGGCAATAAATTCAGAGTTCAAAGGGAAGGACAAACTGACTGTCGGCAATGGTAATCAACTTTCTGTTTCACACATAGGAAGTCCAACTTATAAAACTACCACCATTCCAAGTATACACGTTTACTTAAATCAAATTCTACATGTGCCTAGCATCACAAAGAATTTGATGAGTATTTCAAATATAACTAAGGATAATGGTCTGATAGCAGAATTTAATGGCGAAGCTTGTGTGTTTAAGGATAGAACCTCGGTGAAAGCTTTGGTTGAAGGAACTCTCAAGAATGGATTTTACAACCTTGATTTACCAGTTCCTCTGAAGGCAAAATCAAATCTTTGTTCAAGGAAGCAAGAGACTGAAAGGAAGCTAGGAAATGGTGGTATGGAAAGCAACAATTCCGTTTTTCTTAATTCGGTTGATAACACTTCATCAAACAAACTAGTTGTAAATAAGAATAAGTTTGATGCAAATGTAGCTGCTAAGACAAATTCTAAAATATGGCATGCAAAACTTGGCCATCCTTCTATACAAGTGTTAAGGCATGTACTTGGTTGGTTACAGGTTAATGTGAATGTTTCTGGAGTTTCTTTCTGTGATTCATGTAAACTAGGAAAATTGCATAAACTTCCTTTTGCCAAACATGATATCACTGCCTCCTCAGCACTAGAGATCGTGTATTCAGACATTTGGGAACCTTCTCCCTTTCTATCAAATGATGGCTACAAGTACTACATTGTCTTTGTTGATGTCCACTCCAGGTTTACATGGTTATATCCAATAAAATTGAAACCCGATGCCTTTCCAACTTTTCTTAATTTCAAAGAGAAGTAGAGTCACAGCTTGATAGGAAAATCAAAGATCTTCATACAGATATGGGAGGAGAATGTCAGTCGTTTGTTCCCTATCTTAAAGCACAAGGAATTCAACTAAGACTCTCTTGTCGTTACACACACCAACAGAATGGTGTTTCTGAAAGAAAACACAGGCATGTTGTAGAGACTGGGCTTAGTCTAATTGCTCATGCCAAGATGCCTCTGAAGTTCTGGAGTGAAACCTTTTCTACAGCAACTTTCCTTATCAACAATCTTCTAACACCAATACTGAACATGGTGTCTCCTTTTGAGAAGCTTTTTATCAAAACATTTTCTGATGTTAGTCTCTATAGGAGTGTGATTGGAGAACTTTAATGCCTTACTCACACAAGGCCTGATATCAGCTTTATTGTCAACAAGCTGAGTTAATTTTTGTGCCCTCCTACTAGCTTACATTGGCAAGCTTGCAAGTATGTTCTTCGATATCTTAAAGGATCAGCAAGATATGGTCTATTGTTTAGTCCTCCTTATCATCTCAGATTAGAATCCTTTTGTGATACTAATTGGGCTAGTTCAGTTGATGATCGAAAGAGTACTAGTAGGTGTTGTGTGTTTCTTGGTGGTAATTTGGTGACTTGGAGTTCCAAGAAACACACGGTGGTTGCTAGATCAAGTATCAAGGCTGAGTATCGTTCTCTTGCTCAGGCCTCAACTGAATTGATATGGCTTTAATCCTTGCTTGCTGAACTTGGTCTCATTGTCTTTCATTGTCTAGTTGTTTGGTGTGACAGCAATGGTGCCTAGGCTCTTGTCTAAAATCCCGTGTTCCATGCTCGTACTAAAGATATTGAAGTTGATTTTCATTTTCTTAGGGATAGAATTGCAGTAGGGCAACATGAAGTTAGGCATATCTCCACTACCGATCAGGTGGCTGACATTCTTACCAAACCCTTACCAACTGATTGGTTTTTGTCTCTGTGTTGCAAGCTGAACCTTGTTCAAACACCTACGTTTAGCTTGAGGGGGGATGTAAGTGATACTCACGAGCCTATAAGTGAACCTGCACATGTTTCTCAGGTTCCTCAGCTTCATCTCAGCACAAGTAGCTTGTGACATTAAAGCCAATCAACTCTGGTTCACAACATGACTTGTAGCTCACGCAATCATAGATATTTCCTGTGTATCAAAATTGCTTATAATGCTTAGCTTAAGCTTGAAGATTAGCTAATCTAGTTAGTTAGAGTCAATTACACATGTATGGCCATGATTAAGTTAGTTATAATTGGATGGTCAAGATTTGTTACTTAAGCTTGTATATATATACACCTGTACTCTGTTTCCAGAAGCTTAATGAAGAAGAGTATGCATCATTGCAATTCTGAGTTTAGTTTTTTCTCTTTGTATTCTTCATTCTTGAAGCAAAACTTCAAGATTCATCAAACATTTTCATAATTAAGCAAAAGGGGCATTTCTGCTAAATTGCCTTTACCATAAATGAATAGACCTTTATTATTGTTATTATTACCACGTATGACAAAGGGTGATTTAAATCTAGAACATTACGAAATAGAGGAAACGTTCTTTGCCGCCAAGCTATATCGGGTGGTTGGACCACCCCCGTCATAAAATTTAAAATACAACTTTATTTTAACTTAAATGTTGGTCACCACGGCCCCACGTAACTTGGTGATAAAGTCCACTTATTTAGGTTCAAGTGGCCCCAAATAAATGATTTCTAAAAAAAAAATTAAATGATGGTCCACATTTGAAGTTTCGATGCTTGAATTATAAGCTACAACTTATGCGATCAATCTGTTGTTTAATAATAAAATTCTGGCACGCTATAAATATTATTGTCATCAGCCAGCTATTTAATAATAAAATTCTAATACGCTATAAATATTATTGTCAGTAATGCAGTATACTCAACAACCACATTGACTACCGTGCTGGATAACCTTTAGAAACGGTAGATGGCACAATTTTGTATATAAAATTTCGCTCTTTATTATTAAGTTTGTGCCTAAATTCTCAGGTGTTTTTGCAATCACAACATTAAAAAGATTTTTATATAACCAGTATAGTAAACTAGAACTAGTTTATTAATAATTTTCATTTTCTGATTTACCGAAAAGCCGTCTTGGTCAAATGTTAAGCACTAGAAGTCTTTATGACTCATGAGTACAAGTGTACAACAATTTACATTAAATTATTCTAAATTATTGGGTTTATTTTTCTTTGAACACATCTTATCAAACAAGCACACACCGGTGGTTTTAAAAAGCTTAAAATCATCTAGCTTCCAAGTCTGAAATTGTTACATCATTGATTGAACCTATTTCCAAGTTTGATGTTGTAGAATCATATTGCACACCTTCATCAATTTGCTTAGAGAAACCAGGCTTTTTTGGAATTGTTAGATCCGTAGTGTCATTTCTGAGCATCCAAGCAACTTCCAACATTGATGGTCTATCAATTGGGATTTCTTGAACACAAAGTAGAGCTATATGCAAGCATTTTATTAGTCTACAAGGGGATGATGTATCATCGAGGGATGGATCCATAAACTCCATGCCTTTACGGTCTTTCCATAGCTCATATGCCTGAAATTGTTAGTCTGCAATGATTATTTAATTCGATTACAATTATTATTATTATTCAACAAGGGTAAAAGAAACTTACATATTCTAGAAGGCTCAAATGATCATTTTCACCATATAAAAGGGAGACCCTTTTGCCACTAATGATTTGTAGTAGTAGAACCCCAAAACTATAAACATCAGATTTTATCGAGTATATGCCTTTTTTCACATATTCAGGAGAAATATATCCACTGTATATTTTTTATATATAATTACAAACAATGAATTAGTATATAAATACAAAACAAATAAACTATTGAGTAACTTAACAATAAAAAAAATACACACTTACTATGTTCCAACAATTCGTTCTGTATTTGCTTCAAGATTGCCTTTTGCAAACATTCTAGCCATACCAAAATCTGATATTTTAGGCTTCATGTCTTCATCCAATAAAACATTACTAGGTTTCAAATCTCGATGGATGATCGTCAATCTTGAATATTCTTGGAGATATAGAAGTCCTTGACAAACTCCTTCAATGATATGAATCCGTTTTTCCCAATCCAAGATATACTTTTTAACAGGGTCTGCAACAAATTGTTTATTAACAATTAGAAAAGTTGAAAATTGCAAAAGCATGAACATTAAGCAGCTGTAGGGGAATGATGTTCAGTATTAATTGGTCATTTATTATAACTGAAAATGTAGTCACACACGTTAATTAAACAAAAAAAAAAAAAAAAACTAACCAAAAAGGTAACAATCCAAGCTTTTATTTGACATATACTCATAAATTAGTATATGCTCTTCTCTCTCAATGCAAAAACCCAAAAGTCGAACAAGATTTATATGTTGAAGTTTTGCAGTAAGCATAACTTCATTCTTAAACTCTTCAAATCCTTGTGAAGATGCTCGTGAAAGTTTTTTTATTGCCACTTTTTGTCCATCAAGTAATATACCCTGTAAAATCAAATAATTATATATACGAAGTCTCATTTTTATAAATTTTCTTTATATATATGTATATATATATATATCCTTTTAAAGACATAAGTTATCAATTACCTTGTAAACTGGACCGTACCCACCCTCACCAAGCTTTTTTTCAATTGAAAAATTTTCTGTTGCAGCCTCAACCTCAGCCAAACTATATAATACCAGATTTGGAGCATTGCCATTAAAATCTCCAGCTGCTGCTGCTTTATTTGCTTTGCTCCGGGTTTCTTGAACTGAGCCCGCACTTGCTATAAAGCAGGAAACGTTAAAGTCTGGCTAACATCTTGGTTCACCATTTTAAAATTTGGACAATCCTCACTTACCAATAAATGAAATACATGTATTTTATTGGTTACCTTTTGATTTCAGCTTTCTCATCCACTTGAAATATACCACAACGCCTAGCAGGAGCATAACAGCTGCAGTTGCAGGCAAAATGATTGCTAATAATCTGTGTAGCCTCTTGTTTTGTTCACTTTCATTCTTTTCTTGAGCTGGAGGAATAGTTGCACCTTGCTGAGGATGAGAAATAGCTGCATCCGCTGAAAAATAATCAATCAAAAAATCATAGTGAATCAGTAAAGAGTTAAGAAATAGATTGTATGACTGAATAAATAATTAATTGCTAACCTGCAGCCTGAGAAAGCACCCAATTGTCATCATACGAAACTTGCCAGACATTATAACCAAGCAAGCCCTTCTCTTTGATATAAGAAACCTTAGCCTGAATAGCCTCAACATCATCAAAACCAATCCAAGATGTTCCAACTGTGCAGTGATTCACCACGTAAGTTGAATTATAAGTAATATTTACATTGAAACGCCCAATATAATTCTTGATTTGGTCATATTCGATGATTCCATTCTCTGAAATGGCTGGTCCAACTGCCGGTGCATGAATACCGTTATCCATGGCGTTCACAAGCTCCCATGCATAGCCATAGTAAGGAAAACAGAACACTATCTTATTTGCTGATAATCCTGCATCAATCCAGCCCCTTATACAGTTATCAGTGTTCATGTTAATATTACTAGGGTCATACAGCAGTGAAGGAGCAGTTGTAAAGTTTGTTCTCAAAGGAGTAGTGTAATCAAGGGCATCAACGTTACTCCAGTTTAAGTATTGTTGTACCATGTCTATGCGGTACACTTCTGAATAAAAGTTTGGTGAACCTTGTAGCACCGCAGTCAAGATCAATTGTGAGAGGCTGCTAGAGTTTCCTGACTCTAAATTGACAGCCGCTCGCCATTCTTTGAAGAAAATTATCAAATTGGCCATGTTCGAGGCTGACTTACGATCTGACCAATAGAAATCTAGACCTCCAAAGCCATAGTGCCTGGCTGTTGTTATTGACGAGTCAATAAAAGCCTTCCTATGAGAAGAATTGCTTACCATTGATGAATAGGTTGAATAGTTTGCATCTGAACCTCCGATGGATAGAATTGTGATGACTGATGGGTTCTTTTGTCTCACAGTTTCCGTGAAGTTTGAGACGTAACTTTCATCAAAAGGTGATATAGAGAGCTGGTAGGAAGTGGAATTCAGATCAGCGCAACAATATACAATATGAGTAAAGAGAGAAGATTTGATGTCTGAAACAGGGAACTGTTTATCTGGAGGGAAGTAATAACCGACTTTGACCAGTGTCTCGGCTCTCACAGGGCTTAATTCGTAAGAGCCAAGGAAAATTTGGAAGATGAGAATGATTATTTTGGATACCATTGAGAAAAACTGTTCTCAATCCAAGCTTTGATGAAATTAAAGATTTGAGAACTCTGTGTATTTATAGGCATACTTCCACTCATCTCTCTTGGTTTTTAACCCCAAACATCCAAGTCTCATCTTATGGGGCGATGGTAATTTAATTATGTGAGAGTTAGAGATCTCCTTGCAGGTTGACTTTTCTTTTAATAAAATCATTTTAATTTTAAAGTTAGGTAGGAATCCTTTTAATAGTACATGCAAAATTACCTATAATTTTAACTTAAAAAATGTTACCTTATAATTTTAATAAACTTTAAATAATCTCATGATTATATCTCAAAAACCACCCATAGCAACTAAATTTAAAATTAGAATGTTATTGTTTAAAAGATAACAAGCCTCAATAAATTCTTAGATCATCTTCACCACTTTCATACATTGTAAAAAAATAATGTGTCATATTGGATAAATAGAAATCATGTAAAAATAGACTTTTTCAATGTACGTAATTATTTCTATTGACTATCAAGTTAAGGTGGAAAAAAAAAAAAAAATTGTTAACATGATTGTTTACTTCCAAAAGTCTATTGGACAGCCTCACTCAGCAAATCAATTTTCATCCAATGGTCCATATTAAATTTCTTACCTCTCTCAAAAAAGTCTTTGTGAGCTTCATCTCAATTCTTTAATGTCATCGGCGACAAGAACAACACTTCAATCATCATTGTCAGTAACCACACTTTGGTTTGGTCTCTCTCTCTCTTCGTGTCTTTAACAGAAAAAGAACCCAAAAAAAACAAAACTATCCCAGTGCTTGGTGGCAAGAGCCTTTACAATGCAGAGGCCGCTGATTCCATCTACGACGATGATGCAATCCGTCATGAAGGAATCCCTACCATCGAGATTGGGGTTGGGCTTTGATGGAGAAATTGTGGACTCTTTAGCGATTGAGTAGCGAAGCTTAAGATGGTAGTAGATGTGGAGCCTTTGTGTGGGGTTTGGAGAGGCAGGGGAAAAGAGAGGGCATTGGACGGAAAGAGAGAGGTTGTCGAGAGTATTCATGGTGAGCTGAGAAAGGAGAGAGTTAAAACACAGTCCTCACTTCTTCGATCATTGTCAACCATTCGATCATCCATTCGCAGCCTCAACTTCGGTGACAATAACATGCCTCTTAACAACTAACAACAAGCGGACTAAGAAGAATAATATGCTTCGTGTAGTGTTAAATCTAACACTTAACAATTTCGCAAGGCAGACATAGAGGCCTATACCAATTTCAATGACCTTTTTATTATTATTATTATTATTATTATTTTAAATATCAATTTTTAAGACTTATTACCTCTACAAACTTTGAACTTGTATCCATTCGAAAAACCTTATATTAGGTTAAAAATAGTCTTCATATATGTAATCTAATGATTTCATTTTTAGAGACTTCTAAGAGTATCTCCAATTCTCTAATGGATTATATTTAAAAAAAAAAAATTAAGTGTCATATGATCAATATCAAGATACTTATTTGCTACTTAATATAAATATCACTTGATAAACAAAACAAATTAAAAGTTGTTATTCAATGTTTCCATTTAAAATACAAACTTTGATAAGGTGTTAATTTTTTTTTTTTTTTTAAATCACAAACTTCTTGAGTCAGTTTTTTTTAAGTAATATATTGTCTTGTACATGGTTTTAAAAGAAACTATAAAAATGATGCTTTTAGCACTACTGTTGTAAAGGAAAGTATCTGTGTTCGACTGTTCTTGAACAAAAGAATGGAGCTGCTCAAACTAAGATATACTATATGTATTTTAGTAATGATAGTGTGAGGGTGGTTTTAAAATTCACACTAATTTTAAAACTATAAAAGAGAAAGTTTATTTATCCAAAATTTATATATATATATATATATACACACACACACACATAGAGTAAATATCTCCTAACTTTAAAAAAGTTAGAACAAAAAAATCTCAACCATCTATTAAATCTAATGGATAGAAAAAAAAAAAAAAGAGACAAAAATAAAAATAAATAAGTGGAAATTACAAAAAAATGGCCATTCTAGAATAGGAAAATTTGTTTACCCATTTTTTTTATTTAAAAAAAAAAATCATTTTTAACCCCTCAAACAAATTAATTACAACCTATATCTAAATTGCCCTTGCATACCTTATTCTCCTCCTTCATTGCTTATGAGATGAGATCTTTGGCTTTATTTATTGATTGTTTGAGTTTTGTTAGGATTGTTTGAGTTTTTTTGTGATTTTTTGAGGATTTTTGTGTTCTAGATGTTGGGTATTGCTGTTTAGGGTTAGATTTGGTTAAATTTTGTTAGATTTGGATTGAAAATTAAGGTTTTCAGTGAGATATAACGTGAAGACGATGACTGGGTTATACTGATTTTTAAGTCCACTTAAAAACCAGTTTCTGTTTTTATGTCACCACTTTTTAAGTGGACTTAAAAACCACGTTTGTTTTTTTCCTTGGAATTGAGAGTATTTTGGTAAATTTGGGTATGAGTGAAAGTAGTTTATTTAAGAGGCTAAAAATGAATTTCTATAAAAAAGTGGATAAAAACGAATTTTTCCTTTTTTGTTTTGGGTAAAAGAGAAAAACTCCCATAAATAATTTTCATGTGATTATTACCATCATAAGAAGATTTCATGAGTTTTTTTTTTTTTTTTTGGGTAATAATCAAATGATAATTATTTATTTCCATTTATTTCTTTTTTTTTTTCTTTTTATCAAATCTAATGAATGATTAAGATTTTTTTTATCCTTTTTTTTTTTTTTAAATCAGGAGCCATTAACTGTGGAATTATTATATATATAGGTCATCTACAATACACTCGAAGTATCGATATACTTGGTCTGATTATATTATAAAATTATTGATTATATTTTATTATATCTTATTACAACTAATCATGTCTAATTACAATTAGTAAATGTGATCTAAATGCAATAACTCATTTTTAGTTGCTAGGTGTATTGATATCCCCTGGGTATTGTAGGTGTTCGACTATTCATGAACAAAAGAATGATGCTGCTCAAACTACTATGTACTATATGTATTTTAGTAATTACAATATAAGGGTAGCTTTAAAATTCACACAAATTTTAATGCTATAAAAGAAAAAGTTCATTGATCCAAAATTTACTCATACACACACACAAAGAGTCAATGTCTTCTAACTTTAAAAATGTTAGGATAAAAAAATCTCAATCATCCATTAAATCTAATGGACAGAAAAAAGAAAAGACAAACATAAAAATAAATAAAGTAAAATATAGTTAAATTGTTTAATCAACTTCATTTTAGTTGTTCTTTTGAAATTGTTTTACAATCATTTATACTTGAGAATTAGGTTAAGGTATACCCGATAAAGAAACATAATATATATATATATATATATATATATTATAAGACTCAAGTTAGTTTTGAGATTTATTCAAAGTATTTTAAGAAAAGAAAGATAATTCATATTTCATATTTCAGCTTGGAGATAAAAACATCTCGAAGTATACAAGTATACATACATTGAGGAACCTTCTAGATTTCAAGATACTAGATACATAACCTTGTGACTTCAATGGTAATTGAGATTTATTCTATTTATTTATTTTTTTAAATTTCCATAATATCTCTTAAATTTTGGGATAGTGTATATCTTTCGATGGTTTAATAAATTTTTTGAGGTATTAATCAAGGAAAATTCCAACCTCTTTAATACGACATCCAATTAAATCAACAATAGCTACGTCTCAATAGGTTGCCCAGGTTAATAACTGAGTTTGAAAAATCAAGAAAACCATGCACTGTTAGAATGAACAATTGTGAAGAAAAATGATCAAATATATAGCCACATGTAGAGGACACAATATGAGAATGTATATCACAAAGATGATGCGTCCTCACATAATAAAATATCATGACTCTTCAAGAGAAGTCATGTCTCTTCAAGAGAGTATTTTCTTTAGAAGAAGTCATATCTCTATAAGAGAGTTGTATCTTTAGGAGATGTCATATTTCTCTAGGAGTGTTGTATCTTCAAGAGAAATCATGTCTCTTTAGAAAAATTGTGTCTGTTAGTGCACAAGTTATTGTGTACATGTGTTTGCATCTTATGTCATCAAGGTAGTAAATTTAGTGCAGTAAAATTCATAGACTGCTGGCATCTAATATTCCTACAAGTGCATGTTACGATAGCTAAAATAATGTTGTAACATTAGAAATGATGTTACAACATTTTCTGTTAACATTGCTCAGTGTACAATTCAAAGTATTTATCAACTAGTGACTTAATTGACTTGATTCTCGTGATTTATCCTTTTCAAATATTATCTGATCAGTTTTTATGTGATCTTATGTCAAGATAAATGTGGAATTATGTTTCTAAAGATAAAAGATTATTTTCCTTTTATAATTCTTGGATTTTATCTTTAGGAAACTTTTTGTGCAGATATATATATTTGAGTATTATCTGTAGAATTGAAAGTTAATCAGCTGATGTGCAGAAGAATGATGAATCTGGACAACTTCTTGACCAAGTTCGGATAAGCAAAATAAAAGGATGTGGTCATTGCTAAAAAATACGACTTATCCATTTTTTAGCATATATTATTTCTCTTTATTTTGAGATATTTATCTTTTGATAAATATTTAATTTTTTTTAGTTGACAATTATTTGATTTATAGCTAATTTAATTATGTTTCTTTTACAGATAACTGCTACATATTTGTGTTATAAATACAGAACACATCAATGCAAAGTGAATTCAAGGAAGCAGTGTGATTAGAGAGTGATATTTAGTGTTTGCTTATAAAACTTAGAGAGCCTTTTCTCTTAGTTTTTTTTTTTTTTTTTTGTGAGATTAAGTGAGTGAGTTGAATTAGGTTTGTGCCCATATACTTGTTAGGATGACAAATAATTAAGTCTTCGGGAGAAGACAAGTTTGTACCAATTAAAGGAAGTTTAAGGTGCTGTCAACCATTAAAGGTAAGGGGAGCTTGCTGCAATTTATGAAGTGAACGAGTACTCATCTTGCCTCAATTCTAAGAGGGAGTCTTAGGTTGGGTAAGACAAGATTAGGTTATACTTTAAAAAAGTTCATTAATGAGTCGATATCTCTAGGTAAGGCCTCATGGATGTAGGGTTAAACCGAACCACATTAAAAATGCGTTATTTGTTTTTCTTACTTTATTGTCTTTATTTTTAAGTGTTATAACATTCAATTTCAGATCATGTTATAACATCTTAAATTGTGTGGGTTACAATATGCGGTTTCTGGTCATGTTATAACATCTTAAATTGTCAATGTCATAATATTGTTTAAACACAACTTCTACAATAGTTTTGCAATGCTTAGTGAATAGGTCATTTCAATTGGTATCAAAGTTGGTCACTAGACATCAATTAGTGAGATTTTGGGACTTTTTAGTCTATTTGCTTTATAGCATGGTAGCTCGAACAAAAGGAACTTCAATTACAAGACCTCCTTTGCTTGATGGATCCAATTATCCATATTGGAATGTAAGGATGAGAGCTTTCATCAAGTTCATTAATGAAAGAGCATGGAATGTTGTTCCAATAGCTTGGACACATCTTACCATGACTGATGAACAACAAAGGACTATACCAAAGCTAGAACTATCATGGACTGTTGAGGAAGATAGACTTGTTAATTACAACAGCAAGGCCTTATATGTTATCTTCAATGGTGTATATGTAAATCAGTTCAAAATGATCACTACATGCAAAACTGCAAAAGAAACTTAGGAAATACTTCAGAACACTCATGAAGGGATAGATGATGTCTAATGTTCCAAATTACAAATGCTAACTTCTAGATTTGAGAATTTAAAAATGTTTGATGATAAATTACTTGCTGATTTTTTTTTTTTTTTTTTTTTTTGCCAAGTTAAATAATATTTCTAATGAATATTTTGCCTTAGGTGAAAGCATGAAAGCAAGCTTGCACAAAAAGTTCTGAGGTATCTCCTAGATAAATTCCAAGCAAAGGTGGCAGCAATTGAAATGCAAGGACATGAGTGTAATAAGAATAGATGAGCTGATGGGATCTCTTCAAGCTTTTAAGCTAAATCTAAAGCAACAAAAATAAAAGAAGTCTATTGCCTCACAATCGACCTAGGATGAGAGTGACAAAATATGAAACCTTAGAAAATGATGAGTATTCTGAGTTAGCATTACTAACTAAGAATTTTAAAAATAACTCAAAAGAATTGAAAATAATTCCAAGCCTGGATTAAAATCATTCAAAGGTAATAATTTCTCTGAATTTTTAAAATCTAACAAGAATAAAGGAATTCAATATAGGAAATGTGAAGGATTTGGGCACATACAAGCTAAATATGCTAACACTCAAAAGATGAAATCAAAGGCTATGCATATCACCTAAAGTGAAAAAGATTCTGAGAATGGGAGTGATGAAGAATTGGTAGGTCAAATTGCTTTCATTTCCTCTTTAAATACTGATTCTATTGTTTAAGAGTGTGCAGAAAAAATCTCAACAGCTTCACAAATTGTCTCAACACATCTTCAAGATGTAACATTTGATGAAGAAGGTTCTGATTCTGAATTTGATCAAAAATCAATTCAACAGGTATACCAAGAAATGTATGATCAATGGCTGAAGGTGTGTGATCAAAATTAATCTCTTATTAAAAATAATGTTTCTCTTGTTAAAACTAACGAGTTTCTTGAGAAAAGAATGTAGGATATTGAAACCTTGTGAAAGAAAGAGAGTCTCAAATTAAGATAGTCTCAAGTGAGATTGAGAGAATGCAAAACGGATTAAAAATGTTGAATTCAAGAACTGAGAAGCTAGATGAAATTTTGTCAATAGGAAAATCAAGTGGAAATCATTGTGGTTTAGGCTTCAAAGGAGAAAAAGTTCACATCAAAATAGTTTTTGTGAAATCTCTTGGTAAAGAGGATGTTACAACATCTTCTAGATCAGATGTTGCAACATTGCACCAACCTGTCATGACACTAGGTAAACCTGTCAATTCTGGTTTCATAGGTAACTATTCCAGGATTGTTCTAACCTGTCATTTTTATGGTGTCAAGGGTCACATTCGATCTAGATGTTTTGCTATGACATATTTTCTTAGAAGAGGTTTTCCAAAACAAACCGCAAGAGTTAAATTAGATTTGAATCATTCTCCTAAGAAGGTTTGGGTAAAGAAATCTAATCTTAGTTGTTTTACTACTTTATCTTGCCCAAGTAATTGTTCTACTAACTCATGGTATTTTAATAGTGCACGCTCATGACATATGATAGGAGACAAAAAAATTTTGAAAAATTACAAGACTTTATCAGGTGGTGAAGTCACATTTGGTGATGGAGCCAAGGGACGAGTGCTTGGCAAATGAACCTTGAATGTTGAAGCATTTCCAAAATTTATTGAAATACTTCATGTGGAAAGACTTAAAGTTGACCTAATTCTCAAAAATCAAATTTGATATCAAAACTTTTAAGTGAATTTCACTCATGAGAGATGTCCTGTGTTAGACCAATCAAATAGATGTGTGTTAGAAGGAAAAAATATATATATGGACAATTGTTATATTCAATCTTGATGTTTGACATGTCATAGTGTTTTCTAATTCTGATATAAATTTGTAGTATGAGTATCTTGGTCACTTAAATTATAGATCTCTAACAAAGCTTCTTAATGCAAGTGTTGTTCAAGAAGTACCCACATAGGACAAGAAACCTCCAAGAGTGTGTGGATTGTATACCTCAAATGAGAAGATGATAGACAGCTTGATGGAAAAATAACCTATTAGTTCTACAAGTGAACCCAATGCTATAACAGGTGCAGAGATTGTTGCAACAAACAATGATAATGTGGCAACAAAGTTATCACATTAGCAAACAACAACAACAATAAAAGAAATCTCAACCAGTGGTGCTCAGAATTCTAAAGAACCCTCATCCAGAGTCAAAAAGAATCATTCAACTGAACTCATCATAAGTAATTTTGATGAAAGTATGATCACGAGGAGAAAACATATGAATGTTGTGCAACATGTGTGTTTTAATTCCATGATTAATTTTGATAAGACCTTTACTCCTGTGACTAGGTTAGAGTTCATTGGATTGCTTTTTATTGTTGCTTGTGTGATTGGTTTTAAACTCTTTCAAATGGATGTCAAAAGAGTCTTTTTTCATGGAATTTGTTCCATTTAATTTTTACATTTGCAAGCAAGCTACTTGATTTTCTTTAAAATTTAGACTGTTTTTCAAAGAGGAGTTTGAAAGTGAACTCAAAGAGCTTAATTCATTTTCTTATATAATTTTTATTGTTTGTTTGAATGCAGCTTGTTTAATGTCTGATTTTCAAATTTCCTTGAAGTTGAGCCTAGATGAATTTTACATATTGCCTTTATGTTGAGGACAAATTGAAAAATCTCAAAAAGTTTCGAAAGCTCTCATAAAGGTCTCATGCTAAGAAAGAGCTATCTTCACTGATGTGTGAAAGCCAACTATGAGTAATTTAGATCTCTGTATCACAAATATAGTGAGGATAATCTACCATGGAAAAGGGTTAACTCGATGACAGTGTGAAAGCTACCTAGCTATGGTAGAACCTTGTTGAAAAATAAAGTTACACAAAAAGATCAATATATATATATATATATATATATAATGTTGCAACAAAAAAAACATGTTATGACATCACATGTCAATCAATGTCACAACATCAAGGCCATTGTTATATTTATAAAATGGCACATTAAACAAACTTGGAAGTTAGAAGTAAAAAAAGTGATCAGCTCAATTGAGAAACTCTCCTATGAATGATGACTAGAATTTCTCACTTTTTCCAACCAACTAAAAATTTGGAGAATTTTTCTCAATTTCTCTCCTCTCAATTATAAAATATAGAATGAAAAAAAGTGTAACACATTTTATTGTGGTTGGTAAAAAATCAATGTATATTTTATTTTAGATAATTGCATTGAAAATAAAAATATCCATTTTATTTTTTTTTTTTAGTCAAAGTGAATCCATATTCAAAAATATTATTGATGAGTCAATAATAGAAACTGAAAAAATGAATAATAGCATTGGAGGTGCTCTTATATCCATATTCTCTAAATTTTTTTGCCACCTCAACTTCATATTTGGGTTAAATAATTACATTAAAGATCATTTATCTCTCATCATCTATTCATCCCACGTGGCAAAAAAATCAACTCAAATAGATAATTGTGTAGGAATAACTCAAAACAGGCTATGAACTCAGTTGCTATAGTGGAAGAAGCTATGAGTGTCTGCTTAGCACTCTTCCAAGAAATAGCTCCTCCAGCTAGCAGGTAAATATAACCTGACGTGGATCTTTTACTGTCTTGGCATCTAGCAAAATCGGAATCAGAATATCCGATGATCTCTAAATGATCTGATCTCCGATAAGTGAGCATGTGATCTTTTGTTCTCTGTAAATAACGCATAACCCGTTTGGCTGCTTTCCAATGATCCATCCCTGGGTTACTCAAATATCTGCCCAACATTCCCACTATGAACGCAATATCCGGACGCGTGCATACTTGAGCATACATTAAACTTCCTACAGCTGACGCATAAGGAATCTTTTGCATTTCTTTCTGTTCCAACTCATTCTTAGGGCATTGATTAAGACTGAACTTGTCTCCTTTAGCTACAGGGGTATCGCCTGGTGCACAACTTTTCATGCCGAATCTATCAAGAACTCTTTCGATATAGCTCTTTTGTGATAACCCAAGGATACCCCGAGTTCGATCTCGATGTATCTGTATGCCTAATACAAAAGAGGCGTCCCCAAGATCTTTCATCTCAAAATTCTTTATCAGAAATCTTTTGGTTTCGTGCAATAAGCCTATATCGCTGCTAGCAAGCAGTATGTCATCGACATATAACACCAGAAATATGTATTTACTCCTACTGAACTTATGATAGACACACTCTTCAAATTTATTTACCTCAAATCCATACGAGATAATAACTTAATGAAATTTGTGATACCATTGACGGGAAGCCTGTTTGAGACCGTAGATGGATTTCTTTAGTTTGCAAACCATTTTCTTTGGGTCACCGGACACAAAGTTTTCTGGTTGCATCATCTATATTGTTTTATCAATGTCACCATTGAGAAACGCTGTTTTTACATCCATCTGATGTAGCTCCAAATCAAAATGAGCCACAAGTGCCATTATGATCCTAAAAGAGTCTTTCGTTGAAACCGGAGAAAAAGTCTCTTTATAATCAATGCCTTCCTTTTGAGTGAAACCCTTAGCAACTAGACGAGCTTTATATCTCTCAACATTGCTTTTTGAATCCCGTTTGGTCTTAAATATCCATTTGCAACCAATGGGTTTCGCACCTTCAGGCAATTCAACGAGATCCCAAACGTCATTGTCCTTCATGGATTTCATCTCATCATTCATGGCATTAATCCACTTTTGAGAATTAGAACTTTGTTTGGCTTGATGGAAGTTGATTGGATCATCTTCCACCACGCCTATATCAACCTCATGTTCTTGGAGAAAAACGATATAATCATCTGGAATCGCACTTCTCCTTTCTCTAGTGGATCGTCTTAATGGCATATTCTCTTGAGGTTGTTGAGTTTGCACTACAGGTATAATTTCTTCATTTTGCACAGGGAGCTCTTCTACATTGTCTTGATATTCTGGATTTGCATTTTGAATAATGTTAGGAATAAAAGTCTGATCATTATCAAAAGCAATAGTAGGAAGAGAAATAAATTCCTCTTCAAAGACAATGTTTTTAACCTTATCTCCCCCCACAAACTCAACTTCCTCAAGAAATCTTGCATTTCCCGTCTCAAAAAATGTTCTAGTAGTGGGATCATAGAACTTAAAACCCTTTGACCGTTCAGAGTACCCAACAAAGTAGCAACTTATAGTTCTTGAGTCCAGTTTCTTTTCATTAGGCCTATAAGGCCTTGCCTCAGCTGGACAACCCCAAATGTGTACATGCTTAATACTAGGCTTCCTGCCTGTCCATAATTCATAAGGGGTTTTAGCTACCACTTTGCTTGGAACCCTATTGAGGATATATACTGCAGTCTTTAGTGCCTCTCCCCAGAGGGATTCTGGTAAAGAAGAATAATTTATCATACTTCTTACCATGTCCTTAAGCGTTCTATTTCGTCTCTCAGCAACACCATTCATGCTAGGTTTACCTGGCATTGTGTATTGCGGGACGATGCCGCATTCCTCTAGGAATTTCGCAAAAGGTCCTGGACGTTGTTCATCGGATCCATCATATCTACCATAGTATTCACCATCACGGTCAGATTTGACAGCTTTAATTTTCTTGCCAAGTTGATTTTCAACTTCAGCTTTGAAAGCCTTAAATACATCCAGGGATTGAGACTTCTCATGTATCAAATATAGGTACCCATATCTTGAATAATCGTCTATGAACGTAATAAAATACTGTTGACCATTCCAAGAGGCTGTAGGAAATGGTCCACAAATATCAGTATGTATTAGTTCTAAGACATCAGAACACCTGTTGGCACCTAATTTCCTAATGTTTATCTGTTTCCCTTTTATACACTCAATACAGACTTGAAAATCTGTTAAATCAAGGGAATCAAGAATTCCATCAGACACAAGTCTTTGAATTCTCTGTTTAGAGATGTGACCTAAACGCTCGTGCCATAGTGTGGCGGAATCCCTGTCAGTTAATTTTCGTTTTGTACCTCGTGAATTTATATGCAAGGTTTCATTAATTGAGGCAATTGTGTCCAATAAATATAGGTTATCATGCAAAGACAAAAAACCAGTACCAATAAGATTTGAATCTTGAAAAAGACTAAATTTATTATTTCCAAATGAACAAGAATAACCAAATTTGTCCAAAATAGAAACTGAAACCAAATTCCGTCTAAATGACGGCACTACATAAGTCTCTTCCAAATTCAAAAATTGACCAGTTTTTAATAATAACCTAAAAGTTCCTATAGCCTCTACTGCAACTGTTTTGCCATCGCCCACATAGATGAATCTTTCAGCATCACTTGGCATTCGGCTCCACAGGCAACCCTGCATAGACACACTTATGTGAGTAGTAGCACCAGAATCTATCCACCAAGTGTGTTTAGGTACAAAAGTTAAATTAACTTCAGAACAAACCAAATTGAGAAGCATACCTTTCTTGACACGCCAATTGGCATACTTGGGACATTCTTTCTTTATGTGTCCAGCTTTCTTACAAAAGTAACAAGTAAATTCCTCATCCTGTTTCTTTTGCACCTTATGCTATGATGCCCCAACTGCAGCTTCTTTTCCTCTTTTCCTTTTCTTGTCCTTAGAGATAGTTGCTAAGTGAGCACTTTCAAGACCTTCTCGCTTTAATCTTTCCTCTTCTTGCACATAGTGAGATATCAGCTCATTAAGAGTCCATTTATCCTTTTGAGTGTTATAACTCACTTTAAACTGACTATATTGTGCAACTATATTGTGCAGGAAGAGAAATCAAAATTAAGTGCACCAGCAAGTCCTCAGACAGCTGTAACTTTAGTGCCTTTAGTTTGGAAGCGATATGAGACATCTCCATGATGTACTCCCTTATGTTCCCTTTTCCTTTATACTTCATTGAAACAAGGTTAGCCAAAAGGGTACTTGTTTCAACCTTTTCGTTTTTCGCAAAACGTTGATTGATTTCCTCAAGGAACTGCTTAGCATTTTTCTCTTCGGACATAGAGCCCCTAAAAGTTTCCGGAATGGAACGTTTCATGATCATAAGACACATGCGATTAGAACGGTCCCACTTCTCCATGTTCGCCTTTTCATCGGCGGAACTATTCTCATTAAGAGCTGCAGGCCGTTCTTCCCGAAGCGCAAGGTCAAGATCCATGCAACCGAGAACAATCATAACGTTCTCTTTCCAATTCTTGAAGTTCGTGCCATTAAGCACAGGAATGGAATTGAGATTAGCAGATATTGTTGAAGCAGAAGTAGTAACTGAATTGAGAACAACATTAAATACAAGCTCATAATCAATAATCATGTCATAATACAAGAATAATTAATTAATTAATTTATACATGACATGCTTAAATAATTCCCATAATGGTGGGCCCTAAAACAAGATACCTAGCACAACATTGATATTTAGTCTTTGGACAGAAAGATCAACTGTAAGTGGTACTCTCCGTGCAGTAATCAAATATTGACAATTAATCCGGTCAAGTAATAAACCTTTCTTTGGACCGATTTATTGCTCACATGGAAAACCTAATAATCGTCACATATTTATTACCACAAGTATACCTATTATTTGGCCAAATAATAATCTTCCTTTGGGCCGGTCATTATTTGCATAAACAATAGACATACATATCTTAATATTCCAAAATAAACAAATTTACACTATAGAGATTACTTTGGCAACATATAATTTCAATTCAATTTATTTTGGCAACATATAATCACAGATTTTTATTTTCAGTGACATCATATACCATAAATTTAACCACTTCACTAAATGTTAGATATATTCACAAACAACTTTTCAGCAAAGTGAATTAAACAATTACATAACAATCCAAAAAAAAAAAAAAAATCTCATTGAATTAAAGTGAGACAATTGGCCAATTAAACAAAATATGTATATACTTGCTTTAATAACCCAACTGAATTCAAGTGGCTACTGTTAATATATATATATATATATATATATCACAATAACACAAAAGAATATATAGTCATTCTCTACAATTGTACTTAATAAAAAAAAATGAATAAATAATCCTTTTGTTGACTTTTTCGCCAACATTATTCCTATGTGCAGCCTTTTGCTTCTGTATAACTTAAAAAAAAAAACCACAAAAGGTTAAGTGATTCTTTGGTCTCTACTTGTAACCAACACAGAGGGCATTCACGTCCAAATTGCAAGCAAAAGGCAATTCAATACATATATATTCATGTCACTGTCGTGTGTTTTCCCAAAGGCATGATTTGCGGCTATTGTTAAAAAAAAATATTTAATCACTAGCATCAAATATATACACATATATTTTTCATCATGCTTCCATGACAACAATAATAACCAAATCAATTTCTCAATGATTCAACATGAGTCGGCTCTGATACCACTTGTAGGAATAACTTTAATAGGTATAAACCTATACTAAAATCTGAAAACTCATATTAAATCATTAAGAATTGTTACAGAAAACATACCTGAATCCATATTGATAAACTTGAGTGGGATTGAGTCTTCCACAGCCAAATCATCTTAGTAAATTCTGTATTTTTCTTCTTGAATGGGGAAGGAGAAAGAGAGCAAAATAATGTATATTGATTTGACTTGGGGACCATAACCCTTTATAGTATTCTTTATATACTAACCTAATTAGGTTCCCATTAACCCTAATTCTATTAGTATTAGGTTTCCACACACTTAAGCCCATATCCAATGGATATTTGTAAAGCCCAATTAATAGATAACTTATTTGGCCCTATTAAAATTGATAGCATACAATATAATTGTTATTTAATATGTAAGCCCACAATAAGAAATATTAAAAATACCTAACAAATTGCATTAGAGATGCTCTAAGATTACTTATAATTATTGATCAACAATCATAATTTGCGAACATATTTTTGTCCCATCTTCTCTCTGCGTTACTTCTATTGATGGAGTTCTTAAAGCTCTCGAAAGCTCTTTGAAAGCTTTCTTCGAACACCTTCTTCTTTTGCCAAACACTTCAACTAGAAGCAATAGTAGCCTCTACTCTCATGTATCGGAAGGGCATTTTAGGTACTTAAAAGAGTTACAATAAATAAACCAGGAAAAAGAGAATTAAATGGATTGATTTCTACCAAATCTCTCTCTCTCTGGTTCATTTTAGTCTAAACATGCTCTAGCACATGTTAAAACCGTCCGTAAATCGATTTTATATAGTAATTAATAAATTATCATATATATATAAGCATTTTAATTCTTTTTATTAATTTGCAGCTATCAAATTATATATGGGAGTTATGCCACTATTCAAGTCCATAATATTACTCAACAATCTTTTTTTTTTTTTTTTTTTGAAAACATATTACTCAACAATTAATATCCACTGAATTGAAGAAATTTAGTGATGCGGACTGTGGTAGATTATTAGTTGCAACGATCCAAAAACCATATAATAACATAATCCAAATTTTCTTTTCACACATTGACGTGGATATACAATCCAACTACAATCTTAATTATATGCAAGGACATTTTAATTTTCTTAATTATTAATTTGTCTTGAACACAGAGATGAAAAAACTGTTATGATATGAACAACTCAATTTTTAAGTAAATAATAATTTGGTAAATCGTTGGTTATTGACTTCAATATTCGTGTCATCCTTTTTCTTTTTTCTTTATTTTTTTCCAGATAACAATTCACAGAGAAATCACATTCATGTCATGTCAAGATCGTTGGTTGAAGGAAAAGAGATAATAACCAAAGGAACCAGCTTTTCCACGTACATTAATTTGACAAATATTTTAAACATCAATTAAGCCATAAAATGGATATGCTCAAGTTCTGTTAAGACTATTCTTGACACTGACCTTATCACAGCAACTAGTGCATGGGACCAGATGCACTTAAACAGATTAATCTAAATCGGTATTGATACCTAAATCTGTTTTGTATCAATATCAAAGTCTTTAATATATAGGGCATTTTTCTTAATGTACTAGAAGAAAATGACCACTGCAGAGAGAAGCAAACACTGTGTTGCTAAGAGAAACACTTTCATAGAATAGTCTTAATGCTACTCCTAACTAAAATTTATCATTTGATAGCCTTTTTTTATTATTTTTTTATTATTTTTATTTTTGATTCAATCATATATATATTTAGTCTTTTTATATCATATTATGTGTTCTTATTCTTAGGTGTACATATAATGTGGTGACACCATTTTATTCAATATTTTCTTGTATTATCTAGTAATGGAGATAGGATTACTGATTTAGGGAGACCAACCAAAAATAAATATTTAAATTTACAAAATATAAATATAATAATATTCAAAAATTAAATATATCATTTAGTCATATTCTAAAAAAACACATTTATAATTAATTTATACTCTAAGTTTATAAATCAAAATGAAACTTATCGCTCGTTTAAATATTAAAAATTTTCTCTAATCAAATTTGCACTATTTTTTTTTTTTTTTTTGAGATTTCATAATTTTATATTTTTAAGATAGATCAAAATATCGCATTATGAAAGACAAGATTAATATTAAGCATGCAGAGTAAAAGGGTATAAACCCAACCTAAAATTTGAGTTTATATAACATAAACTATTGAAAATTAAAAAAATAATAATAATAACTGTACATATAAATTTATAAACTAAATAATAAAAAAATGTGCATATAAACCAAACTAAGTAATAATAAGTAAAATAATATGAAATTAAATTCTGAAAGATAGTCTTGGTCTTTTACTTAAAATAAGAAAGGCTAAATTATTTAATTAAAATAACCAAAAAAAAAAATTAAGTGAAAAATAAAATGCAATGCAAGAGCAAGATTTGTCCAGCAATTACATTGGATGATGTAACAAATTAAAAAGTAAAAAAGGGGGTCCCACTAAAAGTTATTGTATGTCCGACTAGAAATTATGTATGGTTGTGCTTTGTTTTGCAAAAGATTTGGCAGGCAGAGCACGTGTTTGACCAGTTGAAAATAGCATTGTAGTTACAACTCACAACTATCGTGACAGGATCTTTTGTCTTTTGCCGGGTGTTGTCGAAGTCAATCAAATTAAACTTGAAAAACGCACGTCATTTCTTTACATAGGTAATTGTGCATATTTCATTTATCAAAATAAAAAGGATTTAATTCTAATTAAACGGATTTAATAAACTTATGTAGATAATAATCTCTCTTTATTATAAGAGTAGTTACCTCTTGACAGTAAATATCCAGACCATGTAAATATTAATAAGTTTGCTTGAGTAATGTTTTTTCTTTATCGCGAGAATAGTTCTCTCTCAATTAGCAAAATAGATATCGAAATCGTGCAAATTTTAATTAATTTTGATAGGTCTTGATATAATTCTAATTTATTCAGTTTTAGCTTAAAAATATATATATACATAAAGAGCAAAAACAATTATTATTAATATTTTGAAAAACAAAAGTGCCTATACGTTTTAGTCTTCATGAACTTATGAAAAGTATTAATCTTTGAATTTTTTTAAAAAAGAACAAGCATAATAAAGACATTGACCTAGACTTGGATCTTAAATTTCTACATCAAAAGTAATATTATAGGGGCCACATATAAGGAAAAATGACCTTGAACGTGCTAGCTGCGTAAGGACTTTTTCAACAAAATTGGTTTCAAAGGATACTAGCCAAACATTTTCGACTTTGACCTTGTTGGGAACAACGATGTGCAGACCTTTATTGAAGGCGCCTTATTACATTACCATTGGACAAGAATACTTTGTTTTTGTGCTTTCTTTTCTTACATGCAAGAACTTGGATCTTGTTCTTGTAGATTTTGAAATTTTTTAGCTCATCTAAACCATTTAATTTGTTGTTATGACAAGGGAATAAATTCTAATCATATAATGAGGAGTAATATTACACTACTCAAAATTTTATCAAAATTTATTATCCAAATGATATGACAAGTTTATTTGTAACGACTATATCATCAATATATCATTTTAAAATTACAATGGTTATTACAAATCATCTTAACACAATATTTGAATAAAAAATTTTAGATAATGTAACATTACATAATGAGATACAAGATGTTTGAGCCCTTTGGCAAGTTTGCAAGAGGGTGCTAGTAGGGATGAAAATGGGCTTGGTGAGGGCTAGATAACTCCGCCCAAACCCAAACTAGTTTGGAGCGAGATTTCTGAATGCAATGACCTGA
Source organism: Nephelium lappaceum (assembly GCA_021234005.1). Lineage (NCBI taxonomy): Eukaryota > Viridiplantae > Streptophyta > Magnoliopsida > Sapindales > Sapindaceae > Nephelium > Nephelium lappaceum. The sequence continues at coordinate 808,574 of CM038002.1, read as the reverse complement.
TTTGTTCAAAAAATTAAAAAAAGCGCATAGTTTAAGATCTTAAATGAAAATTTATTCATTTAAATGTAAATATACATTTAAATTAAAAAACACTTTTAATTTTAAACTTATGCTAAGCTCAAACATACGGTTAAAGTTTAATATCTTTTTAGATTTACTCATAAACTAGAATTTAATTGAACATCATCTAAAATGAATAAATCTTTAATGTAAACATATTACAAATATAATTTAACTAAAAATATATATAAAATTCAGTAAGTTTAATACAAAAGAGCCACTATTGTAGAACAATTATCAAAATTCTATTCAAGCATTTCAATTATCTACAAGAACAATTTGTTTTAGACACAAATCTATAAGAATTTAATTAATGACAAATTTTAATACTAAACACTTAAAAAATAAACTATCATTATTGTAATAATGCTAAAATCAACATTAGTGTATAATAATAATAATAATAAAAGGGATAACTAGGTCAAGACTGGTCCAAACTATTTGACCCAATCCGGCCCTTTTATAAAAGTGGGTCAAGAATTTTGATTCAAACTTGACTCGAAACTTGATGGTAACAATAGTGTCACACTATGTTTGAATCACCCAAGTCTTCATTTTGATATTAAAATTTCTATAATTTTTATAATATAAACTATTAGAAATTGAAGTATTAACGGAATACTTTTAAATTTCATATAAATCGTATGTGCAGTATGTCAATATTTATACCATATAGTTACTAGATTTTATATGTTATTGAAAACTAATGTGTTTTTTGTTAGAGTATTAATTATTTTAATGTTTTTAAAGTTTCCTTAAAAAAAAAAAAAAATTGATGTTTTTAGCTACATTTTCATATTTTGCGTAAATTTTACATCAATTTCAGTTGATATCGATATTTCTATTGATATTTCTATCGAATTGTAGTATCGATATATCCATTGATTTTTATGTCAAATTGTAACCGTTATTTCTGTCAATATCCGATATCTTCATCCTTGCTTATTATAAAGCTAACTATGCTAGTTGCTTGTATAGTAGGAGAGCTACAAGTGATAATTATGTGTTCTTAGGAGGGAATGTCATTTCTCAGAGCTCTAGAAAGAAGTAAGTTGTAGCCGGGTCTAGCACTGAAATAAGAGCATAGATCCATGCCTCAAATCAGAATTAAAGTTCAATATGGGTTGCAATCTTTAATCAAAGAATTTCAAATTAACGTGCCTTCTTCTAGTATATATTGTCTGGTGTGACGATATTAGAGCTAATTCACGAGCTCATAATCTGATGTTTAATGTCAGGACAAAACTTACTGATATTGATACACTTTTATCTGTTAAAAGGTAGGCTTGTTAAACCTAGGTACGATCCCACTAAATTTCAAGCAGTTTATGTGCTCGTTTCCAAGCAGAATTTGGACTCACCACATTGCAGCTTGTATGGAAATATAAAGGATATAAATCTCGCTAAGGTTCAAAGCAGAAAGATCATAATCAGAGCTACAAGGATGTTGATCATAGCATTGTAGTTATGATTGTTGATTAAATGTGCAAGTGTTCAGCTTATCAAGCTGCTCTAGCTCATCAAGGTTCAAGAATTGATAATCACACTAACAATGGTTGTGATGTCAGGATTAAACGTAGTGAAATTAGTTAAGAGAATTAATTAAAGGAACTGATGTCGCAAGAAATCTGTCAATATAGTTAGAGTTAGTTGCATTCAGTTAATGTTGTGTGTGTTAAGGAACTAGGAATCTAGGTATCCAGGAAGTTCGTAGATTTTTTTTTTTTTTTTTTTTGACAAAGAATAAATTGTAGAAAACATATTACCTTCATGTAATCATTAAGTGAAGTCAATCATATCATTCTTAGAAGGTTGGAAAGCCAAGAATGGTAGATCATCTTTTTGTTTCTCTGTTGGCATTTTATCAAACGGTTGTTGATTTTCTTCAAACACCTTGCAAACTCCTAGTTTTCACAAAACTGTCTGCCTTGGGAGGTAAAAATATTTGTATTTGACTACACTAATATTCATGATGCTGCCCATAAAAAATTGGTACTTGACTTTGAGAGTATGAAAACAGAGAAGGAATTGGAGCTAATGTTGTTAACCCCAAAAAAATACCTAGAGTTAACAGTAGGAAGAGTAATGGTGCTCTTATTGGAGTAAAAATCTGCTACTGAGGTTTCCTCCTAAATATGTTTGCTACAACAAGTCTCTTAAAAAAATGTAATAGAGAGAAAATAGTGAAAATAAGAGACTAAATGTTAAAAGAGAAAATGAAGATATGATATGTAAGAACGAAGAGAATATGAAGGTAAGATAACAAGCAACATAATAGTAAAAATGGTGAGTGTAACGTGGAAGGTCCTAGAAATAGTCCTTTAAGAGGTGGCTCTTATTGCAAAACAGAACCTAGTTAGGGTGATGTCAGTGAGGTGCTGGGAACCAAACTTCGATGCCTAAGTTACAAGTAGAAAAAGTGATCAGCCAAAACTAATGCGGAGATATTTTAGCAATAATAGTAGAAAAAGTGATCAAAATTAAAATGTGAGTGCAAAAGTTGAAGAAAATGGAGTTGAGAGCTCATTATTATTAATTGAGAGCAAAGGTTAGTGGTCATTCATTTTCTTATGGAGCTTGAAGAGCAAACATTCTTTTATGCCATTACTTGCGGCTGCCACGCACCTTAAAGTAATCTGGGCCATCCATATGAGGTTGATGGGTCTCAACTGGCCATTATTTATTGAAATGTCGCCTCTTGAGTGGTTCAGTTCTTTGCCGGCCTAGACAACTCCTAAACTTGTCTTTTTTCCATTGGTTGGCCTTGATGCATGGGTCGTTAATTTGTTACACTGGTTACCATATATGCATCAACATTTTGAACCAAGCCTCTAAAGGTTTGGTCGCCCTCATTTTTGTTGGCATTTTTTACCTTTTGTGGTGATTAAGGGTGGGTGGGTATATGCATGTTCAGTTTGGTTGGATTCCGATCAGAACCAAACCAAATTGAGTGTTGTTCGGTTGTCAACATGGAGAACCGAACATGCATAAAATGGGAGCCCGAACCGACCAGAACCAAACATTGTTGGTTTGGTTCAGGTCAGTTCAGTTCTCTCGATTTTGGTCTCCTTTCCAATTTCTCTAGACCCTAGCATTCCTACCTCGTGAAATAGAGAGTCGGGAGCTCTCATCTTTGACCCCACTCTTCACTAAATAGATGACAACCTCCCTATTTACCATGACCTTCATATAACATTTAAACAAAAATGGAAAAAAAAATAAAATTAAAACAAGCAAAGTATATATTCCCCCCAACAAATTAACAAAACATTATATCCATCTAATAAAAATTAAATGATTAAATTAACCAAAACATATAAATATTCTATATCTAAACAACAGTGGCTAAAAAATTAAAAACCACAAACCATAAAAAGATAACATGCAATAATAAAAGAAAGAAAGAGTCCTAGAGATTGGCGAAAATCAAGGGATCCCAAGGGAGCATCATGAAAGTCTCTCCAATCTGAGTGCAGTTGCATAAAGCAAAAAATCAGAAGACTTGTCATTGTTGTGGTGCTTCCTCTTCTTGAAGAAATCCTTTCGATCCCAATGTAGTAGTTAGCTGAATGGTTGAATGGCGAATAACTACGACTGGCTATGAAGAAGAAGAAGAAGAAAATGGGGTTAAGTTGGGTGGCTACAAAGAAGAAGAGGAAAAAAAATGAGGTTATAAATCTTCTGATTAGGGTTAGACCTTGTATAGGATACATACATATTTACACGTGACTTTATAGGGTCGGTTTTTCAGGTCAGTTTAGTCATGGATATCAAAAACTAAATCGATTTGAAAAACATTTCAAATAGAATTGACCCAAAAAACATTCGGTTCTGCACATGCATAACCAAACACCCTATCCTAGGTTACATGACTCGATCTGCACCCTCCTGTCGGGTTGGGTTGGGTCGTTCGATTTATGTAATATATTTTTACCCACCCCTAGTTGTGATGAGGTGGTTGGAGATATTACTTGTTCATAATTAATGTTTCCATTTTTTCATCTACAGCTTGACGAGCAAGTCTCCTAGAAATTTTTTAGGTGAAAACTAATTCTCTTTTCTCTTTTTTCATGTGCTGGTGACGAGCCTAATCTTCCGAACTGATATCCTTCTTGGACATTTTCCTTTAGATGCTCTCTCTTCGCAATTATTTCTGAGGAGCTAAATTTCATTGCTATTAACAGATTTCATTATATATAGGATAAGAAGAAATAGCTTTAGGATAGCTTTTAACCTAGCTTTGATACCAAATTTGTCTGGAAGAGTGATGAGAATAGTTGGATAAAAGTGTAGAGAATTTTTATTGATTGTAGGCTGGAATAACAATTCTGCCGAAGTGCTATTGCAGATTCAGCTGGTTTTTCTTCCTTGATTCATTAAAACTTCATCATACAATTTGTAGGAGGTATGGATAATACTACAGAAATATTTAAGCGCTTTATTATAAAGATACGTAATTCCAACACGAAAGCTTGAGAAACCAAGGAAAATCCATGTCATTTAATTTTATTTTTTTTTGGATTTTTATGGCAGCTGTAACTAAACATTCACTTTTAAGATTACAAATTACTCTTCAACAATGAACTCTATTGATCATAATCAAGATGTAAACCTCACTATATTCTTGAAAAATTTGCTAACCACTGGATTGCCACTCTGTTGAGTTATCGCAAGGTTGCTTTGAGGTTGATCAACAACTACACATTCCTTCTCATCATGTATCTGAATACGTTGTTGATCATCACCACCTTATATACTAACACAGGAGGCCTAGTAAGAGGATAACAGCTGCAGTAGTTGGCAAAATGATTCCTAAGAATGGATATGGTCGCATATTTTGTTCACTTTTATTATCCTCTTGAGCTGGAGGAATAGTTGCATCCTGAGGTGCTGGAGGAATAGTTGCATCCTGAGGTGCTGGAGGAATAGCTGCATCCTGAGGAGCTGGAGAAATAGCTGCATCCTGCTCAGCTGAAAAATTAATCTATATTTTAGTAACAGAACTCATAAAAATCATAATTCAAAAATGATAATGAATCAGTTTGGGATAAGAATTAGATTGCATGAGTGGATAAATAATTGCTAACCTGCAGCATGAGAAAGCATCCAATTATGATCATAATTTACTACCCAGACAAAGTAACCAAGCAACCTTTTCTCTCTGGCATAAGAAACCTTTGTCCGAATAGCCTCAACATCGTCAAAACCAATCCAAGATGTCCCGATTGTGCAATAGTTCACCACATAAGTTGAATTATACATAATATTTGCTTTAAAACGCTTGATGTACTTCTTGATGTCGTCATATACCACGTCTCCATACTTTGAAATGGCTGGTCCAGTTGCTGGTGCACCAATACCATTATCCGTGGAGTTGACAAGCTTCCATGCATAGCCGTAGTAGGGCAAACACATAACCAACTTATCTGGTGATAATCCTGCATCAATCCATTTGCTTATAGAAGTATCAGTACAACTCTTAATATTAGTAGGGTTAAACAAAGCTGAAGGAGCTGCTGTAAAGTTCATTGTGCTCGTGCTCGTAGGAATAGAATACCCAACAGTTACAACATGAATCCAGTTTAAGTATTGTTGTATCGAGTCTACAGGGTACGCTTCTGAATAAGACTCTGGTGCATGGTTAAGCACTGCAGTCAAGATCAATTGTGACTTGCTAGAGTTTCTTGCCTCCGAATTTATAGCAGCACGCCATTCTTCAAAGAGAATAGGCAAATTGAGCATGTCGGAGGCTGTGCGTGGATCGTACCAATAGAAGTCTAGACCCTCAAAGCCATAATGCCTAGCTGTTGTTATTGAAGATTCAATAAAAGATTTTCTATAAGAAGAATTCCTTACCATTGATGAAAAAGTTGAATAATTTGCATATCCACCTATGGATAGAAGTGTGATGACTGATGGGTTCTTTCTTTTTACTGTTTCTGTGAAGGTGGAGATGTACTTTTCATCAGAAGGTGATAAAGAGAGCTGATAGGAAGTGGAATCCAATTTAGCAAAACCGCAAATAAGGTGAGTAAAGAGAGAAGAATCGATTTCTGAAACGGGGAACTGTTTTTGTGCAGGCCAGTAATAACCCGCTTTGATCCAAGTCTGTGCTTTTGCAGGGCTCAATTCTATAAAGATATAGAAAATTTGGAAGATGAGAATGGTCGTTTTGGATACCATTGATGAAACCTGCGGCTTAAAGACTATCCTTTTTTAACTTAGAGATGCAGAGAACTCTATGATTTGTATATATATATAAGATTAGTAGGAATACTTTCACTAATGCCTAATGGCCCACAAACTTTAAATTAGTCTGTTGATGGAATTTGGATTTTGGATTGGTACTCTAGTTACTTAAGCTTCAACATATCTAGTATAACGTGAAGAAGCTATAAATTAGTCTTTTTATTTTTAAGTCAAAATTACTTGCACTGTAAAAAGATGGACATAGGGGAAAATTTTTTAAGACAGAAGGAAGAGATTAACATAATCTAACAGCTATGATTGCCCAAGTGTTAAGAAGTAGCACTATCCACCAAATATCAGAAATATTGATTCGATCATTCACAAGAGTATCCGCAATTACATTTTTGCTTCTAGAAAATTGTGAGATTAAAAAAAATAAATAAATCGGATTTCTAGTCCAGCTCTTCGGCATTAATGTGTCTCCAAAATATCTCATGTACGTTTTAATATAGTATAAAAGTTTGATCAATTAATTTGTTGCAGTTATGGAAGATAAAAAAAGTCTAATATTATATATACTAAGCATGATTTTATAAGAAACCTTTTGGGTTCAAATCTGATTCACATAGAGAGTTTGGAGGCTGTGGTGCAATGTGACAACAAAAGGAAAGAGAAATAATATATTTACCTTTCAGTCAACATATTAGGCTGAGAAATCACATTTTAGCGTTCACGTCAGGATGGTAGTGGAATTGTTAAAACTGATATTTTCACATTTAATGAATGTTGTAAATTTAGTAATACTATAGTTTACCTTATTATGCTGTAACGTCTAACACTTTCAAACTTATTATTTATAAGACGTAATAATTGATTTACAACTGTTACATCTCAGGCTATAATATCTAATAATTAATATAATTACTATAAATCAATTTATCGTATCATTTATAACATAAATTTTGATAAATGTTTTGTAGCATTGCTTAATCACAGAACAATAGTACTTAATTGACATTGACCTAGACATCGAGGTCATGGTCTTTAATATATTGGCTATGCATGCAATGAAAATGACTTGCTTCCAACTTCATACCTATACAAAGACTTTGATATTGTCAATACTGATGGCGGACATTGTCAAAATTGAGTTTATGAGAATTAGAAAATTTTCATAAAAATACTTATGGTTGTTACTTTAGAAAATATAAAATTAGCCTGAAACTTTTAGGGAGGTTATTGTTACATAAACTTTGAGTTCCATTTATGTGTCAAGATGATTGTATAAATGAATTAGTTTGATTAAATCCATTCGAATATTATGTTGAAGAGTATTCATTGTAATATAGTAATGAATGACGAAAACCAATAAATTAATTTTTTAGATTGTAAAGCCATCCTCCAATATATGTATGACATTTGATAAACACATCAAAGGTCACATTAGATAAATTTAAAGCCAACCTGAGCACACATGGCAAAGTTTAAAGCAGGGATGGACCCAAAGATTATATGTGAGGGAGCACTATAATCACATCAATAGTTAAGAATAGTTAAAGTCTATTAAGTCTTGTCAATATTAAACACACACACATAAATATATATATATAAGTTAATCACACCAATGGTTTATTAAAACCTTGCAAGTTTAGAGACTATATATATGACCCAAACATTAACCTTTTATAGTATTATGAGACTCTCATAATAAATGCAGAATACTCTTCGCACGTACTCATAATATGCATGAATGAGAAATATATTAATAACTTAAACTTAGTAGATGTAGATTTATAGTAAATGAATTAATTATCTCATCATTGAGTTCATAGTATTAATATCTACTAAAATTAATAATTATATAATCATAGCATTATATATACATATATAATTTTATAAAAATAAAAATTATTGAATAAAAGAGTTTATATCAAATCGAAATAATCTCATCAATGAACTTGGATAATACTACACTTAATTATATTGTAATTAAACTATTTTAAAACATAAATCAATAAAATATGCGACAAATAAAATTAACTAAGTCCAATTATCAGTGGTGTATATTATACACATTGAATTTTGCTATATGTGGAGGACAGAATGCATGCTTGTACAATAAATACACTGACCTTGACTTGGATCATAAGTCTTCAGACCAAGTCAGAATTATATAGGCTATATAGAAACAGAATGATTTTCAACTTGTTCTCTACTTAAAGAGACGACCTTGACCTTGCTGAAATACAAATTTTTAATTTGAATATATGTATGACATACATTATAATTATAATTATAATTAAGTCTATATAAATCTTTTAAGTTATTAAAATGATTTTATGGTTTTTTTTTTTTAATAAACGAAAAAAGTAGTACAGATGAGTGTGATTCAAATAGAAGTTATAATTGTAACTAATTTTGTATGATATTGAAGTTCTTAAATGAGTAAATTCTAATTATTACTTTATTTAAAAATAAATTGATAATATTTATAAAAAAGTGGAGCAACCGGTTTTTTTTTTTTTTTTTTTTTTTTTTTTTTTAATCTTCTATAAGCCGGTTGCTCTTTTATATACTACTATATGTTTGGATCAAGGTTAGCAGTACAACAAAATATCTATACCCGATGTACATTGAATACAAGTCAATAACCTGATCAATAAATTTTGATAATATTACACTTATATTGTAATTAAAGTATTTTTAAAAATAAATCAATAAAATATACGACAATTAACATTAATCAAGAGATCATTTATTTTTTTATCTAAAGACTAAACATTATTGAAACTTATTAAAAGCTGAATAGTGGTTGGAACCTAAAATCTTAATGACATGTTTTTTTTTTTTTTTCTCATCTCTGAATATACTATAAAGTAATTTATTTTTTTAAAGTTAAAATTATTTAAAAATTAGTAATTTAACATTTATATCGCTTTTAGTAGTTGTTATGAAATTTTATTTAATAAAATACAAAGAAAATAAATAAATAATTATTTGTAATATTTATTTATAATTAAAATTATTAAAAAGTATAATAGAATTAATTATATTTATATATTTGAATAAAAATAATGAAATTATCTATGAATTGAATTATATTTAAAAGGCCACTTAAAAAAGTAAATGATTAAATAGTAAATTAAAATAATTAGTCCAATTTTAAAAAATTTTGGGAAGAGAAGGTTTTTTTTAAAAAAAACAATATGTCATATAAATATTAGGAAAAAATATTATAATATAAAATTAAGATAAAACTAAATATATACTATTTTGAGGAGGATAAACTTATAATAAAATATTTTAAATATCACTAAGTGATTTGCAACTAAGTTAAAAGTCAAGAATTCTTAGGGGTTATTTATTTTTAGCACTTATCACTTAATGAGTCTAAATTAGATCCATTAAATTATATTTATTTATTTTTTTAAGTGGTCAAACTATTTAAAACTATCAAAAAACTACTGAAAAAAATTATAATTTTTGATTTATATCTGAATATCAAATCACTTAATATTTTATGAGTATATTATTTCAAGTTTATCATTCTCAAAATAATATATTTCCAAATTTGTTTTAATTTTGTATTATGCATTCTTTTCAACGCTATAATAAACATCGTTAACAAATAAAAACACTAAATATCTCATCTCAAATTTTCTTTAAAATTTAAACTTTCGTTACATCAGTAATTCAACTTAAGGCTATTTTATTTATTTTTATTTAAAAATATAAATTTAATTTACTCTATTATAATAATTAATCATATTTTAATTATAAATAAAAGTATTATTTATATAACAATGGTTTAGTTTTTATTAAATAATTTATTTGTAATTGTTTGTTTCTATCAAATGAAATTACATAAAAACTAACATTAAAAGGGTATAAATGTTAAATTACTAGTTTTTATACAATTTTAACTTTAAAAACAAATAAGATTACTATATGTTCAGAGGTATTAAAAAATAAAAAACATGTCATTCAAATTTCATATTTTAGTAACCATTCAGTTTTCAGTGACTTTTAATATTATTCAGTTTTCAGACCAAATAAAAAAAAAATTGATCCCAAACTTTTTAGTTGTTTTTTAGTAGTTTTAAGTTATTTGACAACTTAAAAAAACACAAAACACAAAAAAAAAAAAAAAAAAAAAAAACAAAAACAAAAACAAAAACAAAAACCATTAAGTTGTTTTTATTTATTTTTTTAAGTCATCAAACCACTTAAAACTATCCAAAAACAAATGAAAAAAAAAAATCAGAATTCTTGACTTTTAACTTAATTATAAATCACTTAATGATATTTAAAATATTTTATGACAAGTCTATCCTCCCCAAAAGAACATATGTTTAATTTTATCCTAATTTATTATAAAAAGAAAAAAATTCCCTAATACTTATATGACATAATTTTTTTTTTTTTTTTGGAAAAAAAAATCTCATCCCAAAATTTTTTAAAATTAGACTAAGGTATTTTAATGTACAATTTAAATATTCACTTTTTTAGTTGCTTTTTAAATATGATTCAACTGATAGATAATTTTATTATTTTTATTTAAATATATAAATATAATTAATTCTATTATACATTTGAATCATATTTTAAGTATAAACAAATATTACCAATAATTATTTAAGTTTTTTTTTATTTTTATTATATTAAATAAAATTTCATAACAACTAATAGTTAAAATAATATAAATATCAAATTATTAATATTAAGATAATTTTAACTTAAAAAATGATTAACTTTATAGTACATTCAAAGGTGTTAAAGAAAAATAAACATATTATTTAAATTTTAAGTTTCAAATACTATTCAATATTCAGTATAAATTTCAGTACTACTCAATCTTTAGATAGAAAAAACAAACAATCCCTACGTCCGAATAATCAGTAGTGCATGCATATTATCCACATTGAATTTTGCTATATGCACGCACAATAAATACATTGACCTTGACTTGGATCATAAGTCGTCCGACCAAGTCAAAGTTATATGGGCCGCATATATCGCACGCACAATAAATACATTGACCTTGACTTGGATCACTTGTTCTCTACTTAAATAGACGACCTTGACCTTGCTGAAATGCAAAGTTTTGTTTTGAATATATATATGACAGACATTATAGTTATAATTATAATTAGGTCCGTTTAAAGCTTTGAAGTTACTAAAATGAATTTTATTGTTTTTTAAAAATAAACGAAAAAGGAAAATAGTACAAATGAGTGTGACTCAAGTAGTAGTTATGATTGTAATCAAATTTATGCAATTGAAGTTCTTAAATGAGTCTATTTTAATTATTACGTTATTTAAAATAAATTGGCAATATTTAAAAAAAAAAAGGTGGAGCAACCAGTTTTTTCATAAACCGGTTGCTCGTTTATGTTCTTCTATGTGTTTGGCATTGGCAAATGCTTGTAATAAATTCCATTGATGTTAGCGGTCCAACAAGATGTCAATACCCTGTACATTAAATACAAGTCAACAATCTGACAACATATATCCAAGTTGTGGCAAGCTGGCCCGTCAAAGACCCTCATCGGAAAATTCATCAAAGCCTCTAAATAATTTTCATTTTTCAAATTTTAATATATTATAAATGTCTACTCTCATTTTGAGAACTGGAAAAGTTCTCATTCGATTTGCACTTCAGTACTATCCTCCAAGGCAGATGTTGGATCTTACAATATCACATTGGTAGATTATAGAGGAGGTTTATACACTACTCTTCAGTAGGATTAATTGAATACCCACCTTAATTTTAAGAGGTTAAGGGATAAAATTTTACTTTTATCCTTTAAAAACACAAAATGTTGGTTATAAATCTCTTTCTAATAGAAGTTGTTCTCTCTTTAAAGTAGTCATCCCAACCGTACTATTAATGATGCATCTCTACAGGTCTCGATATCTGACTCGTAAGATATCATTATTTAAAAAATAAATAAGAGATTAGAGAGGAGGTTTAGTGCCCACATATTAGTAGGATGTATCATTTACATCTCTATCTAATTGACCTTTCATTTTGATTTAATATTTACTTCCTAACAAATTGTATTTGATCAGATATTGGAGCAAAGATTAGCAATGACTGTGGCCGAACCAACATTTTGTTATTTTGGGACTATAACAATGAAATGCAATGAGTATTTGGGTACCAAATATAAATGATTATTCATTATTGTCTTCCATTAATTGAATACTAATAATGAAATCATGTATACTTTTCAGTCAACATAATAGAGAATAATTTTATTAATTTATATGTCACTGTTTCAAAAAAATTAAAAAAGAAACAATTATATTTATGTCACGACACGACAGAAGTACAATCAAGGGGGACCAGCTTTTCTTCATATACGTGACAACAAATGCTAACCGAGTCCAAAAGTAGTGAAAGTATGTTTGTACATCCATGAATACTTTTAAGTAATATTTATATCTACGCACTGAAATTTGCTATATGGGGAGGACGGATGCATTCATATACATGCATTCATAATTTTTCAGAACAAGTTCTGGCTTATATGAGCCATATACAAACACAGAATGACCTTCAACTTGTTCTGCAGTCATGGTTTGATTGAAAGAATTTGTATAATCCATTCAAATAATATGCTCGAATTGCTTCGTGAGCTTCAATTAAATAGTGAGCCAAATTAGGATTAAAGGCTTGTTAAGCTTTAGCAAATTACTATTGCCTATGGATTCAAAAAAACAACCCAAAAACTAGAAAACCATTACTATTCAGCACAATCTTATTCTTGAACTCTTCAAAACCATGTGTTTGTGACTCTTAATGTTTCCTTAGTCTATTGTTGTCCGGGTGGTAATATATATCCTTAAAAAATGTTTACCTTTATCTGAAAAACTATAAGTTGCTTTAGGTAAAATGTAACTTTCAATATCATATACTGTTGAAACTTTTTACATGATCAAACAAATAATATAACAAATAAGACAATGCAATTTGTCATCACTTGTAAGCGTTTGCATGATACTATCAGAGACAGAACAAATATGTGTGTATATATATATATATATATATATATACACATATATATATAGACATAGCACTGTGTGGGCAAGCGTACCCTAGCCCACCTTGAAAAAAAAAATTATAATAATACAATTATATTTATTTTAAAATGTATTAATATATATACATATTTCATTTATTAATTCTTTTGATATTAGAATAAATATAAATTTATTCCAAACCTATTACATGTATTTTCTTGTTTATATTTATATTTCTATTCAAATATTGCATATGTAATAATTTTATTTCATATATCTGAAATTTTACTTAAAATTTTCACATGTTATTTTATTTTATCATAATATATTAGTTGCATAATATATTACTTAAATTTAATATCTTTGATGTTTTTCTTTATACACTTTTTGATTTTAAGTGTGGTAATAATTGTGAATTATACTTGTTAAAATGTAGATTGTCTATGTTTAAAGAAAAATTATTGGTGCCATACATTATTATGCTATAATTCGTATTTGATAAATTTTATTATTTAAATATCTTTAGATATAGCCTAATTAATTTTTTATTTTCCTTACATTTCATATTTCTTTCATATTTTATTTAGTCTTTTCACTTTTATTTTTATTAACATATTTATTTATGATATGAATTTTGAGGGATATGACTTATTATATCTTATTTAACTAGATATACCTATGTTTTTTAATTTATAAAATGTTTTAATATTGTTGAAGTTCATTTAAAAACTTTATTCTAATTCATCCTGATATAGAATCTTGGCAATGCCTTTGTACATATGTATGTATGTATGTATATATGTATGTGTGTGTATATATAATGAAGTAACTAGTTTGTGTCTTTTGTTTCTTTACATGTTTGATAACAAGGTTGTAGGTCCAACAAAGCAGCTGGGAAAAATATAATATCTAAGTTGTGGCTAGCTAGCCTCTAAAATAATTTGCAATTTTCAAGTTTATTAGAAAATTGAAAACTTCTTATTTTCCTTGCACAATAGAGAGTAATTACATTTTTGTTATGACCACGGTGAAAGTATAATTAAGAGGAACCAAATTTTTCACATATATATTAATATGTGACAATAACCATTAACTAAATCTAATAATGATTGGTGCATTTCATGAAGACTGTCTCTCTGAGAGAGAGAAAAGGTTAACTAAGTCCAATAATGATTGGGTATATTCATGAAGACTATGTCTATGTATGATTAATTGAATCCAATAATGATTTGTGCGTATTCATGAAGACTATGTATACATGAGCGTGCTTGGTTGCACCCTTGTGTGCATGGGTGTGCGATTAATTGAGTCCAGTGATGATCGATGTATATTTATGAAGGCTATATGGCTTTGTTTGGCACGAAAGATTGAATTGAATTGAATTGAATTGTATTATTTTGATGAAACTGGATTAGAATGGATAAGATAGTGTTAGACCAAGTTTAGCAACTAATCAGTTGACATCCGAGCCTAGCAACTGATCAAAGAGAATGACCAATCAGCTCTAAATCTGGACCATCCATCTTGACACTGCAGATGTACTAACTGCCTATATAAAGTCAGCACTTATTTGTTTTCAGGTGGTTACAAACACACAAATTTTACTTGAATAAGTGAGCTCTGTTTGCTTGATTTTTCTTCATGGTTTGTTCTCTGTTTCATCAGCTTTATTGAAGCTTTTCAGTTCTCTGATTCTTTAGCTTTCTTGAAGCTTTTCATGGTATCAGCGCAGTTGTGACTAGCGGTCATGGCGGAAACAATTTTTCATCGAGAAGATAGTTTAAGTTATTCTCAGATGTCAGAATCTCAGTTGAATCCTCTTTCTTCGAATCTAAATTTCAAACTTCCAATTAAACTTGATAGAAACAACTACAATTTCTACAAACTACAAGTCTCATCAGCTATTAGGGCATTCGATTTGGAAGAGTATGTTCTTTATCCAACACTAGCACCGCCTAAATTTGTTAGCGTTCGATCTAGTGAAACTGGTGAAATAGAGCAGGTGATGAATGAGGATTTTGTGTCGTGGAAGAAAACTGATCGACTCATAGTTTGTTGGTTATTTTCAACCATGAGTGAGTCTATTTTTGGCCAAGTTACACATTTGCAGCAGCCTATGATATCTAGTCTACGCTTGAGAAACTCTATGCTCAGCAATCCAAAGCTAGGGTTCTTCAAATTAAAACAGAAATGCATGCAACAAAGAAAGGGGCCATGACTATAAATGACTATGTGTTGAAGCATGCAACAGAAATGCATATTTACCTACTACACAACTATCTAGAACTCAATTAACGATCACTAGATCAAAGGTAGGTGTACCGAAACCCAAAGCCTTCACTGCCACTGCTACTAGTTCACTTACAAGTGAACACAAGTCTGTTAAAAAAGCCCTTCTTTTGCCCCATTAGAAGTCTGCAATGGATGAGGAATTTAAAGCTTTAATTGGCAATAATACATGGCAACTAGTTCCCAGGACTTCTAGTTTAAATGTAGTAGGGAACAAATGAATTTTTAGAGTCAAATTCAGATGGGTCTATCAAAGACATAAGGCAAGATAACCAAACTGCTGGGATAGATTACATGGAAAACTTTAGCCCTGTGGTCAAGTCTAGTACTATAAGGCCTTGTTTGTTAGGTAGGATGGGACTGGGTTTGGACATATTTTTTGTCCAATCCCATGTTTGATCCAACCAAATACTCTTCACTAAATTATCCTAATTTTTCCTAACAGTGCTTTTAACCTACTCCAGTGGGTTAAATGAAATCCACGCAAATAGGTGGGTTAATTTTATCCCACCGTCCTGTTTGCTTTCTCTTCTCTAGCTTCGTCGTCACCGTTGCCGTCGCTGTCGCTTGCTTTTACCGGTCGAATTGTCGTTCTTCGTCGGTAGTCGCTTTCTTCTTCGATCATCTTTTTCTTCTCCGTTCTTCTCTTTCTTTTCCCTCTCTTCCACCGCCGACGAGATTGAGATCCGATCGATTACCGGTTGAGTTTTGTGTCTTTTTTGTTGTCGTTCCAAGGTATTGACACTTCCGTCGTTTGCATCGTTCGTCTCGCCGCTGGAAGCGACGTGGGTTTTAGATGGGTTTGGTGTGGGAAGGGTGATGAGAGAGGGAGGAATGTGGTGGTGTGTGGCTGGAAACGGTGGAGGAAATAAAATATATTTCCAAATATTTGAAAATTTTCATTTCAGTCCTTGACAAATTTCATTTAAATCCTATTCTATCCTACTGTCATCAAACATTAAATAATAATTAAATTAATCCAATCTCATCTCATTCAATCCAATCCAATCCAATCTCATATAAATAATTCAATCCTATCTCGCGTAACAAACAGTGTTTAACGGTTGTTCTCTCTCTAGCTGTTGTGAAGGGATATAAGGCAGTTGGATATTAACAATGCCTTCTTGAATGGAGAGAGAATGTCTACATGACTCTAAGTAAATATGCCCAAGAGCTTCTTGCAAAAACCAATATGTCAGATTGCACTACCTGTCCTACTCCCATGAGCATTGGAACCAAACTTGTTCAAAAAGATCTGAGCCTTTCTCTAATCCTACACTCTTTAGGAGCACTGTAGGTGCTCTGCAATATTTGACCAACACTAGGCCAGATATTTCTTTCGCTGTCAACCGTCTAAATCAATATGTTGCTGCTCCAACTGTTGTTCACCGGCAGACTTGTAAAAGGGTTCTAAGATATATTAAAGGAGCGTTAACGCATGGTACTTGTTTCAAGCCTCTTGCTTCCAATTCTGTATTAGCACTTGACAGCTTTATAGATGCAGACTGGGTGAGTAATTTAGATGACAGAAGATCAACAGGCTAGTGGTGTATCTACTTTGGTGGAAATTTGGTTTCATGGAGTTCAAGAAAGCAAAATGCTGTTGCAAGATCAAGTTGTGAGGCTGAATACAGAGCTTTGGCTCAAGCAGCAACTGGAGTGGTATGGTTACAAGCCTTGCTGTTTGAGATTGGAATATCTTTTGTACAACCCTCTGTGTTATGTTGTGACAACACAAGTGTAGATTCTCTGGCAAAGAATCCTATACTTCATGTAAGGACTAAACATGTTGAATTAGATTTGCATTTTATTAGGGAAAAAATTGAAGCTCAAGCCTTAGATGTCAGGTACATACCTGGTGGAGATCCCATCAAGGTAGGATAAATTGGTTGGATGGGATAAGAACTCATACAACCAACAAACATGGGATTTGATTGGGAATTATCCAATCACTTGTAACAAACAAAGCATATGTGTGGGATTAACTAAGTCTATAACAATGATTGGTGTGTAATCATGAAGATTGAGTGTGCGTGTGTGAGAGAGATTTATTATCTACTCAAAGAGATGACCTTGCCTTGTGTAATACTTTATAGACAAGTGACCTTCAACTTGTTTCCTACTCAAAGAGACAACCTTGCCCTCGGTGTAATATTATATAGTAGAATGACCTTTAGTTTATTCTCTACTCAAAAAGACGACCTTGACCTTAATGGAATATTGATAATCGGTATATAATCATGAAAACTATAAGTATATGGGATTAATTGAGTTCAATAATGATTGGTGTGTAATCATGAAGACCCTGTGTGTGACTTGTTGTTTACTTAAAGAGATGACCTTGACCTTGATGGAATAGTATATAGCTTGTTCTTTAATTGAAGAGACAACCTTGACCTCAATGAAATATTATAAGAGCTGTTCTCTACCGAAAAAGTCGACTTTAACCTTAGTGAGATGCTATATAACAAAATTATCTTTAATTTGTTCTCTACTTAAAATGACGACCTTGACCGCGATAGAATACTATTGAACAAAATGATCTTCGACTTGTTCTCTCCTCAAAGAAACGACCTTGTCCTCGATAATACTAGGGATGCATGCATACATAACATTTTGTGTTATTATTATTATTATTATTTTAAACTATGCTTCTTAATTGGAGGAGGACCCTAGTATTATCGAGGACACCCTACTATATAATAATTTTCTATAAATGAATAGACCACCCTTGTTAATATGAAAATGTAAATACAACCACTTTCTAATTTAGGATGCTGGTCCACAATTTGAATTTCTCAGTCCTTTTCTATCCATTTAATTTGGACCAGCAGCTTATCCTATCAGTTTTTAGTACGCTTGACGGGATCCATCCCGAATCCCCTAGTGAAATCCAATGGGAGTCTTGTAGCATCCCGACGAAACTCAGTCAAACCCTCACTCTATCTTGAAAGGGTCCCGTGAGGGTACCACTTTCACTTTAAATTTCTTTCCTAACGGAAATAGATATAAACTTTTTCTTTTTAGTGTACGTTTACAAAATAGGATTATTGAAAATTTTGGTAGCATAATGGCTGATTTTCTAAAAATTTCACCCTGTAAAGTTTTTTTTTTTTTTGAAAATTTGTTCACTTCTATAACTCTCAACTTCTGGGTCTCAGACCCTCTTTTTCTTTTTCCCACAATCAACCACAATCATGTTTTCAGTTTAAAAAAAATAAAATAAAATTTGAAAATCATTTAATTTACACAAAAACATAATATATTTACAAAACATAAACTACAAAGGTATATATATGACGTGACCCGATCCGGATACCTCTAACTCTGATCCAGTCGGTCACACCGGGCACCCCAACGGATCCTTCTCAGACCCGATTCGTCAGGCTAAGCAAAACCCGTGGAGTGAACCCTAAACTCTTTGATGCTTTCTAAAACATTGTTGGGTTGGTTTTCTTTAAAAAAAAAAAAAAAACTGAAAACGCATAGAAAATTTTTTTATTTTTAATTTTAAATTCATTTTTCAAAACTCATTTTTCTAACAAAATCTCGGCAGCATAACGGCTGCATTTTTAACGTTCCCGGAAAAATATGTTTACAAAAATATCAACACTTCAACTATTTTCAACACCAACCCAACTTCTGATTGCCCGTAGGCCTCAATCATGCATTTGATTGTTAAATCAACTTATGAAAATTCAAATGACATTCAATAAATCGCATTTAAATCAAAAACAGTTTAAAAACAATTATAAACAAATAATTACAACTTTCAAATTACTTATACATTTCAAAAGATATTTACATGAAAATATAACTGCTGAAATAAAATGAGCTACTCAAATGATGTCGTGTCACCCTGGCTCGCCCGCTGGAGGTAATGCTGCTTCTCGGCTAACTGCTGAGAGTACCTGAGGAGGTTTTTATATAAAACAGAAAATAATGAGCTAAAAGCTCAGTGAGTGATAATTTATCTTTTCTTTGAAAATCTGATTTTCAAAACGTCCTCCTCTGAAAACGTTGAAAACTATTCTTTGCTTCTAAAGCATTTCAAATTTAAATCTTTTAACTTAAACAATAGAATTCATATATAAACACAAGCACGTAGTTAAATATAAAACTTGCAACTGTAAATCATAAATAACTTGAATAATACTTTTAAAACTTCTTTTCTTTCAAATTTGCATTGCTTTTGTTGAAACTGTTTCTTGATATCTTTTAAAATTACCATAGTATCCCTAAATCTGTACTCTTACAGCTATGTGCGGAATTTCCCAACGCTAACTATAGCTCGCCTGCCCTAAAACATCTCGTGGCCATGTGTGGAATTTCCCAACGCTAACCACAGTACACGAAACACTACCCCATATCAGTAATGGCGACTCGACTGACAGACTCTGACACTTATCCCCCTCAAGTTAGTAACTTATCCCTACCTAGGACTGTGCCAACTGAAGTGGGATAGACCGATCAGGTCTAAACTGGTCTGTAATCTCTGAGGGTATACTTATGGGTTTGAAAACACTTTTCTTTTTCTACTTTAACTTTCTGGTGCAAAAGCACAAATCTCTTTCTAAGTGCATAAAGCACTAAAATCTTATTTCTGAGTGTAATAAATACTGAAACTCATTTTCTAAATGCATTAAGTACTATAATATCTTTAATAAGTGCACAAGCACAAAATAACATCGTTTTAAGCTCTAAATTCATGCTTATATCAACGCATTTAAAATAAACTCATACAATTATTTATCAAATCAAACTTATCAATTTGAAATAATAAATACTTTTAAATTCTTTAAAAATAAAGTTTACTCACAAAACTGAGAACTGAAAATGGTGTGTGCGGAGCCCCTAATCCTCTCGCCTCGATCCTCGAGCTCCCTCGTCACCTACACAACATATGGAAGCATAAATTTACTCTCACGTCAACTTCTGGAAACTCGAAATTACTAAATTACATAATCGCCCCTCAAACTAGTTTATCGCGCGATTTGTTTTATCGTTAACTTTTCACTATTCTCTTGGTTCCCTAAGCTCCCAATAAACGTCAATCCACTTATTTTTCAACTCATTTCCACTCAAAATCAACCAACAATGAATTGCGATAAAATCTACTTCGAATTCAACTCAATCATCAACTAAATCATCAATTTCAACTTAAACAACTCACCCGATTTCTTCCCTACGGAATCACTTTCTTTCTCTTCACGTTAAGCTTGATTCGGGACTAGATTGGATGCGTAAATAGACTGATTTGAGCTGGATCTCTTCCCTCTTTCTTCTCCTCCTCGCAAGCTTCTCTTTCTTCCTCGCCAATCTCACTTCACAACATTGTTTCGAGCTTGATTTCGAGCTGAAAAAGGTGTTGATTGGAGCTGGTCTGGGCTGGGTTTTCTTCTCTTCTTTCTTCTCTCTCTTTCCCTCTCGGTTGCACCGTGGATCTGCTGCGGTTTCGCCGTCGATCGGCGTTGGTTCTGTCGCGCGGGATGAGCTGGTTTGGTTGTTGTTTAGCTCGGTTTTGCTCCGTTTTGGGTCGAGTTCGGCATCGGGTTTTGCTACCGAATCTGCTAGTTCGGCGTCGGGATCAGCTAGAGAAGCTCATCGGCGTCGTCGCAGCAGCGGTCGGCGGTTAGTTTTACTATCAACAATCTGGTTTGGTCTTGGCGTCGCGTGGTAGCGCTACTTCGATCGTCGATCAACTCAGCTAGCTCACGAGATGGTTATGTCATCGGTCGGCGATGGCGCGGCTGGTCGGCGCGGCAGTTTTCTTCCTCCTCTCTTCTTCTTTCTTCTTCTCTTCTCTTCTCTTCTTTTCTGCGACAGCTCTCTCTCTCTCTTGATTTTTTTAAGACAACTTTTTAGCTTCTATTTTCCTCCCCAAACTATCCTCAAAATGACGGTCACGTCCCTTAAAAATATCGGTCTCCTCCCTTGACTTTTAGCTTAATTTCACTTTGACCACAATTATTAAATCTTATCTTCAATTTAGTCCCTTATTTCCTTGAAAAATTATTCGATTTCATTCATTAATTTGTCATTCCGGTTAATATCCAATCAAGTCGAAATCTATCTCTAAGGGTCCCCTATACCTTTAGGCATTTCCATGGATCATTTCGAGTCTCAAATAATTATTTAGGGACTATTTCCAAGGAGATCCGTAAAATTACGATAAAGGGCTTACAATATATATCATCTAAAAATAGTATTTACAAAAATCAAAAGTAGTTATACATGCACATGACATTTCAGAAGCAACCAAGTGTAGTAGCATCGTGTCCTCAGCCCACCTGCACGTCTGACGGAACCCCTTCCATTTGATGGCTTGAACCTACACCTAGGGAGGATTTTTTTTTTTCAAAAACATAAAAAGAGTATAATTATTTAAACTCGGTGAGTGATTAATCTTTTAAACTATAATATTTGTTTTCTAATTATATATATCCTCCCAAAATAGGTTGGCAAATTAATAATTTCTTACTAACCGTTATAAAACTGTAAAACTGATATAAAGTATATAAATATTACTTCTCGAAATCTAGTAATAAATTTCATAAAGTGTAAATTTTCTTGTTTTCTAAACTTCATATCTAATGACGTGCTTTTCCTTCTAAAGCTTGCCTTACAAGGTAACTAGGGAAACTCGTTCTTAAGTGATGGTATGTATACACGTCACTAGAACTAGGGAATGCTACTATGTAAAGTCGCAAATGCAAGAACTTTGGGATCGTGATTTCTCCCCTGACATCAGACAAATCTACACTACCATATATCTACAGAGGGCGACACATTGACTCAACCCCTCAAGTTAGTGACTGTCCCTACCTTTTGCCATACATACATAAGGTACTTCGACTGGGTAAACTGGGGATTAGGGTAAACCAAAGACATTTAAAATCCTTTCAATATACTTGAAAATTTTACTTATACTAGGCGTGAAAGCATATTGATTTAACTAGAAAATATTCTTTTCTCTAGTATATGGTTTACAACCAAGATACTATCCTTTTAAGGCAAAAGCCTAAAATTTTACAAATACCCTTAGCATGTCTCTTTTATGCATGTACTTCATTCAACACATACTAAATTACTTTATTACTAAAATATATACATTTATAACATAAATTTAAAAAAACTTACATGCATCATTAGAAAATGCTAACATGCTAAAAGTTTGATCAATTCAATGTTATAAATTGAATATTTAAATAAATATTTGCAATAATCAATTATCAATTAATAAAACTCATAAAAGGTTTTAAAATAACCATACTCACAACTTGCTATCCAAACTAGCAACCCACTCCTTCCAGCTCTTTTTTAGCTCTTCACTCCTCCTACACTTTAATTCGAGCAAAATTTTTACTTAGAACTCATACATGCATCAAGCTATTAAAACTAAATTTGTAACATGAACCATAACCATCCACCTTGGCCGAATGTAATGGATATATATATATATATATATGCATATGACTTTCTTTTTCATTATTCTTGATTCTAATAATCTTAAACACATGTAAATAAGCATAAGACCCTATCAAAATCATCAAACATAAATTGAACCAAGGGGTGCACACATGGCTAAAAATTTTACTTGGTGGGCTATCATCATTTTTCTTTTGTTTTCTTGGAATATAATTGTCTCAAATCATGTAAGATATTTCCCTAGCACTTAACCATAACTCAAATCCAAGTTCAAACATGGGATTAGTGTGCTCACCTTGACACAAACCACTTGAATAATTCTTTTTTTATTTTGAATTATTTTGACTCATATTGGCTGAACCGTCACAGACTTTTACACCATCAATCTCATTCAATTTTCTCATCATAATCATGATCAAACACATGTAAAATGGTGTAAAATGAAGTCAAATTCATAAAACTTACACTTGAGCAATAGGATAAAGTTTAGCCGTGAGGTGTGCCATTTGGCATCCAATGGATTTCTTTTCAATTTCAAATTAAATTCATCATCAACATAACTTATAAAATCATTTAAAGCATTTAAAAAAAAAAAAAAACAAATGTCTATCACTTTAAGCTCTCTATGGTCGAAACATAGCAAATAGAAATACCATACTTTTGCTTCTCATTTCAACATTATAACTTGACATTTTATTGCACGTACATGCATGAAAATTACTTAAATGAATCAAACTCAATTTGGACCATTGAAACCCTTCTTGGCTGTGAATCACATCCCAACACAACATCAGTATTCCTTCAAGTTTTACACTTAAATCTACATTAACATCACATCATATCTCATGGAAATACAATTAGTGTCCTAAACAACATCAACTTAAATTTCAATCAAAAAGTCATTATCACTAGTAAGCTTACCACTTGCTCTTGAATCACTAGCCTTGATTTCCCACAACTTTGAGGTCTCAGATCCTTAAATCCATGCATAACAATCACAAATAATTCATTAGGAACCATTAATCTAAATATTTAAATATACAAGTCATGGAAACTTGACTCTCAACACTTGAAATCAACTTGATATTGATAGATTTCACTCTTGGGCTTGTATACATCCTTTGTATGACTTGAAAACCACTCAAAATTGATCTCAAACTCACCAATCTCAGCTACTACCCATTGGTTTCTCTCCTGCTCGTGAATGCTCTTCCAACCCACATAAATTGCTCTTTGTTCTCAACTTAATCTCAATCTCATGTCAACTTTATATAGCCTTTATTTGCTTTAACCATTGTCCCCAAACTAAGTTTAAATCTTCAAGATTGACATTAGTTTAGTTTGGAGACTTTTGACTGGTTGAAATATAAATAGAATTTCAATTCTAACCAATCTCATTCCATTTCAACCAAATGATAACTCTTTTGTCTTTTAGCTCATTTTGTCTTCATGTGCTATTCTTATCCTACTTTTTTTTTTTTATATGTTTCACTCTCACTCACACACCACTTTCATGCTCTCTTTCTCACTTATCACACCAATTGTCATGCTTTCTCTCATATTTTAAAACTTCCTAAAATACCCTTTATACATGTCTTTTCATATCAATATTATCATGCCCCCTTTTGGTAATTTCTTAGGCACTAATTGCCTTTTTTAAACCTTAAATAAATCACTATACCAAGTCTCGTATTCAAAATCATATCTGGTCAACCCGAAAATTCTACCATAACTCAATTAATAGATCCGACCACTTTAAATTACTTTATTAGCTCGTAAATAAGGGCATACTTTATACAATATATGTATAGTATAAGAATCAGAAGGGTATATTACAAATTCTCCCCTCTTATAAAATTTCGTGCCTGAAATTTAAAAGACCTATCTATTAGAAAAGGTAGGGATATCAGTGGTGCATCTGATCCTCACGCTCCTATGTGGCCTCTTCTACATTATGATTTCTCCACAGAATCTTCATCAAAGGAATGTTTTACAGCGTAGGACCTGTTCCCTGGGATCTAGAATTTGGACTGGTTATTCTTCATAAGTCAAATTTTCTCTTAATTCTACAGATTGATCTCTAAGTACATGGGAGGGATCGGGACTGTACTTTCAAAGCATGGATACGTGAAATACATTGTGGATTCTTGCTAGTTGTGGTAGTAGCTTCAACTTGTATGTCACTAATCCAACTCTATCTGTGATCTCAAATAGCCCAACGTAACGTGGACTCAACTTACCACGTTTTTCGAATCTGAGCACACCTTTCCATAGGGAAATCTTAAGGAATACTCTATCACCAATCTCAAACTCAAGGTCCCTACAACGATTGTCCATATAACACTTTTGTCTATCACTCGCCGTCTTAAGTCTATCCCTGATAACTTTAATTTTATCTGAAGTGATTTGGACAAGCTCGAGACCTATCAGTTTCCTCTCACTTACCTCATCTCAACACACTGGAGTCCTGCACTTCTTTCCATAAAGTGCCTCATATGGGGCCATGTCAATACTGGTCTGATAATTGTTATTATAAACAAACTTCATAAGAAGTAGGTGTGTATCTCAACTTTCCCTGAATTTCATAACACATGCTCTAAGCATATCTTTAAGTGTCTGGATCGTCCTCTCAGACTAACTATCAGTCTGGGGATGAAAGACTGTGCTAAAATTCAATCGTGTACCTAAGGTTTTTGTAGGCTAGGCCAAGATTTTGATGTGAACCTAGGATCACGGTCTGAGACTATAGAAACAGGCGTACCATTGAGTTTGACTATCTCATCTATGTAGAGTTGTGCTAATTTGCTTAAGGGGTAATCACTCCCGATTGGCAGGAAATGGGCAGAGTTCATTAACTGGTCCACTATAACCCATATAGCATTATGCCACCTCTGACTACGTAAGAGCCCTACTACAAAATCCATGGTAATTTTCTCTCATTTCTATTTTAGAATAGGAAGAGGTTATAACAATCCTGCAGGTTTCTGATGTTCTGCTTTCACCTGCTAACAGGTTAAACACTGGAATACAAAATCTGCTATCTCTTTCTTCATCCTTTTCCATCAATAATGCTTTTTCAGAGTGTGGTACATCTTTATATTATCTGGACGCATGTCATAAGCTAAAGAGTGAGTATCCTTCATAATTTCCCTTTTTAGATCTTCTACATCCGGTACACATAAGCATTGGCCTATCATTACTTTTCTTTTTATAGGCAAACAATTAGGGTTTTAATTAATCAATATTAATATTGACCCTAATCTTATTATAATTAAACTTTTGCCCCATATAATATAATCAAATCAAAATTAATTCATATTATATTTTGAAATAGAACTTGTAACTTTTAATAAATTAATTCATAATTAATTTATACCAAAGTCACTAAGAATCGGATTCAAGACCTCTTATAAAATTAATTAAATAATTATTAATTAATAATTAATAATTAAATAATTTGAATAATCAATATTATTCAAATACCAAGTGAACATAAATTTTTTTGTTACTTATGTAACGCCTGTAATTGGACGGTCCAATTACAATATTCTATATACATGTTTCTTATAGTAAAATGAGCTATCAAGGGAACCCGATGGACCTACAGTTTTGAGTTCCAATAATATTGGAATTATTAATTAAACTCTTTAATTAAATAATTCACTATTATTAATCTTAAAGTTACTCCACTAAAAACTTAAGATTGCACTCTCAAAATTGTAGATGTTTTTTATACAATCTGAAATTTTTCAGTGTCCATTGATTTAATCACTACATATGATTTGACCCTCCATAAATAATTCATAATTAGAACAAGGTCAAATATCCGTTTTACCTCTCTAATTATTTCTTGATCCTTAAGTACCATTGATTCTCTAATGAACAATATATTCATAACAACTTATGAATTTATCTTTCTGTTTACATATAAACAGAAAGTTGAGTGCTCTTATTGTTCAAGACCTGAATCAACCCTTAAAGGAACTACTTTTCTACTTCTCGCAAGAAGGAGTGGATTTCACTATTGTATAAAATGTTCCCAGCTACTTACTAAATCATATCCCTAAAGTGCGAAGTTATTGATTGGGTATCTACACCGATCTCACCCATGTAAATCAAAGGAAATAACTTAACAAGCAGGAGTTCTTAATACACTCAAAATTAAGATTAATTCATATATGATCATCTGGTTGATAAATATAAATCTCTAAGATTAACGGATATTATTTAGAGACTTATATTTATCGTGGTCCAGTCCTATATAATCTTTATTATATAAGGTGCCTCCATTTCCATGTCACCACATGAATAATCTTGGATAAGACTATCGTATCAAATACGAAAGGGACCACAACTGTAGATTTACCACAAATGAAGTACCCAGCTTCGTTTGTTTTCTACAGACTCTTTAAATTACTTATCTCAAACTAAATCCACCTGTATATAACACTTATACACTTAGTTTGAAATTACATCAGTAATCAAGGATGTTTCTCATGATATATACGATTTTTGCAAAATATATAAATTGAATAAAATGAATATTTTATTAAAAATTTATAAAACCGTTTACAATATTACAAGCTCTTAGGGCAGAAACCCTAACAATCTCCCACTTGCCCTAGAGCAGATGAGACATATCTCGTAATCCTAGACCTTCTAGATGACCTTCAAATACTTTAGCCGTTAAGGTCTTCGTAAACGGATCAGCAAGGTTGTCTTGTGATGCAATCTTCATCACTTTTAAATCTCCCCTTCTTACGATCACCCTAATGAGATGGTATTTCCTCTCTATATGCTTCCCTCGTTTATGGCTTCTTGGTTCTTTGGAATTGGCCACTGCACTACTATTGTCACAATAAAGGGTGAGTGGTGTATCCATATCTGGAACAACTTCCAGATCAATCAAGAATTTATGTAGCCATACCGCTTCTTTAGCTGCTTCACAAGCTGCAATATATTTGGCTTCCATAATGGAGTCATCAATGCATGATTGCTTAATACTCCTCTATGTAATGGCTCCACTACCAAGGGTAAATACTGATCCGGACGTAGATTTCCTAAAATCTTTGTCCAACTGAAAATCAGAATCTGTATATCCTAATAGGATCAAATCCTCTCTAGAATATACTAGCATATAGTTTCTCGTTCTCCGAAGATACTTGAAAATATGCTTTACAGCCACCCAATGATCAAATCTTGCATTAGATTGATAACGACTAACTATTCCCATCGAATAACATATATCCGGTCTCATGCATAACATAACATACATGAGACTGCCTACTACAGAGGTATAGGGAATCCGTCTCATATCATCAATTTGTTGAGGTGTTTTAGGACATTGTTCCTTAGATAAATGAACTCCATGACGAGAAGGTAAATGACATTTCTTAGAGTTCTGCATCGAAAATCTCATAAGAATCTTATCGATATATGATGCCTGAGACAGCGCTAACAATTTGTTCAATTATAAAGTCTGGTCTCTACCCATTCTCAATTCCCTTATCAACTTTACCAACTAGGGATCTTGTTTCTATTGTTCCTTTATCTAGTTTACTGAAATGGGGCGAACATGAAAAGTAACTAATAGTGCCCCTAAGTCTGTCATTTCTAATCTCACTCCTAGAGATCTCATTTCCACCAGAAGCGGAAGGTACATAGTCTTCAACTACGCTAATGAACTACTAGGTTTCCTACTCAAGGCATCGGTTACTACATTAGCCTTTCCGGGGTAGTATTCTATCATATAGTTATAGTCTTTTATCAATTCTAGTCACCTCATTTGCCTCATATTTAATTCTTTTTTAGTGAACAAGTATTACAAACTTTTATGATCCGTTAAGATCCAACAAGGGACACCATACAGGTAATGCCTCCAAATCCTCAGTGCAAATACCACTGCTGCAAGCTCTAAATCATGAGTAGGGTAGTTCTGCTTATGCTTCTTTAACTGTCTAGAAGCATATACTATAACTTTACCATCCTACATCAAAACATAACCCAAACCTTGTCTCGAGGCATCACTATATATAGTAAAACCATCCGCTTCCTTTGGCAATGTAAGTATAGGAGTTGATGTCAAACTTTTCTTTAACTCATTAAAACTTTGCTGGCAGACATTTGACCATTCAAACTTTTCTTCTTTCTTGTCAATTTGGTAAGTGGGGCTGCTATTCTGGAAAACCCCTTAATGAACTTTCTATAGTAGCTTACTAACCTAAGGAAACTCCTGACTTCAATCACATTTATGAGTGGTCTCCAGTTGTAATGGCTTCTATTTTCTAGGGATCCACACTGAGTCTTTCAGCTGAAATAATATGACCCAAGAAAGCAACTTTATCTAACCAAAATTGACACTTACTGAACTTAGCATACAACAGGTGCTCTTGTAGGGTCTGCAGCACTATCCTGAGATGTTCTGCATGCTTCTCGTGACTGCCTGAATACATTAATATGTTATCAATGAACACAATCACAAACTTATCTAAGTAAGCTCAAAAAACCCTATTCATCAGGTCCATAAATGCAGTTGGGGCATTCATCAATCCAAATGGTATAACTAAAAACTCGTAAACAGACTTAAAAGTAGTCTTAGGAACATCATCGCCTCTAATTTTCAACTAATGATATCCTTACCTTAGATCTATTTTGGAAAACACCTTTGCTCATTGGAGCTGATCAAACAAGTTATCGATCCTTGGAAGTGGGTATTGATTTCATACAGTTACTTTATTCAACCCTCAATAATCAATACACAACCTCATATTCCCATTCTTTTTCCTAACAAACAACATTGGTGCTCCCCAAAAAGATACACTCAGCCTGAGGAAACCCTTGTCCACCAATTCTTCTAATTGAACCTTCAATTTTTTCAACTTGGTAGGAAGGCGCTCTGAAAATAGGCCCTATTCCTGAAATCAAATTAATTTCAAATTCAATCTCCCTGTCTAGGGGTAAATTAGGAAGATCCTCCAAGAATACGTCTGGAAACTCCTTAACCATAGGAATATCCTCTATCCGCGCCTCCCTTTCTATCATATCTATCACATAAGCCAAATAACCTGCATAATGTTTTTTCAGCATCTTTCTAACTATCATGACTGACATGATACGAGATGGAAGCATTCTGCGCTCCTCGCGGAACACTACATCCGAATCCCCCTGTGTACTGAGCTTGACTTCCTTACGAAAACAATTCATAGTGGCATGATGCATAGCTAGCCAATCTGTTCCTAATATGATATCAAATCATGTATGACCAACAAAATCAAACTAATTGGAAGGGCTCTTCTCCCAATCATTATATCACTATCCCTATAAACGTTCTCCGCTACTAATGTGCCTCCATTGGAAATAGTTACTATCATACTGCACTCCAAAGGCTCTAACTCCACATTAGCCTGCCTAGCACATTCTTTAGAAACAAAAGATTGTGTAGCTCTCGGGTCTATCAAAGCATAAGCATCCTTACCAAAAACTATCATTGTACCAGTCACCACATCGGGTGTATCCTCAGCAGCCTGCTGTTTCACTGCAAAAGCCTTGCCCTGTGCACGTGGTCTCCCTGGTTGCCCTTTGGATGGGGCACCTTTACTTGTACCTCTACCAAGCTGACTAGGAGTCCTTGGTCCTCTCATCTATGGACCTCTCCTGTCCTGAGGCTGACCTTCGCTAGTTTGTCTCTGAGTCGCTGGTCTTAACTCACCACTACGGGCATTCCTTCATGTAATGTCCCTCCTAACCATAGTGATAGCAACTTGTGATACCCATATAACACTCTCTTCGGTGGAATCTATCGTATTTCTTACACGGCCCTGATCTACTTTGATTACCACCCCTGTTTTGGGACCTTGATGGTGGCCTTACAAAACCCTAACTCAACACTGCTCCATAACTCTTCTGCTTACTACCACACCACCTAGATTTGCCTTTAATCTTAGGGGCTTTATGGGATCCCCTAAGTACCACCCTGAACCCTGACTACACTTTTATTTCTATCATTAATCCTTGTCACTCTACATAGCCCTCTCTACCCTTAAGGTTGACTCTACTAGTTGTCCATACTCGCGGTGCTCTATGGCTACTACACATGCCTTGATCTTTGGATTCAAGCCCCGTTCTAACTTGCGACACCTATTTATTTCATCATCTACTATAAATGGTACCACTCGTGACAACTCAGTGAACTTCTTCTCGTATTCCTCGACTTTCACATCATCTTGTGCCAAGCTATAAAATTATTCTATTTTGGAATCCTTGTACACCATTGGGTAAAATTTCTCATTAAAATCTTCCTTAAATATCTCCCACATGATCGGAACAACTGCTCTCCTCTTTACGGAGTCCCACCAATCCTTAGTAGAAGCCTTTAGTAGAAATGAAACAATAGATACTCTCTAGGGATCAATACACCCCATCTGCTCTAACACCCTCTCGATGTTGTCTAACCACTCAATTGCAACCTCTGGGCCCCCCGACCCATCATAAGCATCGGCACCTACTTTTCGTGCACTCTCTACACTGATGCCTAGTATGCACGGTCTTAAACCCTGTATAACTCGAGCCAATCTTTCTATCGGATCCAATTTAGGCTTTACTGCAGTGGCTCTGATTGAGCCTCTGTTTGCAGATCATTCACTGATTCATTTACTTGCTCCTCAACCTTGGAACAGGTGGAGCCTCAACTACGGCTCTCCGCGTGTGGGCATAGCCGACATGGCGCATGACTCAATTGTAATCAAAACATACTAAATGTCATGTAATATATGATGTTTGAAAATGCAAAAATGCTTTGATACCACCTTGACAGGACTCGTCCCGAATCCCTTTGTGGAACCCAATGAGAGTCCCGTAGCACCCCGACGAAACTCAATCAAACCCCCACTCTGGCATTCCAAAAGCAACCAAGTGCAATAGCAGCGTGTCCCCAGCCCACTTATACTTCTGACGGAACCCCTTCCGCTTGATAGCTAGAACCTGCACCTAGGGAGGATTTTTTTTTTTTTCAAAAACATAAAAAGAGTGTGAGTATTTAAACTCGGTGAGTGGTTAACCTTTCAAACTATAATATTTGCTTTCTAATTATATATCCTCCCAAAATAGGTTGGCAAACTAATAATTTCTTACTAACCGTTATTAAACTATAAAACTGGCATAAAGCATATAAATATTACTGCTCGAAATCTAGTAATAAATTTAATAAAAAGTAAACTTTCTTGTTTTCTAAACTTCATGTCTAATGACATCCCTTTCCTTTTAAAGCTTGCCTTAGAAGGTTATCCAGGGAAACTCGTTCTTAAGTGACAATATGTATACACGCCAGTAGAACTAGGGAATGCTACCATGTATAGTTGTAGATGCGAGAACTCTAGGATCGTGATTTCCCTCTTGCCATCAGGCAGATCTACACTACCACAGACATGTAGAGGATGACACATTGACTCAACCCCCCAAGTTAGTGACTCTTCCTACCTCTTGCCATACACGCTTAGGGTACTTCGGTCAAGTAAACTGGGGATTAGGGTAAACCAAAGACATTTAAAATCTTTTCAATATACTTAAAAATCTTTCATATACTAGGCATGAAAGCATATTGATTTGACTAGAAAATATTATTTCTCTAGTATATGGTTTACAACCAAAATATTATCCTTTTAAGGCAAAAGCTTAAAACTTTACAAATACTCTTAGCATGTCTCTTTTATGCATGTACTTCATTTAAACATACTAAATTGCTTTATTACTAAAATATATACATTTATAACATAAATTTAAAAAAACTTACATGCATCTTTAGAAAATGCTAACATGCTAAAAGTTTGATCAATTCAACGTTATAAATTGAATATTTAAATAAACATTTGCAATCATCAATTATCAACTAATAAAACTCATAAAAGCTTTAAAAATAACCACACTCAAACTTGCAATCCAAACTAGCAACTCACTCCTTCAAGCTCTTCTTTAGCTCTTCACTCCTCTTACACTTTAATTTGAGCAAACTTTTCACTTAGAACTCATACATGCATCAAGCTATTAAAACGCAATTTGTAACATAAATCATAACCATCCACCTCGGCTAAATGTAATAGATATATATACATATGACTTTCTTTTTCATTATTCTTGATTCCAATTATCTTAAACACATGTAAATAAGCATGAGACCTTATCAAAATCATCAAACATAAATTGAACCAAGGAGTGCACACATGGCTCACAATTTTACTTGGTGGGATATCATCATTTTTCTTTTGTTTCTTGGCATATAATTGTCTCAAATCATGTAAGATATTTTCCTAGCACTTAACCATAACTCAAATCCAAATTTAATATGGGATTAGTGTGCTCACCTTGATACAGACCACTTAAATAATTCTTTTTTTTTTTTTGAATTATTTTGACTCATATTGGTCGAACCTTCACCAGACTTTTACACCATCAATCTCATTCAATTTTCTCATCATAATCATGATCAAACACATGTAAAATGGTGTAAAATGAAGTCAAATTCATAAAACTTACACTTGAGCAATAGGACAAAGTTTAGCCGTGAGGTGTGTCATTTGGCATCCAATTGATTTCTTTTCAATTTCAAATTAAATTCATCATCAACATAACTCATAAAATCATTTAAAGCAATTGAAAAAAAAAAAACAAATGTCTATCAGTTTAAGCTCCCTATGGCCAAAACATAACAAATAGAAATACATCCTTTTGCTTCTCATTTGAACATTATAACTTCACATTTTATCTCACGTAAATGCATGAAAATTACTTAAATGAATCAAACTCAATTTGGACCATTGAAACCCTTCTTGTCTGTGAATTACATCCCAACACAACATTAACATTCCTTCAAGTTTTACACTTAAATCAACATTGAAATCACATCATATCTCATGGAAATACAATTAGTGTCCTAAACAACATCACCTTAAATTTCAATCAAAAAGTCATTCTCACTAATAAGCTTACCACTTGCTCTTGAATCACTAGCCTTGATTTCCCACAACTTTGAGGTGTCAAATCCTTAAATCCATGCATAAAAATCACAAATAATTCATTAGGAACCATTAATCTAAATATTTAAATATACAAGTCATGGAAACTTGACTCTCACCACTTGAAATCAACTTGATGTTGATTGATTTCACTCTTGGGCTTGCATACACCCTTTTTATGACTTGAAAACCACTCAAAATTGATCTCAAACTCACCAATCTCAACTGCTGCCCACTGGTTTCTCTCCAGCTCGTGAATGCTCTTCCAACCCACATAAATTGCTCTTTGTACTCAACTTAATCTCAATCTCTTGTCAACTTTACATAGCCTTTATTTGCTTCAACAATTGTCCCCAAACTAAGTTTAAATCTTTAAGATTGCCATTAGTTTGGTTTGGAGACTTTTGACTGGTTGAAATATAAATACAATTCCAATTCTAACCAATCTCATTCCATTTCAACCAATGATAATTCTTTTGTCTTTTATCTCATTTGTCTTCATGTGCTATTCTTATCCTACTTTTTTTTATATGCTTCACTCTCACTCACACGCCACTTTCATGCTCTCTTTCTCACTTATCACGCCACACACACATCTCACACCAATTGTCTTGCTTTCTTTCATATTTTGAAACTTCCTAAATTGCCTTTTATAAATGTCTTTTCATTATCAATATAATGATGCCCCCTTTTGGTATTTTCTTTGACACTACTTTTTAAACCTTAAATAAATCACTATACCAAGTCTCGTATTCAAAATCATCTTCGGTCAACCCCGAAATTCTACCATAACTTAATTAACACATCTGACCACTTTAAATTACTTTATTACCTCGTAAATAAGAACGTACTTTATACAGTAAATGTGCAGTACAAGAATCGGAATGATATATTACAACACTAACACAGGCATGCTCAGCCATCACATTCACCACAATGACTCCCTTGTTGTCGCCTTGGGCACGGTAGATGATAGAATTCAATGAAAGTAGTTTAGTGCACAAAAACCAAGGCCTAGAACCATAAGCCCAGGGTCTATTGAAATAGATTGGTCCAATAAGCTGATTGACATTGATTTATCGGCCCATTGTGTCCATTAACCAATAAGTCCAATGGTTTAGTTGGTCGAATCTGAACTACGGGCATAACAAATAGACCAACTCTATGGTTTGGTCGACTGAGCTCTACATATGACCTTTAACCTTCTAAAGGACTAGTTCTTTAGTTCAATCAACTCATTGTGGGCCCTATAGGTCGGTCGACCAAAATGTGGCTATAATATTCCAATCAACTTAGTGTTGGCCTAATTGATCTGTCGACTTAGCTAGGACCTAACGTTCATTGTCTTATATCAACCAACTTGTTACGGGTTTAGTTTCTATGGAGTGGATGCAGTCTAAGTAAGAGGCAACCTCATCTCTTAGAATCTAGAGATAATCATAACCTTTTCTGGTCTTACCTAACTTCATACTCCTAGTTTTATCCAAACTGGGTTGTGTCCGACTTTATAGTAAGGGATATCCATAAAAGGGACCTTAATCGTTCGGTTAAAGGATTGAGTCTTTCATACATATACTATCACTCTGCCTAAATCATATCAAACCCCTTGATATTTATAACTCTGGTCAATAGTTTGATCATCCATTATAGTTTTTGGCACTATTTCTCTACTAGCCTGGTGCACCGCTGTCGTAGGACCATCATTCGTAGTCATCTGATGCCATATTCGTAATGTTGAACTATCGTTTCAAATTGTCATTCACACCGCCACAAGGCTAAAAACATCTGATCTATTATTGATCGATCATTGCAATTCTATTCTTTTTCTTCGCCATTTTTATACCGTTTCAATTATTTTACAATTGGTTTACTAACTTCAGGGCCAAAAGGTTTTTGAACAACACCACACTAGTGCTGAGATTATCTTTGCTCTTTGTTTGTTTTATGTAGAACACACGTTATTGGGTTTTAAGGAAAGTCGACCAATGAGGCTTGTTCAGGGTTGAAATATTGTAGTTCTGACTTTACTACAGTTTGAAGCCATCTATAAGAAACTTGGTAACTTGATCTAGTGTAGACTAAACCAACTAACTGATTTGTGTGTTAAGATGTTAGGCGATGACAGAAATGCAAAGCTGACTGCTTTGATGAACTAGATGAAAGCATAGGTTGAATAGTTGAAGAAACTCTTGGAAGATAATCAATTCGGACTGAGAACGTAGAGCTGCATCATAGAGTCAAACGATTGAATAATGTTCTTGTCGAGCTAGGTTAGCAGAAGGAAACTGGACTTATAAGAATCGACACATGGACACCTCCAACCACCAGTAGATCAGTTCTTAGATTTCAAAGTCGGATGTTATGTGAGAATGATCTTACAGTGATGAATTTTAGCCAAGTTTAAAGATGACTTCGATATAGGAGTTGATCCAAGGCAGCCGGGTGTTTTTGTCAAAATTAGATAAAGGATTTTGGTTTACCGATAACTTAGTGTCGATCAAATCCTAGAAGAGTTGGTCCACGACATTGAAGGCCAAAGGAATAGAAAGTCTACCAAAGCGGTAACTAATGAATTGTCAAAGAGACTTGTCGAGCTGGAAGCATTAATCAATAGGATTTTAAGGGCACCAGTACCTCTACAATAGAGCGCTTCAACAAGCTTCGTTGATTCACCATTTGTGGACTCTTTTGTAATGATAGAAGTGTTAAAAAAGTTCTCCCTACCCAATATGAAGATATATGATAGAACAATAGATCTAAATGAACATATTAACATTAGAGGATGTTCACAGCTACTGTTGCCAAAGATTTACGAGAAGCTGTTATATGCAAAAGCTTTGGCTCGAGTTTGATAAGGCAAGCCAACTTTATAGTGGCTTACTAGTTTACTGAATGGCAGTGTTGCATCGTTTGCATAATTTATGTATTCATTCGTTGAACAATTGTCTAATAGCTGAAAGACCAAAAAACATTTAGATGACCTGTGTGTAATCGTTCGCTGACAGGAGGAATGCTAAGGGATTATGTCGACCGTTTCAACAAAGAGAAAGTGTCTATCACCAATTGTAATGTTTTTACCACGGTCTCAACTTTCCATTAAAGGTTATTGCCTAATTTAGATCTTTGCAAAGAACTAACCAAATACCCTCCAAAGTCGATAGAGGACATACTCGTGAAAGCATATACTTAAATCAAATGGGAGGGGGATGTAGTGAATTGTCCACCTAACTCAATAGATCTTAAGAAGAACAAGTCTGGTTGACAAAACAAACAACCAAGATCGAGCAACCTAAAGAATGTTGATTTCAATTACAAGCCAGATAATCAAGTTGATAAGAATTGTCAAAATGATCGACCAAGCCTTTATAATTGATCAAATGGCTAGTTTAATCGATAAGGTCCTTGACCACCCTTTCCAGACTATAATTTGGTAATCAAACTAGTTGAAGCGGTAGCTATCATGAAAAGAACAAGGAATGTTGTAGGCCACTAAAGTCTTAAAACCTGATAATGAGAAGGATCAAATAAAATGGTGTGATTGTTACCAAGATCACGGTGACAGGACTGATGACTTTGTCGCTCTACGACTTGAGGTAAGCCAACTTCTCAAGAATGGTCACTTAAATCAATATTTGAGTGACGAAGTAAATGAGGCAATGTGTCATATAGATGATCAACATCAAGAAAAGGAACATACTCCTCCAGTATCGCCAGTTCATGAAAGGACTATTAATGTGAATATTGAAGGTTCAAATATCAATGGAACAACCCACTCAGCTGTAATAAGGTACACTAGAGGTGTTAAGCAATCCATCAGTCGACCATTGCTAATTAACCAATAAGCTGATCTTACTCTATCCTTTTCCAAGAATGAAGCCACTGAGATACTCAACCCTCATCATGACACCTTAGTTATAAGCTTGTACATTGCCAATTATTTTACAAAGCACATCCTCATCGATAATGGGAGTTTTACAAATGTGCTCTTTCTATCAACACTTAGAGAAATGCATATTAATAAGTCTAACATAAATAGATGGTCGACGCTCTTGATTGGCTTTAATGGTGAATGGAAAAACACCATCGGAGAAATTGTGCTGCCCCTCTGCATGAAGAGAGCAAATCTTTACGCTAAATTCTTGGTTATAAATATCGTTGTAACCTATATTGTCATCATGATTTGACCATAGATTCATGAGATGAAAGTATTACTCTCAACCTATCATCAATCCATCAAATTCCCTACCAAATTAGGGCAAAAAAGATCAAAGCAGAACAAAGAGTATTGCGGGAGTGTTATCAGAACACTCTCAAAGAAAAGGCCACTACCTTATAGCAGTTACAGTAAAACTCTCAAGTAGTTGGGCTGAATCAACCCCAAATAAAACACTCAATAAAGTGTTGATCCACCCAATCTATGTCAACCATAAAGTGCATATTAGGTCAAAATTGAAACCATAACTGAGACCTAAGCTAATCTACTTCCTCGTTCGACACCATGATTATTTTGCTTGGTCACACACCGATATAACGAGAATTAACCCATCAGTCATCACCATAAGTTAAACATCAATCCCACAAACACACTAGTGAAGTAGAAAAGGCGAAAGTTCACATTAGAAAAGAATCATATAATTAACAAGGAAAAACATAAATTGATAGAAGTAAGGTTAGTAAGGGAAGTCCAATACCCTAACTAGCTAGCAAACATTGTCATCGTTCGAAAAAAAAAAAAAAAAAAAAGAGAAGTGGGGAGTTTACATTAACTTCACTTATTTGAACATAGCTTGCCCTAAAGACTCATTCCCTTTGCCTTATATAGATATGATGGTAGACACAACGGTAGAAAATAAGCCCTTAAGCTTCATGGAAGCATTCTTTAGGTACGATAAGATGCTCATACATCTAAACAACCAAGAAAAAACATTATTCATAACAGAGCAAGGTATTTATTGCTACAAAGTGATGCCTTTTGAACTGAAAAATGCTGGAGCCAACCCACCAGTGTTTAGTGAACAAAATGTTTCAAGAAAAACTTAGGAAAACCACAAAAGTCTAAATTAATTCCATGTAGGTAAAGTCACTATTAGTTAACGACCACCTTGAACATCTAAGCCAACCGTTCGACATCCTCAGGAGATATAAAATGAAGCTCAACCCAAGCAATTGCTCTTTCAAAGTGTTATCAGGCAAATTTTTAGGCTACCTTGTCATCTAATGTAGCATAGAAGCCAACCCTGACCAACTCAGTTCGATCACAGACATTGAGTGTTTAAAAAGTAAGAAGGATGAGTAAAAGCTGACTAGTCGATTTGTAGAATTAAGTCGGTTGATACCCAAAGTGTCAAAGCGGTATTGTTCATTCTTTGACATGTTGAAGAAGAATAAAAATTTAGAGTTGATCGACAATTATGAAACTACTTTACAACAACTCAAGACCTACCTGTCAAATCCACCATTACTAGCAAAGCCAAAAGATGAGAAGACATTGTACATCTACTTGGCAGTTGCTCCAACAATAGTGAGCACGGTACTAGTTTGAAAGGTAGATGGTTAACAAAGTTTGGTCTACTACATCAGTCAAACTCTATTTGACATAGAGACATGGTATACCTATATGGAAAAACTAGCACTCACATTGGTAGTCGGCGCTCGAAAACTTAGACCTTACTTCCAATGCCAACCTATTACTATCTACACCACTTACCCTCTAATGAATGTGCTACACAAACTTGAACTATCCAGTCAACTTACAAAGTGGGTTGCCAAACTAAGTGAGCATGACATCGTTTATTAGTTTTAGACAACCATAAAGTCTCAAGCACTAGCCAACTTCATTACAAATTTCACCCCCAACGAACGAACCCAAGCAAAAGAGGAATCGATGGTAGTCACAGAAGGGACAAAAGAGGGCAAGTGGATTGTAAAGATCAACAGAGCTAGTAACTAAGAAGGCAGTGGTTTAGGGATGTTCTAATATCCTCAGAAGGAGATGTGCTTCAACAAGCCATCCGATGTCTCTTCATGACCATAAATAACGAAGTTGAGTATAAGGCTTTAATCGTTGGGTTGTACATTGCCTTAGAGGTAGGAACTACCCTAATTCTAATCAAAAGTGACTCATAATTGTTAGTCAACCAAGTCGTGGGGGATGCAAGGCAAAAGATTTGAAGACAGGTGCATACTTAGCCATAGTAAAAAAGCTAAGTTCTAAATATGAGTCGTTCGACATTATTCAAGTACCCTGATCAAAGAACATTCATGCAGACACACTTGCAAGCCTTGGCTCATTGATTGATGGTAAGAGGGATTTGTACATCTCATTTATACACTTACATTGGTCAGCAATCTAACCTTATCAAAAAGAAGTTAACGTAGTAAGCTAAGATGAAAAGTGGATGACTCTAATTATTAACTACCTTCTCAATGGTCAGTTATCGACAAATCAGGAAGAAGCACAGCGAGTCAAAATCAAGGCCACTCAGCATTATTTGATGCATGATAGACTTTACAAAAGATCTTTTTATGGTCTATATCAACATTGTGTTAACCTAAGAAAAGTTGATTACATGCTTAGATAATTACATCAAGGTGGCACAAACAACCATTCATGTGTATGAAGTTTGGCTCTATGAGCCTAGAGCGTACAGAGTATGATATTATTAGCTCTCCATGCACAGGATGCTACTGACCTTGTATTAAAGTGAGACAATCGTAAAAGGCATTCCAAAGTCTCGCATCAAACCCTAGAAACGTTATAAACGATCCTCTCTCCTTGGCCATTTATAAAGTGGGAATTAACATTGTCGACCCGTTACCCCTTTTATAAATAAGGGGAAGAGGCATTTGCTCATATTGACTAACACTTCACCAAGAGGGTCGAGATAGACAATGGGTCCTAATTCATATCAAGAGCATTAAAGATAAAGAGATAAATAACTTTGTTTGGCAATTTATTAGTTGTAGGTTTAACATTCCGAAAGAGATTGTAACTGACAATGGGTTCCAATTCATATTATACAAATTCTAAGATTACTCTCATAAACTAGGGATAAAGTTGAGCTTCTCTACGCTAAGGCACACCCAATCAAATGAACAAGTTAAATAGACCAATAGCACCTTTATGAATACGTTGAAAAGAAAACTACAAAGTGCAAAAAGGAAGTGGGTAGATGAATTGCCAGGTGTCTTATGGTCTTATTGAACGACACCATGAGTCTCGACGGGCAGACACCTTTTTCCCTTGTCTATAGAATCGAAGTTGTGCTTTCGACTGACACTACACTTCAAACGGATAGAAGAGATACCTTAAGCAACCTTAACAGAATTTGACTAATAGAGTAGGAGTGTTGTATAATAAAATGATAAATATGTTTTAGTCTGATTTTAAACATACCTCAAGGAGGATTTGTGTAATTTAATCTAAAATTCCAACCTTTTATACAAAGTAGGTATTACATACAAATCAACAATACTTAAGTCTTAACAATTTGACATGGATAAAAGCCATTGTTGGAAAGGAAAACTCATGGAAAACTACCCACAATTGCTGTTTTGGTGACAAAATCTATGATAATAATTAATGGGTTATGAAAACGGAAGAAAATAGAACTCATTTTCCCTTCCTTTTTGTCATTGTCACCAGATTAATACTTTGAGTTTAAATGTTACCTAAAGTGAAAAGTGCCTATTTTACCCTTAATGAATGAGGACAAAACTCAAGCTCTCTTCTTCTCTCTTCTACATCTTTTCCTTTTTCATTTTTGTTGGAAAATAAGGAACGTAAAGGTCCATTTTCATGAATCAGTTTGAATGGGTTTTTTAATCTCAAATTTGGAAGATCAAGGAAGATTCGTGTTCTCCTCTATGAGGTCATTGAATTGGTATACTTATTTGATCAAAATGGTGCTTGAATGAATGAGAAATTAAAGCTCAAAGTGCACTCATCAAGAAAAAATAAGGTCTGGTCTCACATTGGAAAAATAAATGAATGAAACTTCGTATATAAATGCATGTTTTATAATTACAAGGTGACTTGTCAAGCATCCACTCTCTTGTGCACGCAAAATGTAGATGGAAACATTGCACCTCCGTTTTGCTACAATAAATTTTATTTTATTTTTCATTTCAGTTCGTTTGAATTTGAATTAATTGCTATGATAGAATAATTGCAATTAATTGGAAAACTAGTGTCAGGTTCAAGAATTTGGTCCCAAATTGTGCTTGTTTGGTCTCCAATTTGAGACTAGTTTTCCATTTCTTGACCAAACAAGCATATTCAAGACCAAAAAGATTCAAACTGGTCCCCTAAATTCAAGAAATGTTTTGTCCCAAATTGTATGTGTTTGGTCCCTGATGGACAAATTTCTAGTGTGTTTTGTAAACTGATTTAAATGATGGGTTATTTTCTAATGCATAAAATACACACTAGAAACATGTACAGATATACACAATCCCCAAATAATATAATGACAAGTAAAGTATCATTCTCACAACGATTGTCCAAATCTAGTTAATTACTAAATCGATCAAAGATTAAACCTTATTCAAACTATTGAAAATGTAAATTTATGTAAATATACAAAAATAGGAAAAATAATGAATACAACTAATTAAACTAAAATTACAACCAATGGAGAATTAAGTCTAGGATTAATAAGTTGACTTTGACTAACAACCTTACACAAAAGGAAAAAAGTCTAGGATTACAACTTCACTCTATCAATTCACCCAACTTATATTTCTACCGTTAATAATTTATTCTCATCATTTGATTCATCAAGTCTTTTAAATTAAACTATCCACAAGCCTTTTTCAAATGAGCAAGTGGAATGACCTAAATCACTTAACTGACTATATTCCTATGACGATCAATTACTCAAGCACACTAAGCATCAACTATTGATCATAACCACACAAAACATATAGGTATATTATTATCCCATGCAATTCATGCCATCCTATATAATTCTAAACCATAAATACCTTTTCCAAGTGCACTCAAGCTTACCAAATCTCCCAAACTAGTAGCTAATTAATCTAAGAGAATTAAGCATACAATAGAATAGAACAAATTTAATGAGAAATTCAATTAAAACGATATCATAAAGGTGAATTCATGGTTTTAGGGTAACATTGTAACCCTAGATCTCAAATCTAGTTCATCATCAATTTATAAATTAAATCACCTAACAAGAATCACACGACATAATTTTAATGAATAAAATTAAAGAGAGAAAATCTCATTGAATAGGAGTAATCGTTCTCATTCCCAATGCAGAAATCATATTCTCCAATTTGAAACTCTTTACTCCTTTGTTGTTCTTGATGTGTACGATTCTTGTTCTTCTAATGTTGATGATGGTTCTAATGTGCGGCTACTGAAAAGATTCTCCAAAGAGTTGTTAGAGGCTAAGGTTGAAGGGCTGAAAATTATGAAATTGTGCATCTAAAACCAGCACCTCAACTAGCTACAAAACTCACTTTTTGTTGTGTAATGTCTATGCCTTTCCTCTAGTCTCTGAATGATTTTATTTGGATTCTACAAGCCATATATTTATAGGGTCTCAAATTTAGTTTTGTGAGATTTTCTCATGGAATTAATGTGCATGCTAAATTTTTTTGAATAGCAGCGAGATTTTGTATTGTGACCTACCATTGCGAGCTAAACCTTGCGACGCGTGCTCACAATGCACTTGTTTGTTGCTTGCCAAGCTTTGATTGCAACCCATAGCTTGCCACCAAAGCATGCAATCTTCCGTGTTATGTACCCCTTTGATAGATTTATTTTCAAATTTATTTTCTTAATTAATTCCAAATCTGATTTTCTTCCTAATTATTTTTTTATTTTGTTTCCAAATATGAAATGTAAGCCCTCTATTGTAATTTTTTGGATTTCCCAAGAATAGTTCCTAAATAATTATTGGAGACCCGAAATGGTCCATGGAAATGCCTAAGGGTATAGGGAACCCTTAGAGATCGATTTCGACTCGATTGGATATTAAACGGGAAGTTAAAATGATAAATGAAGTTGAATAATTTTTTAAGGTAGAAATGGATTAAAGTGAAAATAACTTTTAATAATTGTGGTTGTTGTAAGATTAAGCTAGAATCTAAGGGAAGAGAATGAAATTGTCTTAGGGCGTAAGTGGAATTATTGAGAGTGTTGTGGAGGAAAATAGAAGCCAAGAAGTATGTTTGACTTTTCAAAGTGAAAAGCAATCAAATAAAACCAGTAGCTTCTCTCGCGAGAAGAAAGAAAGAAAGAAAGAAAGAAGAAGAAAGAAAAGAGAGAAGAAGAAGAAGAAGAAGAAGAAGAAGAGAAGAAGGAAGAGTGCCG
Source organism: Nephelium lappaceum (assembly GCA_021234005.1). Lineage (NCBI taxonomy): Eukaryota > Viridiplantae > Streptophyta > Magnoliopsida > Sapindales > Sapindaceae > Nephelium > Nephelium lappaceum. Next base: position 764,237 of record CM038002.1, on the reverse strand, counting down.
GCCGACCAAGCCACCAACGCCGACCAGCTTGCTGCCGTCGCCGTCCAACCGTGAACTGAAGCCAAGTTGCAGCAAAACCGTGACCGACCGAAGCTGAAGACCAAGCTGAAACCGCGACGAGACAGCTCCGATCTACGCGAAGGAGACGCCGACGAGCTGCTCCAGCTCAAACCCGACCTGAACGGAGCTGAAACAGAGCTGATCCACGGCCAGAACAGCTCTCCGCACGTGCAGATCGGCGGCAGCAACGACGGCAAATCGCGGCAGAACCAAGGGGGAAAGAGAGAGAGGAAGAGAGGGGAAGAAAAGAGGAAGGAAACCAGCCCAAACCCAGCTCAGATCCATCCCAAAAGCGAAGTAACGCAATAGAAAAAGGGGTGAGTTATTTAAGTTTGAAAATGATGATTTTTGTTGGTGTATAAGTTGATTTGAGATGGATTTCGTTGTGATTTGTTGATTGGTTGTTTTTGAGTGAAAACGAGTTGAAAAATAAGTGGATTTAAGCCTATTGGGAGTTTAGAAAACCAAAGATTCAAAGAGAATCCAAATCGTGCAATAAACTAGTTTAAAGGGCAATTTCGTAAATTGACCCTTGTGATGTCTGTTGAGAGTTTGGATGACCCTAATGAGTTTAATTAGGCATGTTGAAGCTATTAAAAGCGAAAGATTAAGATTAGAAATCAAAATGGAGAGTTGTGCGTAAAAAGGATCATATAGGGAGGATTGTGTAATTTCGAGTTTCCAGAAGTGACGTGAACGTAAATTTACGTTTCCATATGTTATGTAGGTGACGAGGGAGCTCGAGGATCGAGGCGAGAGGATTAGGGGCTCCGCACGCGTTATTTTCAGTCATCAGTTTTGTGAGTGAGTTTTATTTAAAGATTTTAAAAGTATTTCAAATTATCAGATTTGATTTGATAAGTAATTGCTTGAGTTTATTTTAATGCATTGATATATGCATGAGCATAAAATGAGAATGTGATTTTATATGCATAAATATATATAAAGTTGTTGCAATGAGATTTCAGAAACTAAGTTTTCAAGCTTGAATTGAGAAAATCAGTTTTAGTGCTTAATGCACTCAGAAAAGGAGTTTTAGTACTTATGGCACTCAGAAATCAGATTTTAGTGCTTTACGCACCCAGAAAAGAGATTTGTGCTTTTGCACCAGAAAGTTAAAACAAAAAAGAGAAAAGTGTTTTCAAAACCAGAAAGTATCCCCTCAGGGATTTTCAGAGATTACAGAGCAGTTTAGACCCGATCGGTCTATCCCACTTCAGTTGGCACAGTCTGGGAAGGGATAAGTTACTAACTTGGGGGGATAAGTGTCAGAGTCTGTCAGTCGAGTCGCCATTACTGATGTGGGGTAGTGTTTCGTGTGCTATGGTTAGCGCTGGGAAATTCCGCACATAGCCACGAGATGTCTCAGAGCAGGCGAGCTATGGTTAGCGCTGGGCAATTCTGCACATAGCCGCTAGATGTCTCCGAGCTGGCGAGCTATGGTTAGCGCTGGGCAATTCCGCATATAGCCGTTAGACTTGAGAGACCCCAGATTTAAGGATACTATGGTAATTTTGAAAGATATCGAGAAACAGCTTTTAAAAGAAAAGCTTATTTGAGATAAAAGATATTTTATAATTATTATTGAAGTTATTTATGATTTACAGTTGCAAGATTTGTATTTAAATATGTGCATGTGCTTAGAGATGAATTCTCATGTTTAAGTTGATGTTTTAAAGATTTAAGTTTGAAATGCTTTAGAAATAAAGAATAGTTTTCAAACGTTTTTAGAGGAGGACGTTTTGAAAAGCAGATTTTCAAAGAAACGAAATATTATCACTCACTGAGCTTCTAGCTCATTATTTTTCTGTTTTATATAAAAACCTTCTCAGGTACTCTCAACAGGTAGCCGATCAGTAGCATTACCTCCAGCGGGTGAGCCGGCGCGACACGACATCATTTGAGTAGTTCATTTTGTCTCATCAGTTAGATTTTCATGTAAATCTCTTTTAAAATGTATTAAGGATTTGTAATTATTCATTTATAACTGTTTTTAAATTGCCTTTGATTTAAATGAGATTTATTAAATGTGATTAGAATTTATTTAAGTTGATTTGAGAATGAAATGCATGATTGAGGCCTACGGGCAATCAGAAGTTGGGTTGGTGATAAATTTTAGTTGAAGTGTTGTTTTTCTGTAAACAGGTTTTCGGGAACGTTAAAAATACAGCTGTTATGTTGTCGAAATTTTGTTAGAAAAATGAATTTTGAAAATGAATTTAAAAAAAAAAAATTAAAAAATTTTTCCTACGTGTTTTTAGTTTTTAAAGAAAACCCAACCCAACAATGTTTCAGAAAGTATGAAAGAGTTTAGGGTTCGCTCCACGGGTTTCGCTTAGCCCGACGAGTCGGGTCTGGGAGGGATCCGTTGGAGTGCCCGGCGTGATCGACCGGATCAGAGTTAGAGGTATCCGGGTTGGGTCGCGTTATGAATAGATTATTTACTTACTCCCAAACAAAATTGATTTGATTCTGATTTGCTTCCAAAATATCTACATTGATTGGCAATTTTCCAACTTGGCCCTAAATTTCCATATCTTTACATAATAGCTTTGAAAAATTATCATTTTGCTCATCACCACCTCTCATGTCTCACCTAAAAATACTCACTAAATAAACATTAAAAACATCTATTATTTACTCGAGTTTTCATCATAGAGGCGAGGTAAATGAATATAAAATCATGAAATATTTTAACATGATTAGTCCCAAATTAATTTAGAAAATTTGGTTTGAATTGAACCTCAAATCAAGGCCTCGTCATCCCTCATCTAACCCATGAAATTGTTTTCCCTTTTTCCTCATACAATCCCTAATCCTCCTTCAAACCAAATCCAAAACATAAATCTCACACTCTTATTTCAAATCCATCATGCAAATCAATTAATTCACACAAAAAAACTATCAATGATTTCTATCAAACAATATAGCATAATGATTTTAAATTAACTCATTCATCGTTCAATGAGGGATATTTGTCATTCTACTACTGTTGAACCAACAAAGCTGTTGTTGTTGGATTCTTTCTTTATTTATTTTTCTCTCACTTTTTTTTTTTTTGTTTCCTAATAGTTATCTCTCTCTCTCTTTCTTCTTCTTCTTCTTCTTCTTCTTCTTCTCTCTCTCTCTCTCTCTCTCTCTCTCTCTCTCTATGTTTCTCCTTTGAAGTTGCTTTTATATCAAAGGCCATTTTGTCCCAAGTTCAATAATAGGTGTTATTAAAACTTAAGCTATTAGTCTAATGATATTTTCAAAGTAACCCCTAGTGTATTGATTTTCATAATTGGAGTAAGAGGAAGCCGAGCAACAGTAAGAGCGAGGCATGAGGCGATTGTTCATGAAAGAAGAAGACAAGGTGGATGAGGTGGACGAGAATGGGCTTGACAACTTTAAGTAGGAGAACGACAAACTGCGAAAGAAGCCATTGAGTTGACTCGACGACTCAGTTAAGAGAATTGAGTGAAGAAAACAAACAAGCAAAAAATAGAAGAAGAAGAGGAAGAGAGAATGTGTAGGTGAACTCAATCTAGATCTTCAACTTCGAAGATCTAGGTTGATATCTTTGAAAAAAATTCATTTTAATCCCTAACTTTTGGTAAAATATAACTTTTTTACTCACTAATGCGTTTTTAGTTCCCATGATCCCTAAATCGACCCCTCTGAAAAAAAAAAAAAAAGTAACAGTCAAATGTCACAGAATATATTCAAAGATCAAAATACTTTTAATCCATTTATTTTTATTTTAATTAAATTTTAAAAATTGAAAAAATAAAAAAAAAAGTGTTAATCAGAATAAAATTAAAAATAAAAAAGCTAACGAAAAATATATAATTATTAAAAAAAGCAAAGGAAACCTAGAAATTTTGAAAAATCTTCAAATTATTTAAATTATAAAACTTTTTGGAAAAAATGGGGTGAAATCTGGGTTGGATCCCGGACCTTCAACGGTTGAAGATGTGGGTTTCAACACCCAAATCTTTAACCTCATCTCAACACACACACCTCATCTCATCCATCAATAAACCAAATTCAAAAAACAAAAATCAAGCAAATTGAATTTGAAAAAGAAAAAGAAAAAAAAAGAATGGAAGATTTTCAATGTTTGAAGATCTGGCTCGAACCTAGATTTACAGATCTTCCTTGAACTCAGAAACAATTCTAAAACATTAAACCATCACAACAGCATCAACCCAAACACACACAATAGCAACAAAACCTTAAACCATCGCTAGTCACTCACCTAACCTTAACAAAACCAACAAAATCAAACACACAAAACTATCTTCATCATCTACAAACACAAACACGAGAACCAAAAGATCAGCAGGGGAGGTAGTAGGCATCGAAGGAGTGGAGATTAAGGATGGCTTCATCGTCATCTTTGCCGGTGGTGATGATGACCTCTTCCAGCTTGAAGATGGGAGTGGGCGTCGGTGTTCTCATCCTCGTTGTGTTGTGCTTCCTCGTCTTCTCTAGTGGTGGTGGTGTGGCCATTGATAGGAGTAGAAAAAGTAGAGAGAGAACGTGTGTAGTTTTATAGAGAAAGAAACGAAGGCTGAAGGTGTGAAAAGGTAAAGAAAGGAAAGAGGTCGGAGAAGATAATCTACGTTGTGTTTGGGTTTTGGTCGTTGTGTTTAGGTTAATGGAGAAGATGATCTAGGTTGTGGTGGTTCGTTGCGTATCCAGATGATGGGTTCTCTAGTGGCCATTGATGGGTCGGTTTTTTTTTTTTTTTTTCAAAATTTCTTCAAATTTTTTTCTTTTTCAATTTTTTTTTTCGATTTAATTCTAAAAACAAATGCACTGTGATTGTAAAAAGGAATTTTTTTTTTAAAAAAATTTTCTTAAATTTTAAAATTATTTTTTAATCTAATATTTTATTATTAAATATTAAAAGGATTCCCTTTTTTATTTTATTTTTAATGTTTTATTATGTCTTAATTTTACTTTACTTTTAAATTTATTTTTATTTAATCTTTTCTCCAATTAAATCTCCACCATCCATCATAGCTTTGATGGATGGTGGAGATCTATTTTTTTTTCTTTATTAATTTCAAATACTTAACAGAACAAAAAGATCAAAATACCCTTCCAATTTCTCATGTCCTAATTTTTAACTATCAACATTAGCAGAAACTGTCTAATGATGTTTGTGGCCTTGAACCTTTAAACAGTGCATGAAATGACCAATTTGCCCTCTTTGAAAAATAAGAATTATAATTGAACCATATATTGGTTTTAGTGGAATGCCCTTACTAATGTTACTCTTTCCATTTTACCCTTTGTTGTAAAAATTTATTAAAATAATTAAAAAATTTTAAAAAGTGGAGGATGTGGAATTACAATATAAGGGGCTTGTCAGACATTAATAGAAAATGGTAATTACAAATGGAATTGGGATTAATATATAATTATTAAAGTGAAAACAAATAAAAAAAAAAAAAAAAAACAAATCAACCCATATTAAAAATGGAATTGGGTTTTTGGCTAATTGATTGGGTTTAATATATAATTATTAAAGCCAAAAAAAAAATAAAAACTAAAAAATAAAAATTTCACTTTAGTCCCTAATGTTTAACAAAATATTATATTTGTACTATTAATATGTTTTTAGTTGCTATCATCTATAACATTTTAGAAATTCATTAAATTGGCCTTTCCGTAAAATAAATAAATAAATAAACAAATGTAACATAAGACTATTCTTTACATTGATCTAATCCTTAAAATTGTGCACGTGACATTAAAAAAAAAAAAAATTGTGCACATGACAAACACACTTAATCCCTATTTGGCAGGACTTCTAAAAGCCAACTTTTGGCTTTTGAAAGGAAGAAGCATGCTTTTGGAAATGTTTGGTTGCGCACACAAAATAGCTTATGAGCTTTTCTAAGCTCTTTCATAGGAAGCTAGTGATCCTAGCTTTTAGATGAAGAGTTTCCACATCTTTCATTTATATGCTAGCTTTGTCATCAAGACGCAGTCAGAGAAGGGGAGCTTTTGCTCTTCGTCGAGGGAGGCAGCATTAATTTCATTGTGGGTGAACTCCACCAGTAGTAAAGTTAATTTATTAATTTGTTAAGAGGCAATTATGAATACTAAAATTATGAAGGGATGCAAATTTAACAAATGCACTAATTTTAAGGTCATTTTCACTTTTGAGCCTAAATTCGATCTCATAATAAATACATAATCAAGTCAACATTCTTTAAGCCTTCGCAAGTAGTCCTTTGTAAGAAAAATCATGGAATGCTCTCCGTTGGAACAGAAATTAATTCCCATGGCAAATCAGTAATTCAAATCCTATACATCTTATTAAGCTTTTGAGTAACATATAATTGAATGGAAAAATCGATTTTAATTCGAATGTGGAAACGTGGATTTTAAAAATTTTCAAACAAAACATGACCGATCGATGCTAGTAATAACGATTCAATAATTAAATTAATAAGATCGAATCTTATCTTGCATGAAGATTGAATTGATCCCTTTTGATTTGCAGATTCTTCACTACCTGATCTTTCTTGCTATGACTCTTCACAAAAGAAACTATGTGGGCACAATCTTTTTGAAGATCCTTTTGAAGTAGATGATTATTTGGTGATTTTTAATCAATGGAAATTTTGGTTCAAGTAGCCAAAAATTCTCTCTACCACCGTTACTATTACCAATCATAAAAACATCTTTTTATAATGGCCTTTAGGATTTTTCAATTTTAACAAGGAATTTAAAATCCTATTAAAATTGAAAGATATAATTCATATCCAATATGGAATCAAATTCCTTATTGGGTTAGAATTCTATTCTTTTAATTTAATATGGAATCTAATTCCTATTAAATGAAAACTCTTTTAATATAATTTAAATGAAATCTTATTCCAATTAAAATTATTATTTCCATTAATTAATTAAATGATTTTTCATTAAATTAAATGATTTTAATCATAATTAATTTAATGACATCATTTAGAATTGAACCCATGACCTCTACAAATAATTAAATAATTAACCATTAATTAAATAATTACAAATATTTAAATAATCAAATTATTTAAATAATTTGTGAACATGTACATAAATTTATATGTACACCAATAATCGGACAATCCAATTATATTCTTCAACTTGTTTCTTTATGTGGTTGTGAGCTAGCAAAGGGACCAAATGGACCTACAATTTGAGCTCCAATAATATCGGAATTATTAATTAAACTCTTTAATTAATAATTCACTATTATTAACCTTAGAGTTACTCCACTAAAAACTTAAGATCGCACTCTTAAAATTGTAGATGTTTTACACAATCTAAATTTTCAGTGTCCATCGATTTAATCATTTCATATGATTCAATCCTCCACGAGTAGTTCATAATTAGAGCTAAGTTATTAAAATTCATTATACCTCTCTAATTATATCTTGTTCCATTAAGTACCATTAATTCTCTAATGAACAATATATCCATAACAACTTATGAATTTATCTTTCCATTTACTCGTAGACAGAAAGTTGAGCGTTCTTATTGTTCAAGACCTGAATCAACACTTAAGAGAACTACTCATCTACTTCTCGCAAGAAAGAGTGGATTCCACTATTGTGTAGAATGTTTCCAGCCACTTATTAAATCACATCTCCAAAGTACGAAGCTTAGTGACCGTAAATCTATAACAGTTTTACCCATGTAAATCAAAAGACATGACCCAACAAATAGGAGTCCATAAAACACTCAAGATTAAGATCAATCCATATATGATCATCTAGTCGATAAATAAGAATTTCTTTATTTAACGGATATTAATACGAAATTCATTTTATCGTGGTCCAGTCCTATATAATCTCTATTATATAAGTGTCTCCATTTTCATGTCGCCACATGAATAATCCCGGATAAGATCATCGTATCAAATACGAAATGGACTGCAGCTGTATTTTTACCATAAATAAAGTGTCCAGCTTTGTTTGCTTTCTACGGACTCTTTAAATTACTAATTTCAAACTAAATCCTCTTTTATATAACACTTACATACTTAATTTGAGAGTACATAAGTAATCATGGATGTTACATGATATTCGTATGAAGCAAACATTTCATAAATGCACATTAATTTGAATAAAATAAATTTTATTTATTTATAATTTATTTAAACATTTACAACTTATAAGCTCTTAAGGCACAAACCCTAACAATAATTACCTACATTCATGACGTATGTTTACTCCCCCTTTTTTCCTTAATCAATGTTCAGAACTTTGAACAGGATATTTACATGCTTCATCAACTCAAGTGTTTGGTAAACTATTCGTTAGAGTGTGAAGCTAGAATCAAGGGTGTGGCATGACCAGGTTCTACAATTGGTGATCACGCATGCTCTAGCAGTGAGTACTGGGACCTGAGGTTGCACCAGTACAAGTCACACGCCAGCCACCAAAGTAGTGTGACCTGGTATTGTGACTTCAGGTTTACACCACAACTTGTCCGATTTTGCCTCTGTTAAAAAAAAAATGATAATAATAATAATAAAAAAAAGAATTTTACTCGAAGTGAAAACCTTGTGTATCCGTGAAACTATAAATACCTTGTACAAGGGTTTTCATTTATACCCAAAAAAAGAGAGATTTTGAAAGGGTTTTGAGAGTGGTTATATGTGAGAGTTGTAAGTGGGTACATAAAATATTTTTATTGTTGTCTCAAATATTAATCATGAATTCCTATATATTTCAGTTAAAAAAAAAAAAAACAATTACATACGATCATGTTTGTCGACGTAGAAGAAAATAGAAACGGTAAACAGATATAGATGTCGTTCCAGTCAATAGATGAATGGTGTAAATTCATTATGACTTGATTAATTTCATTTTATCTATTTTGATACTGAGTTTATTATAAAATCTTATGCATTATTAACTATTTTGGCACTGACTTCACTATAAAATTTTATGCAGAACAAATGCATGCACCAGATACATTGACCTTGACCCTAGGCCAAACAAATTGCAAAGTCAAGGTTTATGTCGTTATTACATGAGCCATTACATAAAGATAAAAGTATTAAAATGTGCTCTAGATGTAAGATAATAATAATAATAAAATTATGTTTATTTTTTTTAATAAAAAAACGTTGTGTTGTATTGAAAAAATAAATGAAAATTGTCTAATTAACTTAATTAATTTTGAGAAACTATTACAAATGTATAAAGTAACATACACAGACGTGTGTGCACACACATATACATATACATATATATATTTCATTTCTCCTCAATGTACAGTAATAAAATAAATTTAAGAGAAAAATTCAAAACTATCCAAATTTAAAAGAAAATTTTGTTTTCAATACATTCAAAGAAAAAATTTGTTTTTACTCCATCAAACAAATTAATTGTACCTAGTACCTCATTTTGACTGAAATACCTGTAAGAAACAAAATCTTAAATTTGAGGTACCGTAACATGAGGCTCCCATTAGTGTGATGGGAGGCTCTTTTGTCAAGCATAACGAGAGAACCTCCAGTCATAATTGCGTGTGACAGGAGGCTCTCCCATCACACATGATAATAAAGCCTCATTTTTGAAATTTTTAACAAGGTATGTACGCATAGGGAAATTTTGGGAGTCACAGGATATTGAGTTCAATTTATTTGTTTGGAAGGTTTAAAACAATTTTTCTTCTTTTTTTTTGGGGGGAGGGGGGATGCTTGAGGGGATGGGATGGGGGGGAACGATTTTTGGTTTTGAAATTGGGCCAATTTTTGAAATGTTCTCTAAATTTAATGTTTTAATTATCAACGGTTATATTTAGTTACTTTCAGTTGCTTTGACCTAATCAACAATCATTCATGCATAATTAATGGTCCACATCCAGCGCACTGACTTAATTAATTTTAATTAAAAAAAATGACTTTATTAATTTCAGTGGGCATTAAGGTAAAATACATATATATATATATATATTAAAAGGTAAAATAATTTAATTGAGTTTTAAGTCGTTAAGACACCGATAAAAAAATGATTTTATACTTTCTGTGCACAAAAATAATCACATCCCATGTATATGATTAAAAATCCATAACAGTGCAGTGTTTGAAGCTCAAAGTTGGTGATATTTACTGGATATGGTTGAATTATAAAATCTGATATGAAAATTGAACCCTAACAACAAATACTATGCTGATATGAAATCGCAGGAAGTGTAGCATCCTTGTAAAACACGCTTGAATAAGTAATATACTGGTAGGCATGAAAAAATAAAAGTAGTAATATTCTAGTGAGAGGGCATATGACTAGCTTGTTACATCCAACATTGCTTGTGAAAGGAATAGTAATGGAGGGCATATGACTACCTAACATTGCTTGTGAAAGGATTAGTAATGGACGCATTGGTTCCCTAGGAATACTATGAATTGTTGAAGACGCTTGAGAATATAGTGTGCTGGTCCCAAGAATGGTAATTGTTACATTTGGTATTGCTACTGAAAGGACTGGGAATGGACAGATGAATATTCCCCAAGAAGTGTTAAGCACGCTTGTGGCTTGACTAAGCTATATGCTAGTGAGGGTGTTGGGTCCCAGGAGTGGTGAATGAAAGATGTGGTAATGGACTATAGCCCTTTTTAATTGACATGGTCAAACGACTAGTGCTAGCTGTATAAGCCATATGTGCTCCGTGTAATATACGAATAAATTGACCAGTATGATAAAATCGACATGATCAAATGACCAATGCTAGTTTTGTAAGCCATATGTGCTCCGTGCAATATACAAATAAATTGACCAATGTGATTGAATTGACATGATCAATGAGGTTTTTTTATAGCTTTCAGTCATCTCAAAATATATGCTCCGTGTAAGATAGGAATAAAAACGTTTTCCATTTTCCAATGATACTTACAAAAACGGAGCCCTTGCTGAAAACAATTTCCACATATGTGACAATACACTTTTATTAAAGTCAAAATAGTACGTACTGAGTGGTGTAAATCAATGACAAGTTTATATATACATATATAGACAATGAATTTTTCTATAGAACCTGATAGAAGAAGAGCACATGCATGATAGAGATATGGACCTTGATTTGGATCATAACTTCTCATAATAAAGTCATGGTTACGCTGGCCACCTATAGAGAAACGTCCAGGAGCGTATAATCTACGTAAAGACTTCACTCACAATATTACCGTCAGGACAATGACAAATTGATTTTATGTTTATGTTTCCAACGACAGGAAAATTATTAATAGATCATATGTGTCTATCTACATGTTGGCTTGAATAAAGAACCTTGGCACAAACTCTACGAAAGCCTCTCTTGTTGGAAAGGAACAACTTGCTGCGAACAAATCAATTTTCTATACTTACATTGCCGTCTTAAATATTAATTATGAAACCATTTCCATTTCAGTGTAAAACAGATAGGAGTTACGTTCTTATTTGTTGATGTGGAAGAAAAAGGCGACAATAATCATAAGAAACCAAATTTTTCACTGATTTGTATGTCAATTGAGTCCATAGATGAAAGGTGGAAATCTACAAACACTTTAATAATTCCATTTTATCTATTTTGACACTGACTTTATATAAAATCTTATGCATAGGAACAAACACATGCACATTAGACATCAATTACCTTGACCTAGGTTATATGAATTATCAAATCAAGATCAAGAGTATATACATATATACATATATATATATATATATATATAAACTTTTCACTTACTATCTTAACAAGTCATATATTATAGTCTTAGTGAATGAGAGTTTAAATATGTATACAACTTCAGATAAATTTCTAAATTATGAGTAAATTGATAACTTTTACATTAAATCCATAGGTAAAAAAATTCATGAGAGTAAAGAACATTTACACAAAGCTCAAAGCATATACCATATACTCGGTACAATATCAAAATCGAATATTGACAAAAAAAAAAAAAAAAGTGAGATGTGCATAGGCATGAGTTCAATAGGAAGTGTTGCACACGTTTGACTAAATAGTGTGCAAGTGACGGTGCTAGGTACTAAAACTGGTGATTGTTAGATCCAACAAAATTACTTGTGAAAGGACTAATAATGAACATATGTGTTACCTAGGAATATCAAAATTGAATCCTTACAAGAAATGTAATATGTGCATATAACTTCCTCAGGATGTGTTGAACATGCTAGAGTAAACTACGTGCCAAACTTTCCAATGAGGATGTTGGATCCCAAGAGTAGTGAATGTTACATCCAATACTGCTAGTGAAAGGATTGGAAATGGACAAATTAGTGTTCGAATTTATTTTTTAAAATGATTTTTCATTTTCAAAAATAAAAAATGAAAGTTAAGTGTTTGGTGGTGCATTTTGCAAAATATGCTTTTGAAAATGGGAAGCACCTTTTTGAAAATTATAACTAAAAAGTTAAAAATAACTTTTTCATATTTTTCTTTTTTATCATCTTCAAAACAAATAATTACTTTTCTATCTAAATAGCTATTAAGTCATATTAAAAAATAATATCAAATATATTTATATCATTTTTAAAAAAAATAATTTTTAAGAAATCATAAGAAACATATTATATTTTCAAAAATGTCATTTTTAAAGCATTTTTTTTTCATTTTTAAAAAAAGTTTTAAAAAACATCATTTTAAGAACGATTCTAAACACATAGTTTCCTCATGAAGTGTTGAACACACTTGAGTAAACAATGTGCCAGTGGGTGCACTAGATTCAATAGCGGTGATCGTTAACATAGCTTGTGAAAGGACTGGTAATGGACTATATAAAGCGGGTGTTTAGTCACTAAAGTATGTAGGCTTCTTTATAAAAAGAAAAAAAGGATAGAATATTTTTATTTTTTAGTATTTTTGAACCATAGGATATGTTTTTCTTTGAAGTAATATCACAGGACTGGAAATAGATGTTAAAGTGATAGAATTTTAGACAACATTTTTATCATAAAACGATATATTAATTTTTTTTTGAACTCTCATTTTGAGGACCCAAAAAATTTCTTGTTTATGACTGAAATTTAAGCCAAACACCAATTAGATAAGAGATATCTTATTAATTAAATTAGTATCACAACCAAGTACGAGGTAATCAAAATATAATTTAGCTAAATACATAATTATAAGAGATGTGTTCAGGTTTTAAACTAAATAAAAATTGATGTAAAAGACTGTACTGTTGTCATGACTTTTCTTGAAATTCTAAAAATGATTCATGTTATCAATGCAAATTCCCTAGAAACATATCTTCGACATAATTAGATTAAACAAAAGTACTCTCAAGTGTGAGTGTTGACAATTAAAAATAAAAAAGTCTTTCTGACTTTTATGGTCTACATTAGAGCATAAAGTATCTCTAATGCTATTATGCATTTTTGAGTTTTTATTAGTGATACATCAACATTTTTTTTGAATATGAATCTGCTTTGAGAAAAAAAAAAGAAAAAAATGCAAATGCATATTTTCATCTCCAATGCAGTTATCTAAAATAAAAGATGCATCACTTTTGATCAATTACAATAAAATATGTGTCACATACTCTTTCATTTTATATTTTACAATAAAGAAGAGAGAGTGAGAAAAGTTCTCCATATTTTTAATTTGTTGGAAAAAGTGAGAAATTCAAGTTAGTATTTCTAGGAGAGTTTCTCAATTGAGAAACTCATCTCCAAATTCTCTAAAAACATTTTTCCCACATAAGCTACATATTTGGACTAGATAATTGCATTAGAGAAATTTTTTCTTTCCTCATCATCTATCTATCCTATGTAATGAAAAATTCAACTCAAATAGATATTTGTATTGGAGATGCTCTTCATTATGATTTAAGGAGTACAACATATTTCATTTTATCTTTGAATAGAGTTACCAAATTCAACCAAAAAAGCACCCACTTCTTGGTTGTGTTAAGTATAGGAATTAAACTAAATTCATCATTATGTTCAACTTGTCTATGCCACCAAAATCTAATAAAAAAATAGTTGTTAAAAACCTCCAGCCAAATATTTAGTAAGAATCTTTAATATAAGGGCCATATAAGGAAAACGACCTTCCATGTGTTACCTATACGATACCTTAACCTTGTAATCATATAAGTACTGAGAGTGGATTTAGAGCATCAGACAAAGCTGTGTTGGCGAGAAAACGTTTTTCATATGCCTCTATTAATTAGAACTTATATTCTTATGATTTTACCTTAAGTAACTAGAAAGTTTGTAAGAAACTTAAAGGTTAACTATATAGAACTTTAAAATGAATGAGAAAATATTTGTAGATGGTCAAAAAGTTTAGTGGTCAGTAAGGTTTAATATCATTTTGGATAGGGTTATTATCATTCTGCCCCTAAAATTAAAAATAATGTCAAACCACCGCTGGTTTTAAAAATATTAGCTAAAAAGGTCCAACCGTCAATTGGAACAATAAATTGACCAAAAATATAACGGAATCATGAATTTTAAGGGTATAATGGTTAATATCTTTATTGGGACAGTTGGATTGAATTAAAACTTAAATAAAAATAAAAAATTTTCATCAAAAAAATTAAAAAGCTAAATTAAAAAAAAAAAAAAAAACCCCTCTCCCTCTCTCCTTGTCTCTCTCTTCTTCTTCTGTCACACTCTCTCTCTTCCTCTCTGTCTTCTTCTTCTATCACTCTGCCTCTCTCTCGTCTTCCTTTTATTATTCTGCTTCAATTTCTCAAACATTCATCAAATCCATTCATCAGATCTTAGCTCAAAATCACCGAACCACGACGAAGTAAGCCATGCTTCTGGTCGATCAGCTCAAAGACACCCACCCGCCGCCTCCTTTTCCACCCTCCTCCGCTGTGTCTCTTTCTCTTTCCTCTCTACCCTCCTCCGTCATCGCTCTCTCTTCCCTCTCCACCCTCCGCTGTCTCTCTTTCGTCCCTTTCCACCCTCCGTCGTTGCTCTCTCTTCCCTTTCCTCCCTCTACCGGTGCCCTCTCTTGGATGTCTATCAGATTCGATCTAGTGGATGTGTGATGGTGTTCATCGTTGGTATTGGTTGATGTTTTGATGGACAGTGGGTATGTGATGATGGTGATGAGAGTGGCTGGTGTGTGAATGGTGCCTAAGTGGTGTGTTTATTTGTGTTTTTGGCTAGTTATTTGTGTATTCTGGATGTGGTAGGGGATTGTGTTTTGGATGTGGCAAGGGAAACCCAGATCTTCAAACTTATGAAGATCTAGGATTTTTCTTTTTTTTTTTTTTTGAAATTTTGTTTTTCTTTTTTTTTTAATTTATTGAAGAGTTTTTTTTCCATTTAATGAAACCTATATCTTCAAATGTTCATTGAAGATCTGGGTTTTTTCAAATTTTTTCTTTTTAAAAAAAAAAAATTTATTGAAGAGTTTTTTTTTTTTTTTAAAAAAAAAAAAAAAATTGTTTTGATCTAATGAAACCCAGATCTTCAAATGTTCATTGAAGATTTGGTTTCCTTCAAATTTTTTATTTAATTTATTGAAGAGTTTCTTATTTTTAAATTTTTTGTTCTGATTTAATGAAACCCAGATCTTCGAGTTGAAGATCTGGGTTTCTTTCATTTTTTTTCAAATTTTTATTGAGATTTGGATTAAATTTTAATATTTTAATATATATTTTTTAAAATTAATCTCAGTCAGATGAAAAATTTTTTACTTAATTTTTATTGACTTAATAAGGGTATTTTGGTCTTTTACTATTTTGTCACAAAACCACTAACAATCTGGATGAAAACCACTTTTGGGGGACGGTAAGGGGTGTTTTGGCTAATATTTTCAAATTAGGGGGTAAATTGAGGTTATTTTTGTTTTGAGGGGTTCTTTGGGATATTCCCTTTTGGATATATGTTCAAAAAATTGCTAGACATCTTATGATAAATATTAATAGTCCTGTGCTATAATGTCATTGAAGAAACTGAACCCTCTTCTTAATTCAACGCCTAGCAAACAGCTAACTCTATCCCAACTTAAATCTATTCTTCAATTATGACAGTCAAGGCTGTCCAAGCAGAACTTATAACAAACAAAGCCGGGCCAACAAACCTATTAAAAAGACTGTGGCCCTCTTCAATTGTGACCTCTATAGTTTGATATTCATGCTAACTATATACATTATTATGGTCACTTCAACAGAATATTATGATTTTATATGAAAAAAAAGTTAATTGCCTATTAATGTAATGATTAGATTCAGCAATTCATTTTCTATAATAAAATATTTTATATGTACTGTTTTGTTTTATTAAATTTTATTTAGTTTGACATTGCTAAGGTTCGACTTATAAAATTATATGAATCCACTCCATCTTTATATTACATAAATTTCAAGTCTAGCATTTCAAGAAGGTCAAAACAAGTGGTACTACTGAATGTTATTTCTTTTTATTTAGTATTTGATTAGCTAAGTAAAAAATTATATATATATATATTTTTATTTCTTGTTATTGGACCATATATTAAACCAGAGCTTGTATCCCTGTGTGCTTATATTGTGCTTGTCACAAACGTATGAAAGTATTAATTTTCAATGGCCAATCATTGAAGTTTTTCATAAACAATATATGTTTTCCTATTTTTTGATATGTACCTTGGCTATTTGCTCTTCAGAAAAAATTCTACTACCAAGGTATACTTATGAATCACTTCTTTTTAAAGTTTGGTTTTGCATCTATAATGGAACCAGAATAATTTGATTTACAAATATTATATTTATTTATTTAATTAGGCTCTTTTGATGAATTTGCGTCAACTTTTAGAAACTTAAAATAACTAAATTATACAATTGCCCCCAAGTGATCATTTTTACGCGTAAACCTCCCTTTTTGGTTTCTTTATTGATTCTAGGGTTCCGAATTCCATTTTCTTTGTCTGGAGCCTATTTATTATCACCTAGAGACGTTCTGGTACTAACATAATCGCGTTCGGAGGCCCGAAACGAAAAACGTCCGATTTTAACCCCTTTAGGTCGAACACTATTCACGACCCTACTCAGGGCTTTTTTTTGTTCCATTTTCACTTCAAACATCTTTCCAACTCGCCCTCTAGTCGGTCCAAGTGTCGGTACGAAGGGAAACGACCATCAAGTAGGCATTTTAGGTTAAAAATACATTGTTTTCATTACTAATTTTGGGCGTTTTCTTGGTTTTGATTTCTAAATTTAATTCTTCACTTTTAATAACCTCAACATATCCAATTAAACTTGTTAGGGTCATTAGAATACTCAACGGATGCAGTATAGGTCAATTTACGGAATTACCCTTCAAACTAGTCTATTGAGCGTTTTATTTTCTCTTTAAGATTTTGATATTTTTCTTGATTTTCTAGGCCTCCAATAAGCTCAAAATAAAGTCTTTTTCGTCCAACTCTTCATTAGACCATTTTGCTCCTATAATAAACTTAAATTCCCAATTAACCTTAAACTAAAATTTTCAAACTTTAACACCAAAATCCACTCACAAATTTTTTATCAACATAAGTGTACATTCCAAGATTAAATTTGTTTCCAACATCCTCATCCTGGGCAGCCCTTTAACACACCCTAACTCATCAATTTCTAACCCGCATTCACATGATTTTATCCACTTTTAATTAAACAACAAATGAACAACAATAAATCATATCAAAACCCAACTAAATTAACATCATTTAATCACATAACACCCATTCAAATTTAACTCCATTTATCATCACAAAACCAACATCAAAATCTCAAATTAAATCCAAAACCTCACAAACTAACCTATTTTGGTGTTTGAGTCAAGGGGAAGGAGTTCGAGAGTGGAAAAGGGGTGATTTGGACCTTGTTTGGTGCTTGAAACGAGCTATTCGAACACCCTAGTGTGGCTCTTGGTTTGGTCTCTCTTCCTCTTGTCATCATCTTCTTCTTCTTCATTTTGTCTTCGTTTCTGGTTTCTAGTGTCACGGCTGCACTGGTTTGGAGTGGAATAACTAGTCTTCTTCCTCTTTCTTCTTGATCTCTCTCTCTCTTGCTCACTTTCTCTTCCTCTCGGCCAAATCTCTCTTCTCTCTTCTTCGCGTCTCTATTTTTGGTTCTGGTTTGGGTGAGTTTTGGTGGCTGGTTTGGTGCATGAAAGGCTGGGTTTCTTTCTCTTCTTCTCCTTCCTTCACTCGGCCTCTCTCCCTCTCAATCTCCCTTCTTCTCCTTCTTCTTTTTCGGTTTTATCGTCTGTGTTTGGTTCTATGTTTGTGGATCTTTTGGTCATGTTTCTGCACTGGTTTTGAGCGTGGAATGGCGTGGATTTGGCTAGTCTTCCTCTCCTTCTTCTCCTCTTCCTCTATCCCTTTCAATCTCTCTCAATCTATCTTCTTTTATCTATGTTTGTTCATGTCTTTTGTTTTGGGTTTGTTTTGGTCGACAAAAATGGCTTAAGTTTGTGTAACTTGAGTTGAATTTTCATGATTTTTCCACAAACAAATCCTGAAATGACGGTCATGTCCTTGAAAAATTTGTTTTCATCCCTCAACTTTTAGCTTAATTTTGGTTTGACCACAAAAATTAAATCTTGTTTTCAATTTAGTCATTTATCACACTAAATAATTACTTAATGTCATCATTTTACCCTTCCATTTAATTTCCAACTGGGTTTAAATCAATCTCTAAAGGTTCTCTACAACCTTAAGCACTTTCATTGACCATTTAAGGTCTCAAATCATTCCATAGGGACTATTACTGGAAAATCTGTAAATTTATAAATTAAGGGTTTACACAGCAACAGTTACACCAATTATTGTGATAAACCTCGCTACATTTGATTAAAGTGCATTCGATGACTGTTGTGTCGATTTGAATTCTGTATGTTAAGATGTTTGAGTTACTTTGATTTGATTAAAGTGGCGGAGGCTGGGTGTTGCGTTGTCCCCCTTGAACCACTTTGATTTGATTAGAAGTGGCAGAGGCTGGGTGCTGCCTTGTCCCCCTTGAACCACTTTGATTTGAATAGAAATAACGGAGGTTGGGTATTACCTTATCCCCCATGAACCACTTTGATTTGAATAGAAGTGGCGAAGGATGAGTGTTGCCTTGTCCCTCTTGAACCACTTTAATTTGAATAGAAGGTTAGTTGTCAGGGCGCGATCGAAGTAAAAACATAATTTTATTGAAAAACAATTATATAGTTCATAAAATGAAAGTAAAAGTCCTAGTAAACCTCGTTAAAAACCTTGTTAACAAAACCCAATGGGACAAAAACTAACAAGGAAAAAAGAGTGTTTACTTTTGTTTCCTAAAAATGGTACTTCTTTAAGTGAACTGCATTCCAACTATTTGTCACCTCTCGCCCATTTATATCTTCCATTTTATATGCTCCTCGACCGATTACCTTTATGATACGATATGGACCTTCCCATGTCGCTCCTAACTTCCCTTCATTCGGTATCTTGGTATTTTGAAAATCCCTACAGAGAACTTAATCTCCTACAATAAATACTCGAAACTTACATGCTTATTGTAGCTCCTTACAATTGCCTGCCTGTAAAATGCTAAACGGAGTTGTGCTTGATCTCTAAATTCGTCAATCATGCCCAGTTCAAACTCTAAAGCTTTAGAGTTTTTCGTCTCATCTATCCCTTTTCTATCATTATGGAATGTCATGTCAGCAGGAAGTATTGATTTGGTGTCATACACAGGGGAAAAAGTTGTTTGACCAGTCGAACCCGAGACATTATTCGATATGACCATAGAATCCCTGACAACTGGTCGACCCATTTTCCTTTCGCCTTTTCCAATTTTTTCTCAAGTGTCTGCAGAAGGGTCTTGTTAGTTGATTCAGCTAAGCCATTGGTCTGAGGATACCTTAGAGTTGCGAAACTTAGCTTGATCTTCCATTCTTGACAATAGCTTTAAAATTTCCTTGAAATAAATTGGGATCCATTGTCTGTCACTATCTCCCTAAGAACTTCAAAACTACAAATAATATTCTTCCAAACAAAATTCTTCACTTCCTGATCCTTTACATTTTTATAAGTTTTTACCTCCATCCATTTTGTAAAATAATCCTTTAGTACCAACAAATACCACTTCTCACCTCTTTAAGATTTGGGAAATGGGTTCACAATATTCAACCCTCATTTCATAAATGGCCATAGAGCTAGGATACCAGTTAGTGGCTCGGGCGGCACATTCGTTTCTTGAGCAAAGCTTTGACATTTATCACATTTCATGACAAGATCGACTGTTTCTTCTTTCATTGTTGGCTAATAGTATCCGATCGTAAAAGCTCTTAAAGCTAAACTTCTTGCCCTAGAATGATTTCTACCACATCCTTCATGAAGCTCCCTTAACAAGTAGCTTGCTTCGGATGGTCTAACACAACATTGGTATGGTTTTGAAATAGACCTCTTGTACAACTTGTCCCCAATCATGCAGTACTGTACAACCCTAATCTTGACTTTTCGTGCTTCGCTCGAATCTATAGGGAGAATATTTCGAACCAAATATTCAATGATACAAGTCATCCAACTCACCTTTTTGTCGACCAGGAAAGCCTCTATAAAGGACCCGACTCAGAATTCCCCTTTTATTTGGAATCTGAGTGGGGCCCTCCTATCCCCTAATGGGAATCCTCATAGTCTTTATAATGGTGACTCTAAAGGATTGCCATAAAGCAAAACCAAAGGAACTTAAAACGTTTTCATTTCATAAAATTTTAAGCGATTAGAGTTTTTTTTAAAAAAAAAAAAAAAAAAAATTGGCAGTATAACAACTCTTTTCAAACGTTTCCAAAAATTTCCAATCACTTGTAAAACTATTTTAAAACACTCTTAATTTCATACATATCTCCACTTCCATATTAGGACCTCAAGGTCCAACTCAATGATAAGAAAATCAACCATAAAATCATTCAATACCACAGAAGTCTATCAAATTTTGAAAATAAATATTTATTTATACAATCTCAAATATGCAAATAAACTTCCATTAATTTACATATATCAAATACTAACATAAAGGTATACAAATTTATTTCACAAAAAATTTGGTCTTCAATGAGGCTTGTCTAAACTGGTGTTGGAGACCGTTTGCCCTGCTTGTTAATCCCCGTACCTGATGAGGTTTTTCATAAAACATATCAAAATAAATGAGCTAAAAGAGCTCAGTGAGTGTATATTAATTTTATTTCTTACATAAAATGCCTCCCTAAAAATCATTTCGAAATATAGGGTTTTCTGAAACTTTAATAAAACATAAGTTTCATGTAATGCAATATAAAAGCATATATCATTGAAAAGCATTAACATAAATATGCGTAAATCATTTCTTTCACAATCTTGTATTATAAATTCAATAGAATTTAAAGCGTATCGTATTATTATCAAAGGTTCCCTTTTTATGTAATAGGCCAGTTAATCCACACTCTTGGGCCTCGACCTCAACCCTCATGGATTCGGATGTAACCACCCCAGTTGTCCCCTATCTTGGGCCTTTCTTTGGGCCTCGGCTCTCAAGGATTCGGATAGCAGGTACTATCCCCTCTCACATGTATAAACCACTACGCCGCAGTAAAAACCTGTCGTATGTAGGGTATCATTTGTAGTAGTACCCTAGATACGCCCAGAGGGCGACACGACAGACTCAACTTATCCTCTCAGGGTTAGTAACAAGACTGCCCATCGGACTTGCCATACACGCACTAAGATACCTCAGCCGATTCATTCATATCATTCATTGCATAAGATGAAAGGTAACCATTGGTTTTAAAAACTTTCAATTCATAACTTGAAAAATATTTCATAAAATTCATAATGATTCAATGAAATTCATTCGTAACATAATAATTGCATTAAACACATACTTAAATTGAGCGTAAGATATATTTTTTCAATAATAGCATCATGAAAATGAATTCAAATATTTCCACAACTCATTAAATATTAACATTTCAATGAACATAAACATATTTAAATCATGGTAAGAAAACATTTTTCAATGTTTGTAAAAAGAGTTTTACACTCACTTTTTCCTTCCTCGCGGAGCCTACATTTTCAACTCCTTGACTTTCGCGTTACCTACATCATTCGTACATTTAATTTAGGCTATTTCGGAACCTAATTACATAAATACACATGTTACCTTGTCATCCATATTTGCATACATACAACCTATCCTACAACATTTAAATGCATAGAATTCGAAATTTCGCATAGTTTTCGTTTTATCCGAAACGATTTTAATTATTAGCGAATCACTTTTATTCAACTATTTAAGCATCCAAACACTTATAAATCATTCCAAATACATATAAAATCATGCTAAACCATCCAAAACACATAAAATGAAAACCAAGATAGCTTGCACGTAACATGTCCGTTTTCGTTCGAATGTCATCCATATGAATTCTAATTCAACTTTTTCAATTTTTATGGTTATTCTAGCATTCCAATAACTTAATAAGTCATTCAAATGTACCAAAACCAGTAGCCATCAATACTAGGACACCTTGGCCGAATGCCTCACAAATCATACACGACTTTTTCATTTTTCATTTTAACTTCATTTCAAGTTATTTCCAAGCATTTGCAAGCATAAAACTTATCCATATCATTCAAACTGATTTTGAACCTTTGTCCATCACTTTAGCCATGACTCATACCAATACAATTCATCCATTTTCTTCAAGTTTTCATATGGAAAATCACGTGAAAATCACATGGAAATTATATCAATATCATAATAACAACTAACCCCCTAAATTTCCAAAATCAAGTTTCCATTTTTTTTTTAAATTTTGAGTTAGTAAACTCACATTGGAAATCACTTGAAACCACTTGAATAGCTAGTTGCTGTGACCACCTAGCTTCTCCCTTTTGGTTCTCCTCCTCTCGGCTTCACTTTCTTTCTCTCATGGACGACAATGGCTTCTCTTTTCTTATTTATGTCTCGGTTTGATTCTTGTTTCTCTCTCGGTTTGGTTCTCTCAAATGGAGGGCAATAATCACCTTTCATTATCATTTGCAATTGCTTTCTCTTGAAATGGCTTATACTTTTCATTGGAATTTAAATTGCCATTGAATTTCTTCAAAATTACCATTGTGCCATCCACAAAAGCTAGACAAATGTCACCATGCATGCATCCTCTTTGACACGTGGCATTCATGCATTGAATCTCTTTGACACGTGACATTCATACATTGAATCTCCTTAACACGTGTCATTCATGCATTAAGTCTCCTTGACACGTGTCAATTGTGTGCATCTTTTCGTATTTTCGTTTAATACGAGCTTTCTAAAATCTTTCTTAATGGGTTACTCCAAGATTTCTTTGAAACTTCCCTTAAATTTTCCAAGGCCTATATTCGAATTTCTTTCATCCTCCCTGTAGTCTCCAAAATCCCTAAAAGTCATTCCATGTCTTAATTTGGATCCCCATAATCTTAAAGTTAACTTTAAAATGCTTTTTGATATAAATCTTATTTAAAATTCGAATTTCTTTTTTGAAAGCATCCTTTAGGATTCTTAAATATCATTGAAGCTTTTTTATATTCACTAAAGACCCCGATCAAACCATTATTAATATCCAAAATCCTTTCATAATTCCGACGGGATCCTAAAATATTTCTAACCCACCCATGATTCAAAATTATAAATTTATACACCTCATATATACATTACTAGATCAATACAATAATTTTATTCACTTTAGACTTATACACATATCCAGAAATGCATATTACAGCCTCCTTTTATTGTGGCCAAACCGCTGACCAATGCACGTGTACCAAAGGTATACATAAATCTTTTTTTCCTTCAACTATCAACCCAAAACTCACTAGTACATCTGCTTGGACATTTTTTGCTCGCGAGATTTGCATTATATTGAACGACTCAAACTTTGCGCCTAACTCTTTTGCTTTAGATAGGTATGCACACATATTCAAATCCTTCGCTTGATATTCTCTTCTCATTTGGTTCACCATCAACTACGAATCACTTTTTACAATGATCCTAGACACATCCATCCAAGTGCAATCTCCAACCCTACAATAAGTGCTTCATATTTCGCCTCGTTATTGGTTATCTTAAAATAACATCGTATAGCTTGTTGAAATGTATCACCCTCAGGCGACACTAATACGATTCCTAATATACTCTCGTTTTGATTGCTAGTTCTATCTATTTTCGATATCCACTTTGCCTTCTCCATTCCTTCTATTACAGTTAAAACTTCCTTCTCAGCTTGAACATGTTCATCTGGAGTGAAATCTGTAATAAAATCAGAAAGAACTTAGGACTTGATCGCAGTTCGGGGTTGGAATGAGATTTTATGCTCACTTAACTCCACAACCTACTTTGTTAGCCGACCGGACAATTCCTACTTATGAAGTATACTACTTAAAGAAAACATTGTATTCACCACTATAGGATGACATTGGAAATATGGACAAAGTTTTCGCGCGATAACTACCAATTCCTAGGCTAAGTTTTCTAACTGACTGTATCGTGTTTTCATATCTACAAAAGTTCAACTAATATAGTAAATTGGGCTCTAAACTCCATTGTCCTCCCTGACCAGCACAACACTCATAACATTAGATGCCATCGCCAGATAAACATACAAGACCTCCTCATCCTTAGGCTTCGCTAATAGTGGTGGATTGGATAGATACTCTTTCAGCTGTTGCAAGGCTTCCTCGCACTCTGAGGTCCATTCAAATCCCTTACTTTTCTTTAAGGTACTAAAGAATGAATGGTAGTGTTCTGAGACTTTGGGAATGAATCTATTTAGGGCCGCCAACCTTCCGGTCAACTTCTAAACATCTTTTCTACAAGTCGGAGATTGTATTGCTTTTATCGCCTTGATCTAGTTGGGGTTAGCTTCAATTCCATGTTGAGTGACCAAATAACCTAGAAACTTCCCCGATGATACCCCAAAAGAGCATTTGGTTGGATTCAATTTCATATTGTACTTTCTAAGGATATCGAATGCTTAATGAAGGTAATCTAAATGATTCTCCGTGACTAATGATTTTACCAACATGTCATCTATGTAAACTTCCATTGTTTTCCCTAATTTCTCCCTAAACATCCTATTGACCAACCGTTGATAAGTAGCTCCCGCATTTTTTAGACCGAATGGCATTACCTTATAGCAATAAATGTCTCGTTTGGTTATGAATGAAGTCTTCTCTTGATCATCTAGATGCATTAAAATTTGATTGTAACCTGACAAGGCATCCATAAAACTCAAAAGCTCATGCCCTATTGTGGCATCAACCATTGTGTCGATATGAGGCAATGGAAAAGAATCCTTAGGGTAAGTTATATTCAAATCTATGCAAACTCTCCATTTACCATTCTTCTTTCGGACGACCACCACATTGGCTAGCCAATCTGGATACTGCACCTCTCTGGCTGACCCTATCTCTAAGAGCTTCTAGACTTCTTCATTAATTACTTGATTCATTTCTGATGCAAACTTTCATCACTTTTGTTTTACGGGAACATAGGTTGGATTGATATTCAATCTATGCATGATGATTTGAGGGTCAATTTTAGTCATATCTGCGTGCGACCAAGCGAAACAATCATGGTGGCGAGTAAGAAAGTCAACAAGCTTTACCCTTAATTCAGCTCTCCATGTTGACCCTATTTGTACCTTGTGGTTGACATAGACATAATGGATCGATACCTCGTCAATTGTATCCATCTGAGGGTGATCTGACATGGCTCCCTCAGAGTCTTACAGTAATTGCTATAAGACTCCAGTTTTACCTTTTAAAATGTTCTGATAATATTCTCACAAGATCCGCTGTTCTCCCTTTATCTCTTTCACCTTCCACTTTGTTGGAAACTTGATAGACTGGTGGTATGTAGACGGTACCGCTTTCATCTCGTGAATCCATGGTCGACCCAAGATCATGTTATAACCAGCGCCAATATTAAGTACTAGGAACTTAGTATAAAGATTCACTCCTTCCGTATAAATTGGCAAAACGATCTCTCCTATGGTGTTCTTCTGCTCGCCACTAAACCCGACCAAGATTGTCGACCGATGACTGATACTCGATTCATCAATTTACATCTCCTCAAAAGTTGTCAAAAATAAAATATTGGCTGACCTTCCATTATCAATCAGTATGCGTTTCTTTAGACAGTTCACTATATAAAGACTTATAACCAAAGCATCATGGTGCGGGTTGAGTATATCAGTAGTCTCATTCCTGGTAAAGGTTAAGAGATGGTCTTTTGGCTGACTTTTATATTGCGAACGACTAATCGCCTGCACTGCTTCTCTTATATGCCTTTTTGCTGCGGAGTGTGTGTTCCGTTAACATCTGATCCTCCTGTAATCACATTGATCGTCCGTTGATGGACTGGAGGATTGGGATGAGTTATCTTCTTCTCCTGTCGTCACTCGTTATCCATTCGTACCTTATCCTTAGCTTTTTCATTTAAAAATTCCCTCAGGTGGCTTTCTTTAAGCAGCTTCATCACTTCAATACATATGGCAATGTAATCTTTGGTTCGATATCCATGATCGGTGTGAAACTCACACCACTTATTATGGTCCTTAAAGCATTTCGGCTTATCAAACTTCCTCGGCCATCTCACCACGCTTCCCATTCGCTTCATAACTGAAACCATCTTTGTCTGGTTGATTGTAATGTTGTATCCTGGAAGTGATTTTTAGTAACCATGAGATCGGTTGAGACGATGATTCAGTCTACCATATGGGCTTGGTAAATTGTTACGTCGGTTTTTGCTAGCTCGATCATCATGTTTGATATTATTTGAGTTTACTTTTTTAGAATCATTAATCAATGGATGACCATCTTGCTGACCGACCCTGCTACCTTTCTTAGAACCGGATGCATTTGGCTGATAGTTCACCACATCTTCCTCCCACTTGATTTGTGCCCATACCTTGGTGAGTACATCTTCCATTGTTTTGGGAGGTTACTTGGTCAACTCTTTATAAAGGTCTGAGTCAAGTAATAGACCCCTCTTGAAAGATAAAACTATGGTTGCAATAGTACAATTAGTAGTAATGGACACATTCTCCTTATTGAAACGACTAACATAGTCTCTTAATCGCTTTTTCGGCCTTTGAATAACTGCATAAAGTTCGTCTGAGTGTTTTTTCAGCTTTCTACTATTGACAAATTGCTCAATAAATGCATCTGATAGTCTTGCAAGTGAATCGATGCTACCGTTAGATAGGTTAACGAACCACTGAAGAGCCAACTCTACCAAACTCGAGCAAAAGCCTTTGCACATAATGACTCTCTCAGCTCATTTGGGATGGCAACCGTTAACATTCGTTGCTTGTATTGGGCTATGTGGTCAATGCGATCCGTCATCCCATCAAACATCTTTATCTTTGGCAAGGTGAATTTTTTTGGCATTTCTACTATTGCAATTGAATTTGCAAATGATGAGTTAGCAAAACTAGTCGAGGTGCTTTTCTTTAATGGCACTAGGGCTCCAGGTTTACAATTGATTAATGCCTTGAGCTCTACAAGTTTTCTTGAAACTTCGTTCGACATTGGCTCTATGGCCCTAGCACCCTTTTAGCCTTTTACACCTCGAATTGGCTCTCCAAGGGGTGGTTCAACACTGGACTGTCGATCAATTGACACCCTTTGCCTGACTTCAAGAAATCCTTCAAGACGAACTCGGTCAACTCCAGCATCTATATCTTCTTCAATCCTAGCGTCATTAAGATTCATCGCTAGAAGATTTGATCGTGATGACAATCCTCCTTAGAATCCAGGTGTTGATCTACCTCCAATTTGTGGCGTCCTTCCTATATCACTTGTTAGATTAGTCTCATTTGGCTGACCTTGTCTTTAGGAATCATTGGTCAACTGTTTGACCCTAAGCTGCAACCTTGTATTCTCAGTACGAATTGCTTGATTCTCCGCTTGAAGTTGTTTCAGTTGTTCACCATAAACTGTCATTTGCTCCATTAAAGCGGTAACTTAAGCCTCAGTGGATTGGTCTCTTGACATTGCAATATGTGTAATTATCAATTGGTTTGATCTGTACTAGACCAAATTGCTAAGTTTCCACAGACGACGCCAACTATAGTGGGTAAATTCTATATAATGTTGACTTTGAATTGGCTTCATCAATTAACTTTCTTGGAATCTAGCAACCTGTGTCATACACAAATCAAACAAAAAGAACGCGATCTTGACAGCCGTGGGGTGACTGCCGAAGACACTCCAATGCTCAAGTCAGTAAACTGATCGTAATATATGAGAATGCAATAATCATAAAATGTCGTCAAACTAGAGAGAATGTGTCGAAAAAAGGGTAAGATGAAAGACTGTCAAAGTCTTGACCATCTTGACCTAAAGACTTAAGGGTGGCAATATGGGTCATGACACGATGGGACGATACGAATTTACGAAAAATAAATGGGTATGGGTTTGAGTTAAACGAATTCGTGTTGTAATCGTGTCAACCGTTTTAACCCGTTTATTAAACGAATCGAATTGGGTTTGATTAAACGAATCGTGGGTTAACACGATTAAATTAGAGGTAAAATTGTAATATTAATATATTATAAGGGTTAGGGTGTAATTATGTATTTATATATATATAAACATTTGACCTAACCCATTTTTTCAAATCCAGTTTCTTCTTCCCATTGTCGGCAGCCCCATCTCACTTCTTCTTCTTCCCATTGTCGGTAGCCCCATCTCACTTCTTCTTCCTTTCTTTGGTTCTCCCATACCTACGGCCTCACCTTACGCTCACGGTCGGACAGTCCTCACCTCGGCAGGTCAGATCTCCCACACGGCCACACCGTCGGCAGCCGCTTCGCAGTTCTCCCATTCTCCCGTTCTCTCACACCCATGGCGGCACGACCACACCTCACGGAATCACGGTCCTCACCTCGACAGATCAGATCGTCCACACTGCCACCCCACTGAATCCACCCCTTCTCCCACACCTATACGACCTCACGATCACCCATCACCACCTCTTCTCCCTCACGGACACTAACCCCTCCTCCTCACGTCGTCACCTTTTCTCCCTTGCGGTCAGCCCTTCTCCATGGCTCTACCACCAAATCTATCATCTTTACAACCAAATCCACCATCTCCATATTAACTCCAAATTCCTTCATTTAGTGGTAAATTGACTTTCTAAATTTTAAGATTGTAAATATTATCTAAGGTTGTTTTCTCGTGATTTTTGTGTAATTTGGATAATATTGTTTTCTTGTGATTTTGGTGTAGGTTGGAGGTCCCCTTGGAATTAAAGAGAGAAAAATTTAAGTTATAAAGTTTTATTTTGGAAACTGATAAAGTTATGTAATTTTAATTTCTATGGATTTGCATTGTATTTAAGTATGATTTTATTTTGTTGTGGTTTTTAAATGTGGATGATATGAAATTTTATGAAGTTGATTTAATGGATTGGTTTTTATATGTTGAATCAGTTGTGAAATGTGGATTACTATAAATAAAGGATATGTTTAAAGTATTATTTAAGTTATAAACGAATTCGTGTCGAATTGGTTGAATTCATAAACAAATCGAATCGAATTTAGCTCAACCCGACACGTCAACCCGTTTTGCCACCCCTATAAAGACTATACAAAGTAGGAATACTAAGATATTAAGTATTAGTGGGCAAACTCTGTATAATAGAACAATGCAAGTAGACCATGAATAGTATACTAGGTAAGTTTCCTAGAAAGAGAGGTCAGTCACAATGGACATAGTTAAATACTAAGTCTTTTCTAGCCAGAATCTTTCCTAGATATGCACCTCCACGCCACTACACTAAATCTATCATACAGGAACTTTAAATCTAGAGTGGAAGAATGAAGACATAAGAGAGGAAAATGAAAAACCTCAAGTAGCTTGCAAGAGATGAGCAAGTGAGGTGAGATGACTTTTGGCTTCAAACGAAGCCTCTATTTATAGGTGGAAAATGTGTCATGGGCACTTATTATGGAATGAATGCAATGTTTGTTATAAAATAAATGTTATGGTTAATGATATGTTGGTTACAGAATAAATGTTATGGTTAATGATATATCGGTTACAAAATAAATATCATATATAGTTAATGATATGTCGATTACAAAATAAATGTCATAGTTAATGATATGTCGGTTACAAAGTTAATATAACTTCCGTTATAATTGATTTAAACCTCATTCATTAAAAGCAATCAATCCTAGACCTTTGGTCTAGATCAACTAAGTTACTGAGCTAATCTCTTAAAATATGCATTAGGCCATTAGTCTAGATCGATCGGTATACTGGCCCAATCCATCACAACAAGATTTAGGTTTTCATTTTGGATTGAAAACATTTTTACCACTACAATATATAATATCTGTAATATGAAAATCTACACTAACTAGTACCTAGGAAAATCTGTCATATGTGGTATAGATACTCAACATACACGCAGAACAAGAGATAACATCTGCCATACACATGCTGGGTGAATCTAAGACTCGCATATATGTAGTCTATCTAACCGTTATCTAACCGTTAGAGGGAATGGTACAATCCCAATGTTTTGAAAACATTTTTATTTTTCCTTTTTCAAATCTTTTCTAAATATCCATGTAATTCTGGATAACTATTTTTCTCAAAACAAAAATCAATATTTTTTTTTCTTAAAACACAAAATCATATTATCTTAAACATTCTAAACTATTTCTAGTAACACTCAAGCTGCAAATATAAAATTCTTACTGGGATTTTTGATAAATATACATAAATACAAATTCATAATAAATTTTCATTTCAATCGTAAAACATAATTCATAATCTAGAAAATCAATTAACTAAACAAATACTTTATTTCCAATAAATACTAAAAATCGAAATATAAATAAATATAATTCAATCAATTTAATTTAAACTAAAACTATTCACTCACATAACTCCTTTGCTTATTTCTGGTTTTAAAACGAATTTCCATCTGATTTCTCATAATCCTGGATCCATTCTAAAATCACATAAAACTTAATTTAGAACTTATAATTAAAAAAACAAACTAATTTTCTGAATTCCAGATCTCATTGAAATGAAAATAATTTATTTGGTTAAATCGGACATCAAAATATTCAGATAACACGTTCTCCTTTTTTTTCTTTCTTTTCTTTCCTCTCTGCCATTTTTTTCTGTTTGTCTGGTTTCGTTTCTATTGTGCTAACACACACACACACAAACATATATATATATATATATATATATATTTGTTCATGCCTTGTCATTCAAACATGTTTGAATAGCCAACACATGTCACCGTATGCTCATCCTTATCTGCTACTTGCTTCCATTTGATTTTTTTTTTTTAATGTCTTCTATTTCAATCTTATATTTTTGTCTTTTCTTCGCTCTACACCCTATTTTGTCTCTTTCATATCACTCTCTCACCACCTCTCTTCCTCATGCACAGCCACAGATTTGTTCCAATCTTTCAACTTATAAAATTTCATTTTGAACCCCACTTTTTGCTCTAACCTTTTTCCTTTTACACCCTTTTGTGTATATATCTTTTATCCTTGAAAGTAAATCAGTGTATTCAGTAGAAAATGGCCTACACTAATTTTCAATTTGAACTCACTTAAATTTTGAGCTGCATAAATAATTGACTCTTTAATAAATCCAACAAAATTATTTTTATCACTTCAATTGGACTCTTTAATAAATCCAATAAAATTATTTTTTGGGCTTGTACTTAAATTAAGCCAATCTATAGATTTTATTTTGGGCTCAATTTATTTTTTGGGTCCATTTAGATTTGGATCTTACTTTACCAAGCAAAAAAATCCAAGTAACCAAGAAAAAAAAAATTAAAATTAAGAAAAAAAAATGGAAACCCAGATCTTCAAGAGATCTGAGGCTTCAATGTTTGAAGATCTAGGTCTTCAATGCCCTGAGATCAAAACCCCAAATTCTTTGGTTTTCCAATACGATTCTTAGTTTAAGCAAAAAGGGGGTTTTTGGTGTCACTGCCTTGTGGGTGGTGATAAACGGTGATGAGAGAGATGGTGGGGAGACAGTGATGGGATGAGGCTTTGGTGGCGGGTGTAGCTTTTTAGGGTTACACATGTCTATTTCTAATTTGTTTAATCATTATTTTAATTTGTTTAATATTTAAAAATATTACACAATCTTCTAGGAAGTGGATAGAATTTCTAGGGTCAACCTTCAATTACCTTTTTTACCCACCAAATTGATAGATCCGTTCGTTTATTAACGAAATTATTATATCATTTAATGATTGGGCCATTTTAGTTATTATTTTTAATACTACAGGAGGTTTTATATTATTTTCAATTACAGGGTTTTAAATAATAATAACCCTATTTTTTATTATTTTTTCACTTTCTCTCTTTTGATCCATTTATCCTTTATATGTAAAATAATACTACACTTCCCAAAAATTTATATAGAATTTTACACAAATGATTGACAAGTAATTGATTTATAACTACCGTATTAATTTTTGAATGATTTATTAATAATATTATAATTAAATATAAGCTTGTCTTATTATTTAGGTGAACTTTTGGTAGCATTACCATCATATATATTTCTCTCTTCATTCATTGTTTCCCTTTTACTTTCTCTTTTAAAAAATTTTCCTACAAAATCTCTCTCTAAAAATCAATTACCATTTTTTTGTGTTTGGGTTTGTGCAAGGAAGTACATCACAAAGGTCTGGGGCAAACAACACATTGAGAAACTTGAGGATAGAGATGAAAATTAAAATGATTATCCATATGTGTGATTGGTTCATATCTATATATATATATATAAAATTGTCTTTACATTCGTTTAAAAAAATTAAAATGCTAGAAAGATACTTCACAATAAAAGTTTAAGCAAATAGAGCAAGTCAAGACCTTGTCAAATTTTAACAGCATAGAAACTCAAGATCTTTTATCCACTTCAAGTCTTCATGAGCATACTCTTCGGTTTATAATTAAACAGAGTATGTTTTTTCTTTTACAAATCTTAGCAACCAACCACACACTAGTAGTTTAAAAAAAGCCTAAAATCATCTAGCTTCCAAATCTGAAATTGTTGCTTCATTGACTGAACCTATTTCCAAGTTTGACGTTGTAGAATCATATTGCACATCTTCATCTGTTGGCTTTGAGAACCCAGGCTTCTTTGGGATCATTAGATCTGTAGCTTCATTTCTAAGCATTGAAGCAACTTCCAACATTGATGGCCTATCACTTGGGATTTTTTGGACACAAAGCATAGCTATATGCAAGCATTTTATCAATCTGCAAGGGGAATACGTATCATCTAGAGATGGATCCATAAATTCCATGCCTTTACCATCTTTCCACAACTCATAAGCCTGAAATTGTCAATGGGCTATCATAACTTGATTTAAATGCAAAGTAGTGATTGCATTTTTCAACAATGGGTCTAAGAAACTTACATATTCAGGAAGGCTCAAATGATCATTTTCCCCATATAAAATGGAGACCCTTTTGCCACTAATAATTTGTAGGAGTAGAACCCCGAAACTATAAACATCAGACTTTGTTGAGTATAAACCTCTTTTGACATATTCAGGAGGAGCATATCCACTGTACATCATGTATTTATACATATATAATTATAACCAATGAATTAGTATATATATGCAAAATAGATAAATTATTGAGTACTTGGTAACAACAAATAAATTATTAAATATAAATATATATACACTTACTATGTTCCAACAATTCGTTCTGTGTTTGCTTCAAGGCCATTTTTTGTAAAAATTCTAGCCATACCAAAATCTGATATTTTTGGCTTCATGTTTTCATCCAATAAAACATTGCTAGCTTTCAAGTCTCGATGAATTATTGTCAACCTTGAGTATTCTTGGAGATATAAGAGCCCTTGACAAATCCCTTCAATGATATGAACACGTTTTTTTCCAATCCAACATGTACTTTTTAACAGGGTCTGGATTATATTATTTATGAACCATTAAAAAAACTGGAGCAAGATGAATACTACTGAAAACTAAATAAGGCAACTCTGGTTGAATAATGATAAATATATATTGGTAATCTATCATAACTGAAAGTGTAGTGGCACAAATAAAAATAATAAAAAAAAGGGAAAAAAAAAACTTACTAAAGAGATAATAATCCAAGCTTTTGTTTGACATATATTCATAAACTAGCATGTACTCTTCTTTGTCAATGCAAAATCCCAAAACTCGAACAAGATTTATATGTTGAAGCTTTGCAGTAAGCATAACCTCATTCTTAAACTCTTCAAATCCTTGTGTGGATGTTTGTGAAAGTTTTTTAATTGCCACTTCTTGTCCATTTGGTAATATACCCTATAAATCAAACAATGATAAAAGCTTGATCCTAATATATATTGTAAATTTTCTATATATATTTAGAAATAACATAAAATATCATTACCTTATACACAGGACCATAACCACCCTCACCAAGCTTATTCTCAATTGAAAATTTGTCTGTTGCAGCCTCGATATCATCCAAACTATATAACAACAAAGCAGGAGCATTGCCATTAAAATCTCCACTTGCTGCTGCATTATTTGCTTGTCTCTTTGATTCTTCAACTAAGTCCACACACCCTATAAATGCAGAATCGTTTAAGTTTTTCTATCATCTTAGTTCACAATATTACAAATTTGACAATCCGCTCTCACCTATAAATGAAATACACAAATTTTATTGCTTACCTTTTGATTTCAGCTTTCTCATCCATCTAAAATATATCACAATGCCTAGCAGGAGCGCAGCAGCTACAGTTGTAGGCAAAATGATTACTAAGAATTTATTTTCCTGCTTATTTTTTCCACTTCTGTTATTTTCTTGAGCTGGAGCCTGAGCTGGGGAAATAGTAGCATTCTCCTGAGCTGAAAAATAATTTATCTATATTTTAGTAACTGGTGTCATAAGAAATCTTAATTCAAATATGGTAAATCAGTATATATGCATGAGGTAACAATTAGATTGCTTGAATGAATAAGGAATCGCTAACCTGCAGCCTGAGAAAGCACCCAATTGAAATCGAAGGATACTTGCCAGACATAATAACCAAGTAATCCATTCTCCCTGGCATAAGAAACCTTTGCCCGAATAGCCTCTACATCATCAAAACTAATCCAAGATGTTCCAACTGTGCAGTAATTCACCACATAAGTTGAATTATACAAAACATTTGCTCCATAATGTTTAATATAATTCTTGATTTCATTGTAATTCATGGTTCCAGTCATTGTAATAGCTGGTCCATTTGCCGGTGCACCAATACCATTATCCGTGGAGTTGACAAGCTTCCATGCATAGCCATAGTAAGGCAAACCCATAACCAACTTATTCGCTGATAATCCTGCATCAATCCATCTTTTTATATACGCATCACTATTCATAATACTAGTTGGGTCATACAAAGCTGAAGGAGCGGATGTAAAGCTAAAGTTCCAGGAGTAGTCAACTGTTGGAATATGACTCCAGTCTATGTGCTGTTGCACCGTGTCTATAGGGTACGGTGCCGAATAAGAGCCAATTGAAGCCCGAACCACTGTAGACAAGATCAGTTGTGACTTCCTAGAGTTTCTTGAATCTAGATTGACAGCCGCTCGCCACTCTTCAAAGAGAATAGGCAAATTGAACATGTCGAAGGTTGTGTTTGGGTCTGCCCAACAAAAATCTAGACCTCCAAAGCCATAATACCTAGCTGTTGTTATCGAGGAGTCGATAAAAGATTTCCTATAAGAAGAATTGCTTACCATTGAGGAAAAGATTGAATAGTTGGCACGGATCGATAGAAGTGTGGTGACTGATGGGTTCTTTCGTTTCAAAATGTCTGTAAAGGTGGAGAAATATTCTGCATCTAAAGGTGATAAAGAAAGCTGGTATGAAGTGGAATTCACACCAGCAAAACCACAAATAAGGTGAGTGAAGAGAGAAGAATCGATGTCTGAGATGGGGAACTGTTTCTGTGCAGGCCAGTAATAACCGGCTTTAATCCATGTCTCTGCTTTCCCAGAGACTATTTCTAAAGAGACAAGGAGAATTTGAAAGATGAGAATGATTATTTTCGACACCATTTATAAAACCTTCCGCTTGAAACCTTTCTTTTGTGAACTAAGAGATGTATATGTATACATTTAAATATGGTTGTAAAAGAAAATTTTAAATTCAAATCCTATTGATATAGAGGTTGTCGGGTGGGTGGCCAATATGACAATAAAGCGAAGGAAACCAAACAGCAAAATCACGTCAAGTATGCATGCCAAGTTCATGGTGAAACGTGATGCACATAATCAAGTCGTGATTAATACTATTTCTTACACGGACGTTTTTGCAAAAAGGTAAGCGCGTGATGCACATAATTAAAGCCACTGACCACGACTTAAATATTAACTTTTACATCAAAGTCAAGGCCTTTGATGCGTAAAGATTTTTCACACCTGTAGGTCTTGGACCTAGTCCTAAATGATCTTTAATCACGAAGACCTTTGTGATTTTTCCTTAAGATATTATAGAATTTGTCTGCAACTTATAAGTAGATTATTAAAGAAAATTATTATTTAATTTTAAGATTTCTAACTAACATATTTTGTAAAAGAAGAAAAGGTTTTATTTATATATATATATATATATATATCATAGAAGAATTTGGTCATATCATTGTAACAATATATTTATCTTTTAGATATGTAAATAAAAATACGCAGAGTTGCTTAGAAAAATTTTTTATAATGTTAAGACTTGTAAGTTATATATTTTGTAAAAGAATTTATAATTTTAAGATTTGTAAAGTGAAAAAAATTCCAACCCTTTGGACACGACATGTACAATATCAAAGTCTTGGCACGTTGGCCTGAGTAGAGAACCTGTCCCGAACTTCACGGAAGCCTCTCGGAATGATCATTTCGTATTTTTCTTATAATAAAGCCATTGACTTGACTTGGACCTTAAGTTTTTCACTGTGGAAATTGTTAAAGACCACTTTATCCAAATTGGTCAGTACCAACCAAAAAATTTTCATTATTACATTACCATTGGACAGAATTATACATGCAAATATATGAACTTAAATCTTTGTTTGGGTACGTTTTGAATATTTATCAAAATTTATCCACAACATTCGATTGGTTGTTAAATATATATATATATATATATATATGACAGCATCGGACCAATTTTAAATTCTAATTAGCATCTAATCATTTTTGAAGGGAAATAATTTTATGTTAGAGAAATATTTTATGCACAATAATGTACATTAAATATTTTTATTTATCTTTTTTATTTGGACTAAAAATGAATTTCTCCACACTCACAATTCTAACATGCAAAGCCACTAATATAAGAGTTATGTCCAATTAAACCATTAACCTTTGTTCTTTTGTGGGGGTGGTGGGGTTGGGAGGGGAGGGGAAGGGGGCGGAGGAGGGTTTTATTGAAAACTAACTCATTTAGAACTTTGAAGTTGAACACTAACTCAAATTTTAAATCCTCACAAAAATAACTTATCTTCCACTTGAATGTATAATATTGTCCTTAATGAGACTTATTTTCCATTTTTTTTTTTTTTTGAGATAAAAAAGAATAGTATTAAGAGCCCACCAAAGATGGAAAAATACAATTGATATTGACATCATGCCAATAAAAGGCCTCCGGAGAGGACAAGGCCAAGGAAGCAAGCTGGTGAGCCAAGCGGTTCCCATTTCTAGGGATGGCTTGACACTTACAAGAGCCCACAACCTCACACAAAGCCTTAATGTCAGAAATAAGGGAGAAAGCTTCACCCCTAGAGATAACAGAGTCATTAACAGCAGAAGCAACTCCCACAACATCAACTTCGATGAAATCGATCTTGAGATTCAATGAAGAAGCAAGTCGCAGACCTTCGCACAGGGCAAGGAACTCACCAATCTCAGGTTTGAAATTGCCAGGCCAAGTTTTAGCCGCAGCAGCCACGATGAAGCCTTGGTGATCACGAATGGAGAAGCCTAAACCAGCCTTATTTTCCATTTGATATGTTTGGTTTGATTTTTAAATTTAAAAAGTTTACTTTACAATGAATCATGTTGGTTATATGCATTTTAAGTTGGATGCATGTGAGTTTTCATGATTTTGTCATTTATTTAAAATTTCAAACTCCATTGAAAATTCTCAACTATGTTAGGAAATTTAAACTCAATTTGGAATTCATAACCTCGTTTCGAATTCCAAACATAGTAAAAAAATTTCAACTTGTTTTGTATTTCCAAACTCTATTATGGACAATCATAATTTTATTTTTAATATTTGACATTTGACATTGATTAATTTTTTAGTGCATCTAATTAACTTGTTTTTAAACACTATTCACTTTTCAACCATAATGCAATCAATCTTTCAACTACATGGAGGAAAATTTTCACTTTTCAAAGAGAACAGACAAATTGAACATGTAGAAGGTTGTGTTGGGATTAGGGATGACAAAAATACTTGACTCGATTCAAACCTGGGGGAACCCAATCTATTCGCGGATGGATTTGGAACGAAAAGTTGAAACTCATTTGGGGCACGAGTCGGGTTTAGGGCGGGTTGACGTGGTCCCGCCCCAAACTCGATCTGACCCATTGCCATCTCCATGGAGTTTTATAGTGTTTTTCAAATTTTTTTTCTTAGCTTTTTATTTAGTGTTTGTAATGAAACTTGGCTTTATTATTATTATTAGTTTGGTAGTTGTGATTATGTAGGGGTGGACCTAGCTCAGGACCAGGTGGTGCATGTGTACCCCTTGAATTTTTTCAAAAATTAATTAAATTTACGATGTTAGTCATTGAAAATTTAAATATATAAATAAAATGCTATATAACTTTGTGAACATACAACAGCACCGATGGCAAGACACTTGTCTTCTTTTATTTCCATCCTCTATGGTCCACGGTTAAATCCCTAGCCACATCAAAACATTTTGCTTTTTCTCATTTGTTCAACCATTAGATACATAAATAAATAAAGAAAATGCTGCATTTTATCACAAACCTAAAAATGTGCCGCTGATGGCATGGGTCTGATCCCCCTTTCTTATACAACCTAGTTTTCATCTAAACTTGACTATGTCCCCTGTTAGCTAACTTGTCTCCTCTGAGACAACTTGTTTGAGCTATTTAATGTTC
Source organism: Nephelium lappaceum (assembly GCA_021234005.1). NCBI lineage: Eukaryota > Viridiplantae > Streptophyta > Magnoliopsida > Sapindales > Sapindaceae > Nephelium > Nephelium lappaceum. The sequence goes on along the minus strand of CM038002.1, from coordinate 725,065 downwards.
TGTTGACTCATGGTTTTTGAGATATTTATTTTTAACATATTTCATGTCTTTTTTTTTTCCTACATTTGTTTCTCGATAGTGTGACTCTGTAACTTGTGCTTATGTGATATATTACCTGTAATGTGATGAATCTCAGGTGTATGATAGAGATTTGTGAGAAAATATAATGTAGTAACTTGTTATGATTTTAGCATGATCTGTGTTTTCGTTTATTTACAATTAGTTGTAGTTTAACAAATTGATAGTAATGCTGTCATTAATTTTATTAATTTTGTTTATTGTTATTAATTTTCATGTATAGGTTAAATTTATAGATTCTAATAATGTCAATATCGACGATTGGGAAACCAATAGTATGAAAGATGATTTCGATGAGGAAGGAGATGATTCTAAGTAGAGGCCAACGATACGGAAAAAGGAAAGGATGTCATAGTGAGAAAGCCTACTTGTAAAAGAAAGCTTAGATCAAAAGTGTGGAATGTATTTGTGAAGCTACCACGACGTAAAGATGGAAAGCTAAGGAGTAAGTGTAAGCTATGCAACAAGATTTATATTTGTGAAAGTAATCATGGTACCGGCAACATGAAACGCCACATGGAATTAACTTGTCCGATGAGAAAAAACTATGATATAAGTCAAATGTTTATCAACAAATCCAGTGGAAATGTTGCGACACTTACTAAGCCTAAAGATCCTAAAATATTTCAAGGTATGATAGCTGCTGCCATTGTATGTCATGATTTGTCTTTTCAATTTGTGGAATGGACATGGATTAGGAAAAGTTATGAATATTTGGATAAGGATTTAACTCTAGTTTCTAGGAATACCGCAAAGGCTGATGTGTTGAAGATGTTTGCTAGTGAAAAACAAAAGGTTAGGAGTATGCTAGAAGAATCCCCTGGTAGAATTAGTTTGACATGTGATTTGTGGACATCTATAGCTACTGATGGTTATTTATGTCTTCACATCACATTTTCTTGATAAAAATTGGGTGTTACAAAAAAAAGTGTTGAATTTTTCTTTCATGGCACCACCACATGATGGAGTTTCCTTAGCTCATAAGATTAATACATTGTTATATGAGTGGGGAATTCAGAATAGGATCTTTTCAATTACTTTGGACAATGCTTCATCTAATAAATCCTTTGTTGATATTTTGAAAAATCAATTGAACATCAAAGGGGCACTTTTATGTCATGGTGATTTTTTACATATTCGTTGTTGTGCTCATATTCTTAATTTGATTGTTCAAGATGGTTTGAAAGAAATAGATGAGGTGGTCCATAAAATTCGTGAGTGTGTGAAATATGTGAGGGGGTCACAAGTGAGAAAACAAAAATTTTTAGAATACGTGAAACAAGTTTGCCTTGATACTAAGATGGGTCTAAGGCAAGATGTTCCAACTAGATAGAATTCGACTTATCTTATGCTTGAAAGTGCTATTAATTATCATCGTGCTTTATGTTCATTAGAGTTGAGTGATAGTTACAAGCATTGTCCTTCTCCAAGTGAATGGGAAAAAGTTGAGAAAATTGCCTTATTTTTTAAAATATTTTATCAAGTCACTTACATTTTTTCGGGAACGAAATATCCAACTTCAAATTTGTACTTCCCTCAAGTGTTAGAAATTTATGTGCTATTAAAGCAAACTTGGAAAGTGATGATTTGTTTTTGAGAAATATGGCCACCCAAATGTACACTAAATTTAACAAATATTGGGGTGATTTTTCAACAATCATGGCCATAGCATTGATTTTGGATCCTCGGTACAAGATAAAGTTTGTTGATTTTGCTTATAGAAAAGTATATGGGGAGGATTCATTTGAATTTGAAAATGTTCGAAGTAAGTTGTATTTGTTGTTTGATGAGTATGTGAAAAATGCTTCAATGACATCTACTTTGACGTCGACTCCTAGTGGTGGTGGTCATAACATGATTACTAATTTTTCGTCACAAGCTATTAGTGCACCGCCATCTTTTAGCCTTATGAAGGTAATTGCTATTTACTAGTTTGTTGAAATATTTAATTTCGTTTTTTTTTAAATATATTAATATATATATATATTATTTGCATAATATTTACATTGTTTTTTATTAATAAATATTTATAGGAGTGGGAATCGTTTGACAAAGATATATCCGATAGTGATTTCACAAGAAAGACACAATTGGAGTTCTACTTGGATGAACCAAAGCTTCAAGATACGAAGGATTTTGATATTTTGAGTTTTTGGAAAGTAAGTGCAATTCGATTTCCTAAACTCGCAATGATGGCTCGTGATGTTTTAAGCATCCCGGTATCTACGGTGGCATCCGAATCGACATTTAGTGTTGGTGGTTGAGTTCTTGATCAATATCGGAGTTCACTTAAACCAAATGTGGTGGAGGCTATAGTTTGCACTCGAGATTGGATAAATGGAGTTAAAGGTGATTTTTTACTAAAACGTGTTAATTGAAATTTACATGTGTCTTATCATTATGAGTTTTATTTTTATTTTTATAATGAGATATTCTTAATTTTTTTTATTTGTCATTATTGTAGAGAATGCAAATCTTGGATTGGATGAACTTACCGAAGATGTGATAAACATGAATGTTGATAGTGAAACTGTTAGCACTAGTAATCACACTATCGAATCTGTCGCATCACAAATTGCCTTGTAGTGGTAAAATTTAATTGTTTTGATAAAATATTTGTTAAAATATCTTTTCATGTATAAATGTATAATTTACTAATTAGCTATTAGCTAACTTTTAGTTATTATTTTTTCGTAGGTTGTAGTTGGTGGATGCAATTGCAATCAACAGTTGATGTTTTTTAATATGAAGAACTATATTTGCGGATATATTTTTTATGTTGTTTTTTTAATATTAAGAACAATATTTGCATCTATGTTTTTATATTCATTTGTGTGGATGTTTGTATTTTTATGTTTTGGATTGTATTTATGGATGATTGTATTTTTATGTTTTGGATTGTTTTGGATTGTATTTGTAATTGTGGATGATTGTATTTTTATGTTTTTGATTATTTTGGATTGTATTTGTAATTTGTGGATGTTTTGGATTATTTTGGATTATATTTGTAATTTGTGAATGATTATATTTTTAGGTTTTGGATTGTATTTGTGAATGATTATATATATATATATATATTTTTTTTTTGAAATATGGATGATTGTATTTTTAGGTTTTGGATTGTATTTGAGTATTTTAATGTTATTTTTTATTAGATGTGAATTAAAATTTAAATATATTAAATATGGTTAAATTCTAAACGGGTTAATGGGTTAGCTTAAAGGGTCATAAACGGGTCAATTAAACGACCCATTACTAAACGGGTTATCGTGTCGTTTTCGTGTTGACCCGTTTATTATCGTGTCGTGTTTGTGTCGAGTGAGTTCGACCCGTTTGCTTATCGTGTCGTGTTAAAAATTATCGGGTCATGTTCGTGTAGGGTCCAACCGAACCCGTCAACGCGAATTGCCACCCCTAGTTTTTATGACACCCAGCTTTCCCCCCTATTTTCATTTTCTTCTCTCTCTCTCTCTCTTTCTCTCACATCTCCTCTCTCCCAACCCTAGCTACTGCCGATGCCTCTAGCCCATCATCGACCGGTCACCGCTCCGGGAGCTCACCGTTCACCTCGCCGTTAGCCGTCGTACGCCGATCTAGTGAGAGTGAGTCTTCCCTCTCCTCTTGTTCTTATTCTCTTCTTCTTCTCCCTTTCTTCTTCTTCTTCTTCTCTTTCTCCTTTTCTTCTTCTTTTTCTTCTCATCTGCGTATTGTTGTTTGGTCCGCACGACTGGCCGGAGTGATTCCGGCCACGACCGCCGATCGGTTTGTTTCCGGCGCCAACATCGAACCAGTCCACCCTCCCACATTTCATTATTTCTTCAATTTCTTTTCATTTTAACACTTATACTTTTCTGTTGTAGCCACTACCGAGGATTGTCGCCATCCGGTGCCATCATGTGTAAGTCCAATCTACTACTCTTCCACCACCCGATCTACTACTTTTCATTTGCTGCTTTTTTTTTGGTTGTTTGTAGTGCGGTGATGATACCAATCCGTTCATTCCAAGGCTACTTGTTTTGTTATATTCTGTTCTGTGTATTTTCTTCTTGGTGAGTTTAATTTTCATCTATTAAACAAATATTATCCAATTTTTTCGCTTACGTCCTATTGAAATGTTATTCAGTTAGAAGCTTTGGTAGCTAGTGATGCTAGAGAAGCTGAAGTTCAGGTACTGTTTCTTTGTGTTCTCTTGGAATGTAATTATGCTATATTTATTTTATTCAAAACACAACTTTGTTAAATATGTATTTATCTCACTGCTTGCTGGATAAGCATTAATTTAATTTGGTTCTTGTATCCCTTCTGCATTATTATTAATTTTTATTTCTACATTTACTTTTAAATAAAATTGATTCAAGATATAGCTTGGGGCAAATATTTAAATGAAGATGTATTCTCACTGAGATGTATTTTTGGTATAGGATTATTAAATTTTCTTTTTTGCTGCTTTTTATAGAATGTGAACTGGTCATGTTTTAGTTTACTAGAGAATCGGAACTGATGAGAGCATTAAAGTTCCGTTGTTTAACTGTAACTGAGCTCTTACTATACTTAATCATACCCAAGAGAGCTTGAACAACGTGTTTTTCGGTCTCACTAGGATCTGGCATTGATTATCTGCTGTTGTGCTTGAAGTTATACTATGTTTAGTGTTTTCTGCATATCTTGAGGCATCAATTTATAATTTCTGCAGAGGTTGGTTATAATGGAAAGTGGGGTTTTTTAACTTGATTTTGGGTGGTATGTATAAATGTGGTTTTTGGATGCATCTGTAGGATAAGTTAATATATGATTGAAACATAATGCAATGAATGTGTCAATTTCTGTATTATTTGTGTTGTTTATTCCATGTAACTGTGATGGGTTACCTGCAGTTAGTCTCACAAGGTTTGGGGTTTGATTCCTCAGAGCCCACCTAATTGGCAAATATCATGGTGTTTGTTTTTCTTGAAGATTTTATTGTCTGCTGGGGTCAAGGTGTTGAGCAACAAGTACTAAATCCTGTTCATCAAGCTTATATTCAGTATGCTTTGCAGGCTCAACAAAAATCTGCTTCTGTTATGCAATCACAGCACCAAGCTAAGATGGGAATGTTTGGCCCGGCATCTGGGAAGGAACAAGACATGCGGATGGCAAATTTGAAAATGCAGGAACTGATGTCCATGCAGTCAGCTAATCAGGCTCAGGCATCGTCTTCCAAAAATTCATCTGAGCAGTTTGCTCGTGGTGAAAAGCAGAGGAAGCAAGGACAGCAGCCAGCCTCTGACCCGAGGATAATTATTATATATTTAAAAACTTTTCCATACCGAGCATGTGCCCGGTATGGATAATTATTATCCATGCCGGGCATACGCCCGGTATGAATAGTACTGGACAAACAAATTATTCATGTCGGGCACTACGCCTGGCATGGATAATAATTATCCATATCGGGCACTACCCCCAGTATGGATATTACATATCCATACCAGTCATGGTGTCCGGCATGGATATAGATTTTTTATGCTGGGCAGTGCCCGGTATGGATACTGACAGTATCTATACCGTCCGTATCCATACAGGGTAGATGCTCGGTATGGATAGTCATCTGTTTTCTTGTAGTGTATTGCAAATGGATGAACTAAGATCACATAATACTAGAAATTATATGATCAACATTTATTATTTATCTACTATAACTAAAAGTGCATACGCACATAGAAAGAGGAAAAAATTAGCTAACTAGTTGAGGCAATAATCCAAGCTTTTGTTTGACATATACTCATAAACTAGCATATGCTCTTTCTTATCCCAATATATTTGAGAAACATAAAATATTAATTACCTTATAAGCAGGACCATATCCACCCTCACCAAATTTACTTTCAATTGAAAAATTGTCTGTTGCAACTTCCATGTCAGCCAAACTGTATAATACCAGTGTTGGAGCATTGCCGTTAAAATCTCCAGCTGCTGCTGCATTATTAATTTACTTGGTTCCTCGGTTCTTGAACTGTGTCCACACGCTACCAACCAAAAAACGTTAAAGTTGGGCTAACTTATTGGTTCAGAATAATAAAAACTGGGCAGTCTCTTCCAATGATAAATGACATACGTGTATTTTATTGGTAACCTCTTGATTTTTGCTTTTTCATCCAACTGAAATATATTACAAGGCCTAGCACGGGCAAAACAGTTGCCGTTGTAGGCAAAATGATTACTAATAACCGATATGGCCGCTTATTTTGTTCACTTTTATTATCCTCTTGAGATGGAGAAATATTGGCATCCTGCTGAACCGGAGAAATGTCTGCATCCTGCTCAGCTGACAAGTTAATCTGTATTTTAGTAACAGGTGTCATGAAAATTTTAATTCGAAAATAATTGTGAATCAGTATGGGATAAGGATTAGATTAGATGAGTTAAATAAAGAATTGCTAACCTGCAGCTAGAGAAAGTACCCAATTATCATCATAGGAAACTTTCCAGACAAAGTAACCAAGCAATCTCTTCTCTTTGGCATAATTAATATTAGCCCGAATAGCTTCAACATCGTCAAAACCAATCCAAGTTGTTTCAATTGTGAAGTAATTCACCACATAAGTTGGATTATAGGTCACATTAAGGGAACAAAGTTTAATTAGATGCTTTATCTCCTTATACTCCATAAATCCATCCGAAGAAATGGCCGGTCCAATCGCTGGTGCATCAATACCGTTAACCGAGGAGTTCGCAAGCTTCCATTCATAGCCATGGTAAAGCAAAAAGATAACCAACTTATTTGCTGGTAATCCTGCATCAAACCACCCCCTAACACAATTATCAGTACTGTGTTGACTAGTAGGATCATGCAAAGCTGAAGGAGGAGCTGTAAAGTTTGTTGTCTCAGGAGTGGAGTAGTCATCACTGGGTAGAACATGACTCCAGTTTCGTATTGTTGCACCGTGTCTATAGGGTACACTTCTGAATATGAATCTGGTAAATCCAGAACCACTGTCAAGATCATCAGTTGTGCCTTGCCAGAGTTTCTGGCCTCTGACTTGATTGCAACTCGCCATTCTTCAAAGAGAATAGCCAGATTGGACATGTCCGAGACTGTTTCTGGATATAATCAGAAAAAGTCTAGACATCCAAAGCCATATTGCCTCGCAGTTGTTATCGAGGAGTCGATAAAAGATTTTCGATAAGAATAATTGCTTACCATTGAGGAATAGATTGAATCGTCCGTTGAAAAACCTGTTGGTGTTTATAAAAGAAACAAGATAAACAGAGGAAGAGTTGTACGAAATGTGAAATGAAAATTATTACTCAGGCAAAAGATACATTTATTTGAGTCTCATGATCTCCTTTTATAGGGAAACACAGAGCTTACAAATAGCTGTCAAAAACAAACAAACTAAAAAAAAACAAATTTCACCTAAAAATCAGGCCTAAGATCAGAGAGGTGGCAGAGGAATCGGTCATACTCAAGACCAGGCAAGATCAGATTTTATTGTTACCAGAAGACTTCTTCTTTGACACGTGCACCCATGATTTTTGATTTGTTACTTCCAACATCCCCCTTCAAATCAAAATGGCTTCATTCCAAGCATAGCTCTTAATCTGTTAAAGACTTCAAATGACAATGGTTTAGTAAAAATATCTGCTACTTGATCTGTTGTATGGCAGTGAAGTAGTTCAATTGTCTTTTGCTTCACATGATCCCTGAGAAAATGAAAACGTGTGTCAATATGCTTGCTTCTTCCGTGCTGGATAGGATTCTTGGACAATTTAATTGTTGATTTGTTATCTACATATATCACCGTAGAACCTTCTTGTATGTGATTCAGTCCTGCAAGTAAATTCCTTAGCCAAATAGCTTCACATACAGTAAAAGAAACAGCTACATATTCAGCTTCACATGAAGATAGGGCCACAATTGGCTGTTTCTTCGATGTCCAAGTAAAAGCTGTAGCACCAAAATAAAACACGTAACCTGTCGTGCTCTTTCTTTCGTCTGGATCTCGTCCCCAGTCACTATCCGAATATCCCATGAGCTTTGAGTTTTCTCCATAAGCATAAAAAGACCAAAGTTAAGTGTGCCTTTAACATACCTCAAAACCCTTTTAGCTGCTTGCCAGTGGGATTCTCTTGGCATTTCCATATAACGGCTAAGAAGACCAACTCCATAGACTATGTCTGGTCTTGTCACTGTTAGATATCTGAGGCTCCCAATCAGACTTTTGTATAGTGTTGATTCAACAAGTTTACCATCACCTTCCTTTGTTAAATGAAGATCTACAGCAACAGGAGTTGTGACAATGTTGCAATCATTCATCTTGAATTTCTCTAGAAGCTCTTCTGTGAATTTTTGTTGACATACAAAAATCCCAGTCTGATCTTGTCGAATCTCTATGCCAAGAAAGAAGGACATAAGTCCATTATCTGTCATTTCAAATTCATCAAACATGGTTTGCTTGAATTCCATGAATAACCTTTCACTGTTGCCTGTAAACAAAAGATCATCCACATATAAACAGAGTACTAAAAATTCACCATGAGTGTTACTTTTAGTATACACGCAGGGTTCATATGGGCATTGAACAAAACCAGTTTGATGAAGATAACCATCTATGCGTGCATTCCAAGCTCGTGGAGCTTGCTTGAGACCGTACAAAGCTTTCTTCAACCTGTAAACCTTGTATTCTTCTCCTTTTGCTTCAAAACCTTCCGGTTGGTGGACATATACTTCTTCCTCAAGAACTCCATTAAGAAAGGCTGACTTGACATCAAGTTGGTAGATTTTCCAGCTATGAGATGCAGCAAGAGAGATGAGTAATCTTACTGTATCGAATCGGACCACTGGAGCAAATACTTCTTCATAGTCAATCCCGTATTTTTGCTTGTAACCTTTGGCTACAAGTCTTGCTTTGTAGCGGGCAATACTACCATCTGCATTGCGCTTGATTTTGTATACCCATTTCACTCCAATTGCTTGCTGGTTTGGTGGAAGTTTGGATAACTCCCATGTGTCATTCTTGTTGATAGCCATCATTTCTTCCTCCATAGCAGTTTTCCAACAATCTTCTGTGACAGCTTGTTCAAAATTGATAGGCTCATGATCTCCATACAAACAAAATAAGTTTGTTGTCTCTTCTTCTACTTCTTCAGTAGCGTTATAGATATCTTGAAGACTTCTTATCTTGGGTGGAGATGAACTGCTGTTGCTTCCAGTGCTTGATGATGAATTGTTGCTGCTTGCATTGTGAGAATGTGGGACTGATTGTAGAGAAGATTGTGTTGTAGATGATAACTCTGTGGTAGTTATGGCAGCAGGAGATGTTGGATTTGCTATAACTGCAGTAGTAGGAGATTGAGCTGCTACATCCTCATGGAAAATACTGCTTTCACTCATGTCTTTGTCATTGCTCCAGTCCCATGTTGCTGCTTCATCAAAGACTACATCCCTACTTACCACTAATTTCTGGGTGAGTGGATTGTAGAGTTTGTAGGCTTTTGATTCTTCACTATAACCCACAAAAATGCATTTCTGACTACGATCATCTAGTTTCTTTCTTCTGCTTTCAGGTATTTGGGCATATGCAAGACACCCAAAAATTTTTAAATGACCCACTCCAGGCTTGTGTCCACTCCATGCTTCCTGTGGTGTCATATATTTGACACTTTTCGTTGGACACCGATTTAGAAGATATACCGAACATGCAGCAGCTTCAGCCCAGAATTGTTTTGGTAATTTCTTCTCTTTAAGCAGTGTTCTTGTCATGTCAAGTATGGTACGATTCTTCCTTTCAGCAATCCCATTTTGTTGTGGAGTGTATGCAGCTGTCAGTTGATGTCGTATACCATTATCCCTGCAAAACACTTGAAATGCATTGGAGGTGTACTCCCCACCTCTATCAGACCTTAATGTGCAAAGCTTATAATTGCTTTCAATCTCTACACAAGCTTTAAACTGTTTGAATACAGCCAATGCAGCACTTTTTTCTTTAAGAAAAAATATCCACACCTTTCTACTAAAATCATCAATAAATGTTATGTAGTATTTATTTCCCCCAAAAGAGTAAGGTTCTATTGGTCCACAAATGTCTGTATGTACTAATTGTAAGGGTGAATTTGCTCTCCAAGAAGAAATACTGGGAAAAGGAAGACGAGATTGCTTACCAATCACACATCCTTCACATACACGGTCGGATAGTTCAATATTTGGTAAGCCATGTACCATGCCTGTCGAAGATAACAGCCTTAGCCCATTAAAATGAAGATGCCCAAATCGCAAATGCCATTTTCCTGACTCACTTTCAATTAATCTGAGAAGACATGATTCATTTGTGGTGTGCAAATGCAGAGGGAACATGCGATTCTTCGACATTTGGACTCGAGCAATGAGTTGTCCATTTGCATTTTTTAGATTGAGCTGATTGTCTTCCATGTGAATAATATCTCCTTTTTCAAGCAGTTGGCCAAGACTGAGAATATTACTCTTCATATTTGGAATATAATAGACATCAGAAATGTACCTGACTTGTCCATCCTTCTGATAAATTTGGATTTGTCCCCTCCCTGCAACTTGTAATTTGGAGCCATCACCAAGGCTTACTGATCCACCAGTTTCTTCTTTGAGGTTCACAAAAGATTCCTTCCTCCCACACATATGGTTGGACGCACCAGAGTCAAGATACCAGACATTATTTTGTCCAACAAAGTCATTGTGGACTAAAAGAAGAGTAGGCTCCTCAGTAATATCATTAGAAGCTTCAGCTAGGTTAGCATAGGTTTCAGGTTTATTTGAACAATCATATGAATAGTGTCCAAATTTTCTACATTGAAAGCATTGAACATTTGATCTACCTCTGCCATATCCAGTTTGAGAATAATTACCACGACCTCTACCTCGTCCGCGATAGGATATGCCACCACGTTGTGAAGCGCCCCGGCCATGTTCACGATCGCCACCTGAATTCTCCAGTGTGAGCTTTGATTCCAATGCTTGCTCTGTTGTAGTGATAGTGCTCTGAGTATTCTTCAGAATACGCTGCTCATGAACTCGCAAAGAACCTAAAAGTTCTTCTGTACTGATAGTTTCCAAGTTCTTAGACTCCTCTATTGCTGTTACCACATGCTCAAAGTTGTGAGTGAGAGATCTCAGTATCTTCTCCATTACACGAACGTCATCAAGTTTTTCACCATTTCTCTTCATTTGATTGACAATCGCAATCAGCCGTGAGTAATAATCCGAGATTGTCTCTCCTTCTGTCATACGAGCTGCTTCAAATTCACCTCTTAAAGCTTGTAATCGTACCTTCTTTACTCTGTCAACACCTTTGAAAATTGTGCTCAATTTGTCCCAGACCTCCTTGCTTGTTGATGCTTCTGAAATTTTTTCGAATGTATCATCCTCCAATCCTTGATACAGTAGAAAGAGAGCCTTCTTATCCTTTTTTCGATGATCTTTGAGGACGGTCTTCTGTTCAGCAGTGTAGAGTGCTTCTTCCTCTGAACTTGGTTCAATATAGCCATTACTGACTATCTCCCACAAATCTTGTGAACCAAACAGTGCTTTGAACTGGATGCACCATTTTTCAAAATTTTCTTTTGTTAACTTAGGAACTTGAAGCTGGACCAAGTTTGATGACATGGTGGTTGTGAACAAGCAAAGAAAAGGAAAGGCTGTGAGGCAAACCAGGCTCTGATACCACTATGTTGGTGTTTATAAAAGAAACAAGATAAACAGAGGAAGAGTTGTACGAAATGTGAAATGAAAATTATTACTCAGGCAAAAGATACATTTATTTGAGTCTCATGATCTCCTTTTATAGGGAAACACAGAGCTTACAAATAGCTGTCAAAAACAAACAAACTAAAAAAAAACAAATTTCACCTAAAAATCAGGCCTAAGATCAGAGAGGTGGCAGAGGAATCGGTCATACTCAAGACCAGGCAAGATCAGATTTTATTGTTACCAGAAGACTTCTTCTTTGACACGTGCACCCATGATTTTTGATTTGTTACTTCCAACAAAACCTCCGATGGATAGAAGTGTGGTGACTGATGCGTTATTTTGTTTCACAATTTCTGTGAAGGTGGAGATGTATTCTTCATCATCTGGTGATACATAGAGCTCGTAAGAAATGGAATCTAGATCAGCAAAACCACAAATAAGGTAAGTAAAGAGAGTAGAATTGATGCGCGAAACTGGGAACTCTTTTGGTGTTGTTGATCCACCTTTGTGATTAGAGAGAGTATACTAGCCGGCTCTGACCCATGTTTGTGATTTCGTAGGGCGCAGTTGTAGAGAGAGAAGAAAAATTTAGAAGAACACAATGCTTAATTTGGACATCATTGAGGAAAGAAGCACTTTTTTTTTTTTTCCTTTTTTTTCAGGTAAAGCTGCAATTGAAAGCCCATTTCTGGTGAATCTCGAAATTTGAAATCTCTCAATTGTTATACCATACTTTCACGCATAGATCTTAAGTTTTACAGTTAAGTGTGACAACACATAATAACACGAAGAAATTAGGGTTATCTATTTATCTTCATATTTGATGTAACTGTGATTGTACTAAAAACATATATTTTTTATTGAGTATATTATAGGATTTAATGGAAAAAAAGTAATTATATTTTATAAATATCTTGAGGTTCACCATATAAAATGGAGACCCTTTTGCCACTAATGATTTGTAGAAGTAAAACCTCAAAACTATAAATATCAGATTTTATCGAGTAGATGCTTTTTTTGACATATTCAGGAGAAACACATCCACTGTATATTTTTTATATATAATTACAAACAATAAGTTAGAATATGAATACATAACAAATAAACTATTGAGTAACTTAACCATAAAAAATATATATATACTTATTATATTCCAACAATTCATTCTGTATTTGCTTCAAGATTGCCTTTTGTAAACATTCTAGCTATACCAAAATCTGAAATTTTAGGCTTCATGTCTTTATCTAATAAAACATTACTAGGTTTCAAGTCTCAATGGATGATTGTCAATCTTGAATATTCTTAGAGATATAGAAGTCCTTAACAAACTCCTTCAATGATATGAATCCCTTTTTTCCAATCCAAGGTATACTTTTTAACAGGGTCTGCAACAAATTGTTTATGAACAATTAGAAAAGTTGAAAATTGGAAAAGCATGAACATTAAGCAGCTGTTGGGGAATGATGTATAGTATCTATTGCTCATCTGTTATAACTGAAAATGCAGTCACACACATTAATTAAACAAAAACTGAAAAAAAAAAAAAAAAAAAAAAAAGAAAAAGAAAACTAACCAAAAAGGTAACAATCCAAGCTTTTATTTGACATATACTCATAAATTAGTATATGCTCTTCTCTCTCAAGGCAAAAACCCAAAAATCAAACAAGATTTATATGTTGAAGTTTTGCAATAAACATTATTTCATTCTTAAACTCTTCAAATCTTTGTGAAGATGTTCAATTCGTGAAAGTTTTTTTATTACAACTTCTTGTCCATTAAGTAATATACCCTGTAAAATCAAATAATTATATATACTTAGTCTCACTTTTATAAATTTTCTTTATATATATATATATATATGTCTTTTCAAAAACATAAATGATCAATTACCTTGTAAACTGGACCATACCCACCCTCACCAAGTTTTTTCAATTGGAAAATTTTCTGTTGCAGCCTCAACCTCAGCCAAACTAGATAATACCAGATTTGGAGCATTGCCATTAAAATCTCCAGCTGTTGCTGCTTTATTTGCTTTGCTCCGGGTTTCTTGAACTGAGCCCGCACTTGCTATAAACCAGGAAACGTTAAAGCCTGGCTAACATCTTGGTTCACGATTTTAAAATTTGGACAATCCTCACTTACCTAAAAATGAAACACATGTATTTTATTGTTTACCTTTTGATTTCAGCTTTCTCATCCACTTAAAATATACCACAAGGCCTAGCAGGAGCATAACAGCTGCAGTTGCATGCAAAATGATTGCTAATAATCTGTGCAGCCGCTTATTTTGTTCACTTTCATTATTTTCTTGAGCTGGAGAAATAGTTGCACCATGCTGAGGATGAGAAATAGCTGCATCCGCTGAAAAATAATCAATCAAAAATCATAGTGAAGCAGTAAAGAGTTAAGAAATAGATTGTATGACTTGAATAAATAATTAATTGCTAACCTGCAGCCTGAGAAAGCACCCAATTGTCATCCTACGAAACTTGCCAGACATTATAACCAAGCAAGCCCTTCTCCTTGCTATAAGAAACCTTAGCCTGAATAGCCTCAACATCATCAAAACCAATCCAAGATGTTCCAACTGAGCAGTAATGCACCACATAAGTTGAATTATAAGTAATATTTGCATTGAAACGCTCAACGTAATTCTTGATTTGGTCATATTCGATGACTCCATTCTCTGAAATGGCTGGTCCAATTGCCGGTGCATGAATACCATTATCCATGGCGTTCACAAGCTTCCATGCAAAGCTATAGTAAGGAAAACAGACAACTATCTTATTTGCTGATAATCCTGCATCAATCCAGCCCCTTATACAGTTATCAGTGTTCAGGTTAATATTACTAGGGTCATACAGCAGTGAAGGAGCAGTTGTAAAGTTTGTTATCAAAGGAGGAGAGTAATCAAGGGCATCAACGTTACTCCAGTTTAAGTATTGTTGTACCATGTCTATGCTGTACACTTCTGAATAAAAGTTTGGTGAACCTCGTAGCACCGCAGTCAAGATCAATTGTGAGAGGCTGCTAGAGTTTCTTGACTCTAAATTGACAGCCGCTCGCCATTCTTTGAAGAAAATTATCAAATTGGCCATGTTCGAGGCTGCCTTAGGATCTGACCAATAGAAGTCTAGACCTCCAAAGCCATAGTGCCTGGCTGTTGTTATTGACGAGTCAATAAAAGCCTTCCTATGAGAAGAATTGCTTACCATTGATGAATAGGTTGAATAGTTTGCATCTGAACCTCCGATGGATAGAATTGTGATGACTGATGGGTTCTTTTGTCTCACAGTTTCCGTGAAGTTTGAGACGTAACTTTCATCAAAAGGTGATATAGAGAGCTGGTAGGAAGTGGAATTCAGATCAGCGCAACAATATACAATTTGAGTAAAGAGAGAAGATTTGATATCTGAAACAGGGAACTGTTTATCTGGAGGGAAGTAATAACCGACTTTGACCAGTGTCTCGGCTCTCACAGGGCTTAATTCGTAAGAGCCAAGGAAAATTTGGAAGATGAGAATGATTATTTTGGATACCATTGAGAAAAACCGTTCTCAATCCAAGCTTTGATGAAATTAAAGATTTGAGAACTCTCTGTATTTATAGGCATACTTCCACTCATCTCTCTTGGTTTTTAACCCCAAACATCCAAGTCTCATCTTATAGGGCGATGGTAGTTTAATTATGTGAGAGTAAGAGATCTCCTTGCAGGTTGACTTTTCTTTTAATAAAATCATTTTAATTTTAAATTTAGGTAGGAATCCTTTTAATACTATATAAAAAAGTATCTTATAATTTTAACTTAAAAAATGCTACCTTATAATTTTAGTAACCTTTAAATAATCTCATGATTATATCTCAAAAATCTGCCGTAGCAACTAAATTTAAAATTAGAATGTTACTGTTTAAAAGATATCAAACCTTAAAAAATTTTAAAATATCTCTATTGTTCTTATGAATTGTTAAAAAAATAATATTTTACATAAGATAAATAGAAATTATATAAGAATAGACTTATCAAATGTAATTATTTCTATTGACTGTCAAGATAAGGTGACCCAAAAAAAAAAAAAAAAAACCGTTAATATGATCATCTACTTTCAAAGGTTTTATTGAACAGTTTGACTTAACAAATCAATTTTCATTCAATGGTCCATATTAAATCTCTCCACCTCTCTCAAAAAAGTCTTTGTGTGCTTCCTCTTAGTTCTTTAATGTCGTTGGCGTCAAGAACAACAATTCAATCATCTTTAGTTTTTGTTGGCAACCACACTTTGGTTTTGTCTTTCTCTCCCTCTGTGTCTTCAAGAGACAGAGAACCAAAAAAAAAAAAAAACTATTTCGGTGCTTGGTAGCGAGAGCCTTGCAATGCAGAGGCCACTGATTCCACCTACAACGATGATGCAATCTACCGTCAAGATTTGGATTGGGCTTTGACAGAGAAATTGTGGACTTTTCAGCGATTGATCAACAAAGCCTATGAGGGTAGTGGATGTGGAGCCTTTGTGTGGGTTTGGAGAGGCAGGGGAAAAGAGAGGGCATTAGATGAAAAAAAGAGAGTTTGGTGAGAGTAGTCATGGCGAGCTGAGAGAGGAGAGAGTTGAAACATAGTCCTCACTTCTCCAATCATCGCTAACCATCCGATTGTCCATCCACAACCTCAACTTCATTGACAATAACATGCCTCTCAACTGCCGACAACAAGTGGACTACGAGGAATAATATGTTTTAATGTTATTTTATGATATTTTCATTTATAATTAATTTTATCACAAATTAACAATGTTTTAAATATCGTTAGGTGCCAAGTAGTCATTAGCTTGGTCGTAGGATGCCTAGGCAATTTGACTGGTGATCAACGGATCATTGATCAAATCAGGTGAAACTTGAAATATATATATATATATATATATTGATGAATATACGCAAAACACAACAATGTTCTCTAAGAACTCTGAGTTTTGTAAGTACACAAACACGACAAACAATCCAAACCATCTACTGGTGCGAGGAACTAGTGCAATGTTGAAGGTGAGAAGAGTGATTACTAGGAACGACGACGTTTGACCATCAAACGACTAGTCAACAATGATGAACGGTCAAGGTTAAGATTTGGTGGTGGTTATTGGTGCTCTGTTTTGGGTCTATTGGTGTGAAGAAGAAGAACTGAAGATAAAGGTTAAAGGCTTGAAAATTGAAATTGAAGGCTTCTTTATAAGAAACGCCAAAAACAGCCGTTTTGGCGTTTATTTGTTGGAAAAAACAGAAGTTATTCAAACTTTAAGCCTTCATCTTCATTCTTTAATCTTCACACTAATGCACTAGTCATACCAAACCCTAACCCCAATCAAACCCCACTCATCACTCGCCAGTCACCAATGCACACTCAACCCTAACCACGATCAACTTCATCTATTCAATCATCGCACAGTTCGTCATCGTCATCGCTGTTTCTCATTACCATTCGTGGCCGTCATTCCTCGCTGCCATTCCTCGTCATCTCAAGCAATTATTTTTGACTTTTTATTTCATCTTCATTAGTTGCAGTTGGAGGAATAACATCACTTGAATTGAATGATGACTTATAGAGAATTAAAAAGGAAAAAAAAATCGTATGGAGACTGATTTCTTCACCTAGGTAGCCGTAATAATCAACCACCTAGGCGGAGACTTGACTAGGACCCCTAAATAGGGGGTTTTTAGATCTGCTAATTTTTAGAACACTATAAATTAATTGTATGCTTTAAACCCAACAGACATCAAGTGTAATTCCACCATTACTTTCATATGTTTTGTGCCAATGTAGAATTGAATTTAGATTTAGTGCTGATATGATTTTTATTAAAGTTCTGAAGAGCCATTTACATGTGCTATACTTTGCAAATGTATGAATAAACAGAATTTATATTTTTGCTTTTTCTGTCTCCCACTTTTAATTTTAAATATGATATATATTTTTAATTTTTTCTTCTCTCACATCAAAACATGAGTAAAAATCAAATGAGTACTAGATGCAAGTCCCCTAGAATTTAGTAAAAATAAATTAAATTTTGAACCATAACATTAATCATAAATTTTATCACACTAATAAATTATAATAATCACATAAACTTTTGATGAATATTTCAAAATTATAATAAATTATAATAATCACGCAAACATAGTATGATATTAATTCAACTCACAACCTATCAATATAAAACTGAAATAAAAATTCTAATTAAAGGTAATCAATAACAATTTTTGAGGTAAAATTTCTATATAAAAAAATATATATACCCGTCTACCTACATTTAAAAATGTTAGTGGCGCCACCCACGCGTTAATTCCATCCTTTGAAGAGTTTTAGGAGTTCTGCCTCGTGTAGTGTTAAATCCAACATTTAACAATTTCGCAAGGCAGACATGGAGGCCTATACCAATTTCAGTTACCTTTTATTATTATTATTATTATTGTTATTATTATTATTACTTTTATTTTAAATATCAGTTTTTAAGACTTATTACCTCTACAAACTTTGAACTTAGTATCCATTCGAAAAACCTTATTTTAGGTTAAAATAGCCTCCATATATGTAATCTAATGATTTCTTTTTTAGAGACTTCTAAGAGCATTTCCAATTCTCTAATGGATTGAGTTTAAAAAAAAAAAAAAAAGTGTGACGTGATCAATATCAAGATACTTACTTTCTACATGATATAAATATCACTTGAGAGACAAAGCAAATTAAAAGTTGTTCTTTAATGTTTTCATTTAAAATATAAACTTTGATAAGGTGTTAGGTTTTTTTTTTTTTTTTCAAACACAACTTCCTGAATCAATTTTTTTATACTAATATACTGTCCTGTACATGGTTTTAAAAGAAACTATGAAAATGATACTATTAGCACTACTGTTGTAAAGGAAAGTGTCTGTCTTCAACTGTTCGTGAACAAAAGAATGAAGCTACTCAAACTGACATATACTATATGTATTTTAGTAATTATAGTGTGAGGGTAGTTTTAAAACTCACACTAATTTTAATACTATAAAAGAAAAAGTTCATTGATCCAAAATTTATATATATATACATACATACACATACACAATCAGTGTCTCTTAATTTTAAAAAAGTTATGATAAAAAAATTTCAATCATCCCTTAAATCTAATGGATAGGAAAAAAAGTAAACAAAAATAAAAATAAATAAGTGGAAATTACAAAAAATGACCATTCTAGAAAAAGCAAAATTATTTTTTCCCACTTTTTTTTTATAAAAAAAAAAAATCATTTTTAGTCTTTCAAACAAATTAATTGCAACCTATGTCCAAATTACCCCTACATACCTTGTTCTCCTCCTCCATGACTTATGGTATGAGATCTTTGGCTTCATTTGTTGATTATTTGAGTTTGTTAGGATTGTTTGGTTTTTTTTTTTTTTTTTTTTTAATGATTGTTCAAGTTCTTTTATGTTTTAGATGTTAGGTATTGATGTTTAGAGATAGATTTAAATGGATTTTGTTGGATTTGGATTGAAAATTGAGGTTTTCGATGAGATACAGTGTGAAGACGATGACTAAGTTATAATGTTTTTAAGTCCACTTAAAAATCAGTTTTAGTTTTTAAGTCACAAATTTTTAAGTGGATTTTAAAACCACAATTTTTTTTTTCTTTTTTGAATTAAGAGTATTTTGGTAAACTTAGGTATAAGTGAAAATAGTTTATTAAAAAGGCTAAAAATGAATTTATATAAAAAAGTGGATAGAAACTAATTTTTCCTTTTGATTTTAGGTAAAAGAGAAAAGCTCCCATAAATAATTTTCATTTGATTGTTAACATCATAAAAAGCTTTAATGAGTTTTTTTTTTTTTTTTTTTTTTTTGTAATAATCAATGATAATTACTCATTTCTATTTTTATTATTATTTTTTTTTGCCTATCAGATCTAATAAATAGTTAAGATTTTTTTGTCCTAATTTTTTAAAAATCAAGAGACACTAACTATGGAACTATTATATATATATATAAGTCGTCTACAATACACTTGGGGCATCGATACACTTGGTCTGATTATATTTTAAAATTATTGATTATATTTTATTATAATTGATTACAACTAAATATGTCTAATTGCAATAATCAATGATAATTACTCATTTCTATTTTTATCCTTTTTTTTTCTGCCTATCAGATCTAATGAATAGTTAAAATTTTTTTGTCCTAATTTTTTAAAAATCAAGAGGCACTAACTATTGAACTATTATATATATATATAAGTCGCCTACAATACACTTGGGGCATCGATACACTTTGTCTGATTATATTTTAAAATTATTGATTATATTTTATTATATTTCATTACAACTAAATATGTCTAATTATAATAAGTAAATATGATCTTAATGCAATCATTCAATTTTAGTTGTCAGGTGCACTGATTTCCCATGGGTATTGTAGAATGTGTCATATATATATAGGAAGTAATAAACATAATATCTTCACTCTGTTAGTCAATTTCTATCAACTTTAACAGTAGACCAAAGTTATTGGTCAAATGACCATTTTACCCATAAATAAGACAATATCATAATATTTTTTTCAACAAAATTAAAATCTTTAAATTAAATTTTATAAAAAAAGTAAAATGGATGTTTCTTCACCATCCATCTGGACGGTGGAAATCAACTAATTAAAAAAAATAAAAAAGCAATAAAAAATTTAAAAATTAAAACACGAATTCAAAGATGGATGAATTCCTTTCTCCATCGTCGACTAAGGCGATGAAGTTATGGGTCTCCATCTCAATGATAGGAAACAAATATTGCTTAGAAGCTTTTCTAGGACGGACACGTGCATAATAAAAGATTGACCTTGGCTTAGATCATATGTTTTTACATCGAGGTCAAGGTTATAGGGGCCACGTATAAAGAAAATGATCATGAATAGGTTACCAATGTTAAAGACCTTGATTTTCAACAGAACTGCTCATTACTAACCAAGCCTTTTCAACCTTGACCCTCCTGGAAACAATAACGTAAAGACTGTTGCTGAGAGTGAACATCATCATTACATTACAATTAGACAAGGTCAAATCTGTTTGTTTCAGTTTTTCTATTAATCTATGAACTTGGTTCCTCCAGTGTATATTTTTAATTTTTATTTGAGCACATTTAGATATGAGAACAAATTCATTTTTATTAGAAAAATTAAAAGTAAAAAAATTTTTTTAATCCAAAATAAAAAATAATACATATTTAGCTACAAAGTATACTTCGATTGTTTTTGGCCGGTGCAATCCATGCAATATTTCACATGAAATATTGCAAAGCACGCGATATATTTACTTATGTGAATTGATACGCGACTGACAACTAGCAAAAAATGATTAGGGTTTCGTTTGGGGCAAAAATCAAGTTCTTTTTGGTGAAAACAAATTTTTACTTAACAATTTTTTTTATAATTTCCATTTGTTTTTTGGGAAAAAAGAAGATAAAACTAAAGGAGTATCACATAACAAGAAACTTTAAGCATCCCAAGTTGGCACCGAACAAGCCACTTCGTGTCATGTGCACGTAACAATTAACTCATACCGATATTATTAATAAACAAAAATATATATATATATATACAAAAGATCCAACAACACAAAAGTAGCAATCCAATCCTTGAAAGAGGTCAAGAGAACCGTAAAATATTAAAAAAAAAAAAAAAAAAAAAAAGAGGCAAATAGGATAAATCCCCTTTTACAAAAGAAAACTACTAGTAATTTTAATTCAAAGAAAGACCATGAAAGGCTAAACAGTTTGCGATTTGAATGTTACCCTCGCAATAGATATGGCAGACATTGAATGTTCACAAAGGAAAGATAATGCAAACATTTTTTCCATGAAGCCAAATAATGTCAAGGCACATAAGTATTGGGCGTCAAAAGAAGATTTAGCATACAAATGGAATCATATTCAATCCAAAAAGATATCTAACCAAATTTGAGCAAAATTAATGGATAGTGAAAATGGAGAGAAATAGCACTCATTTTCCCTCTCATTTTGTCATTATCACTAGATTAATACTTTGAGTTTTAATGTCAATTAAAAGTGAAAAGTACCCATTTTAACCTTAATGAATGGGGGCAAAACTCGTCTCTCTTCTTCCCTCTTCTACATCCCTTTCTATCTCATTTTTATTGGAAAATAAGGTACAAAAAATTCCATTTCCATAAAACAATTTTTATTGGGTTTTTGACATCAGTTTTGGAAGATCAATGTAGATTCTTGTTCTCCTCCATGAGGTTATCAAATTGGTATATTTGTTTGGCCAAGATGGTGCTCAAGAGAATATGAAAGCTGAAAATGCATCCATTAAATATTAGGGAAAAAAAAAGGTCTAGTCCCATATTGGAAAAATTAAGGAAGCTTGGTGTATAAATGCATATGCTATAACTACAATGTAACTTGTGAAGCATAGATGCTCTCTCTTGTCTGGGCAAGGGGTGGGGTCGCGCCTTCGAAAGGCACAAGTGCTTAACTTGGACACATGGGTGCAACCGGCATTCAAACCTTGGATGTGTACACGTTGCACCTTCATTTTGCTACCAAAAATTTTATTTTTTTCATTTCAATTCCTTTGAAATTGAATTAATTGCTATTAGGTAAACAAGAATTTTTTTTTTTTTTTTTCATTTCAATTTGTTTGAATTTGAATTAATTGCTATGATAGAATAATTGCAATTAGTTGGAAAATAAAATCCCTAATTTCCCCATAAGCCCAATCCAAACAATAATCTCACACTTCTATTTAAAATCCATCATGTAAATCAAGTAACTCATACCGAAAGTATAAGACCCTAATTTTTTTCCATTTTCATGATAAATAATACGTTATGGATGACTAGTAGCGTTTTCGGGTGAATAGTGGTTTCGAGATGAATAGTAAATTTTTAAGTTAGACCCCGAAAAATCAAAAATGTGTAGAATGGTTAGTAGAATATAATAAAACTGAAACGAAGTGAAAATGAGTCCGTTTGAATAGTTTTTTAGGGCTCCAAAAGTTATTTGATGAAAATACCCTTACGGACGAAAATGTGAATACTATTGATTTAAACTCCGTTTGAAAATTTTTTGAAGTCATGAATTGAGTGTTAAGATACTCAATTTGAGTATTGCATGGTCAATTTGATAATTGGATGACCATGAAATTTTTTTGGAATTTATTTGAAAGTGAATGGGATTAAAGGTAAAATTTAGAGGTATTAAATAGAGATTATGTGAGATAAAAACCATTCAAGAAGCACAATCCTTGTGATTATGGATGCACCAATGATAGATTAACACCTTATGGTCCTTATATTGACTAAATATGTCGTGAAGACAATTTAGAAATTGATCAAAACATGTGCGGTGGATAATTATGTAGTTAATGACCAATGAAATTGTGATTAGTGTGCCTAAAGGATATGTTTGGCATTTTAGGTGAATCTTAAGGGCAAAATGGTCATTAAGGAAGCTTATTACATATAATTGAGGGCCAAATGAAAACAAAATAGAAGCAAAGTCGGCAGAAGGGCTAGAAAATCGAAAAAAGAAAAGAAAATAAGAGAAGAAAGAGGAACCAAAGAAGAAGAATAAGAAGGAAGAAGAGGGGCTGATGTTCAAGGGATTTTTCATCGCTCTCTCACCCATGAATTCATCAAGATTCAATAAGGAACAAGTGAAGAAAAATATGTGAGTGATTGGATTAATTTTGATATTAGCTGATGGTAGTTTTAATAGGTTTTTATGGTTTGATGATATCTTGAGTTATTAATGGAATTTTTGACATGGATAAAGGTTAATCATTTTCAAATCAAGCTTGAAGGTGGAAGGAAGTTAAAACAAGAGTTGATTGAAGCTTATTAATAAGGTAAGAATGTTAGGGTTTTGATGATTTATGGAAATAAGTTTAATTTAATTGATTTTTTTTTTTTTTTTTTTTTTTTTTTGTGTTAGATGTTAGTTGAGATGTTGTGGTGATGTTTGATGCAATTAAAAATGAAGAAAATGAATTGAATGAGTTTATATGACTTTATGGTAGATGGCAAAAAGGGGGTGTATATTGAGATGTGATTAATTTTGGTGTTTGTTGAATTTGAGTGATGATTTTAATGGTTTTGAGTTAGTTGGTGGAGAGAAAATTGAAGAAAATGTTGATTATGCATGACTTAAAATTTTTCTAATATAAAGGAAAATTGTGTTTTTAGTTGAATTCAAGAGAATTGATGTTGTTATGTGAGGTTTGGATGTGAAATGAAATGAATGGAAACTAATGGAATGAAAATAAATGAAGTTGGATGAAGTTGGCTGTGAAAATAATTAATGGAATGAGATTGGAAATGAATATTGTAATTTATTTAGTTGATAATGTGTTGGTGAAATGAATGAGTTACCATCATGAAATAAAGATGGTTGTGTGTGGATTTAATTCAAGAAATGGTTAGGAAGGGATGCGGTTATGAAATAAAAATTTTAGTTGGCATATGGATGGTGGTGAAATTGTAAAGTGAATGGTGAATGAAATTGAATATAAATTAGAATGTTATGTGATGGATTTTTGAGCTTGAATTATTATTTGTAGGTGGGAATTGAAGTTAAAAAGAAATCAAGGAAAGGAAGGTAAAAAGGGGACAAGCAAATTGAGTAAAAAGGTGAGTGTAAAATGATTTTTCTAGAGTTAATTGCATAATTGACATGTTTTAATTGTTTTCATGATGGTTAAATGATTTTAGAATGGGAAATGAGTTTCTATTGAAAATATTAGTATATGCACCATTTATGTAAATTTGTGAAATGAAATGTTATGCATACAAATGATAAAATGTGAAGTTTATGCTTTAATGCCATTCTATGATTATGCTTTATACAATTATGATTGTTGAATAAAATGAAATTGATTTAGGAATGATATGAAAAAGATAGTTTTTAAACGCCAATGGATAGCCTTAAATGATACAAAAAGGAATTGACGGATTTTGAAATATTAAATGGATTATTAGACCCAGCCGGAATGCCCCTGTGTGTAAGGTAAGTATCGGGTGGGTTTGTTACTAACCCTGGGAGAATTGAGTCTGTCCGTCAAGTCGTGTCGCCTATTATACGCCGGGGGCATTTTTTCACTTCACGTACGCACTATGGATTTATTCCGCTTCGTGATTGTGAAATGTCTCAAGAATATGGATACTGTCATGTGGGGCTTTATGCCAGCTGGGGATGGTGGCTCCTCCCGCCCAGCACTGGAGATGATGATTCGTTCTGCCCAGTACGCGTGACTATGATATGATAGTGTTATGGAAATGTCTAGAATCCATTGGTAGATTTTATGTGAATTATGAAAAGTTTTTGAATTAATGTTATATATCTATGAATTTATGAAAATTATTTTAATATGATATTCATGCATAATTTTTAATTTAAGTTATCTATGATATTATTGAATGTTGAAGTTAAATTTCGAAAGCATGTAAGGAATAAAAATTTTCTTTTATAATTGTTTTCGGGAGGATATATTATAAAACGGATAGTTTAGAAAACCCTCACACTCATTGAGCTTCCGTAGTTCACTCTTTTGTAAATTTGTTTTAAAAACCTCTTCAAGTGCAGGTATTAGTGGACGAGCCACTCATTCCCCTCCCTTTGAATAGGCTGGCTAAAGAACTTGATTATGTGAAGTCATCGTTAATGCATTGCGCGAATTATATTTGAAAAATGTATAAAATTTTTGTGGTATATATATATTTTGGGATTGCCAAACTATGTAATCGAAATGATCATTTTTCATTTTGAATGTATATAAAGTTTGCCATTAAATTGTGATTTCAATTATGATGAAATTGATATTGAATTGATTTTATTAGTAGAAAAATTATGGCTAGGGTTTGCCTCTGAAATGGACCGGAGGTCCAATAGAAGTTGAGGATGTGATTGAAAGTTTTAGAAGTGTTTTACTTGATTTACATGAGATTTAGATATTTTGGTAATCTAGAAAAACAGCGAAAATGCGGCCAAAATCTTTAAGAAATTTATTCTATAGAAATTGAAATTAATGATTTTAAAGTTATAAATTTATAAATGATTTGTTAAGTTTTCAGGCTTTGCTCCTCGGATTCTCTTTTGGATTTTATGGGTTAGAATCTAGAAGGGTTTTGTGGGGTGCCAGACAGGCACCTAGGTCCCATAAAGGGAAGTTGGGGCAAGTCCTGTCGAAAAGCCCATCAAAATCTATGATTTCCATCAAACAAAACAGTATCAAGATTTTAAATAAACTCTTTCGTTGTTCAATGGGATGTTCGTCATCTGTAAGAGCGATGATTCCTAGTATTCAATTGTAGTTGAACTCAAAAAACTATCATTAATTGTCAGATTCTTTCTTTCTTTATTTGTTTCTCCTCTAAAGTTGCTTTTATATCAAGGGCAATTATGTCTCAAATCCAATAATAGATGATATTAAAACTCAAATTATTAGTCCAGTGATATTTCTAAATCAACCCATGGTATAAGTGCTAGTTAGAAGAAAACAAAATCCTAGTAATTGAAATTATTAATTTATCACTGCCCAAGCCAGAATAGAAAACATTTATTACATAAAAGAGATTATAATGTTGTCAAATATTATTTTATAGATATTGTACTTTATAAATGTATTTTCCTTAAATACCTACAAACTTATAAAATTTTCATAGTCAACAATTTAGAAACAAATTTCAGTTACCACTATATCTAAAAAGTCAACTAATACATAAAAAGGAATCAAACAATAATATTTAAGATTTTAACAAGATAAATCATATTTAAGCATGTTAGGATCATAGTGGATGAAAATTAAATGAGATGATAATCTAGGAACCATATTTTCCACATATAATAAATAGTGTAAATCCATATAGAATATTCTTGGCACTCTCTAAAATCATACAATAAATAGTCATCTAAGTCATTTGTCTGTAAAAGTGATGATTTCCAATATTCTATTGTTGTTGAACTCGTAAAGCTATCATTGTAGGATTCTTCCTTTCTCTCTCTCTCTCTCTCTCTCTTTCTCTCTCTCTCCACTAGGGCTTCTTTCATATCAATTTTAATTTGTCCCAAATCCAATAATAAATGACATTAAAACTCAAACTATTTGTCCAATGACATTTCCAAAATAACCCTTAGTATAGGTGTTAGTTAAGAAAATATTCCGATTGTTGAAATTATTAATTTATTACACTGCCCAAGTTAGATTCGAAAATGTTTATTATATAATAGAGATTATAATTTGTCATATATGAAGCTTCAGCAAACTATTAGCTATGGATTCGAAAAGGAAACTCAAAGACTAGAAAACCACTGCCATTAAACACAATCTTATTCTTGAACTCTTCGAAACCATGTGTTTGTGACTTTGAATGTTTCTTCTTTGAATGTTTCTTTAGTCTATTGTTGTCCAGGTGGTAATATATATCCTAGAAAATTGTTATCTTTAACCAAATAACTATAAGTTGCTTTAGGTAATTAAAATGTAACTTTCAATATCATACACTGTTGGTACTTTTTAGATGATCAAACAAATATCATGAATAAGAAACTGCAATTTGTCATAACTTGTGATTAAGCCTTTGCATTGATACTTTCAGAGATAGGATGAACAAAAAGCAATATATATAATGAAGCAACTAGTTTGTCTTTCTTTTCTTTACGTGTTTAATAACAAGGTTATGGGTCCAACAAAGTAGCTAGGAATAATATGTTAATATCTAAGTCGTGGGTAGCTGGCTTCTAAAATAATTTGCAATTTTCAAGTTTATTGGAAAATTGAAAACGTCTCATTTTCTTTGCACAATAGAGAGTAATTACATTTTTGTCATGAACACAGTGAAAGTATAATTAAAAGGAACCAAAGTTTTCATATACATATGCATATAGTAATATGTGACAATAACCTTTAACTAAGTTAAATAATGATTGGTGTATATTCACAAAGACTCTGTGTGTATATGAGAGAGAGATATGAGAGAGAGAGAGAGAATAACTAAGTTCAATAATTATTGGTGTATATTCATGAAGATTGTGTCTGTGTGTGATTAATTGAAACCAGTGATGATTGATGCATATTTATGAAGGCTGTGTGTGTGAGCATACCCCTTGCACCCTTGTGTGTGTAGGTGTGTGATTAATTGAGTCAAATGATGATGGATGTATATTCATGTAGAGACGACTTTAACCTTGGAATACTTGCGATGGATGCTTGCATGCATAACATTATGTGTTATTTTAAACTATTTTTTAAGAGTAATGCTAAACTTTCCAAAAAAATTTTCAAGTCTATACCCAAATGATATGACATTTGAATTATCAACATCATATTAATTATTATATTATCTCATGATTCATAAAATATTGACAACTCACATACCACATTATTTGGATATAGATTTGGACAAAATTTGTGGAAAGCCTAGCGTTACTCTTTTTTTAATTAGAGGAGCATTTTAATCATTTTCTATAAATAAATAAACCACCCTTGTTAATGTGAAAACATAAATACAACCACTTTTTAATTTAGATACTGATCCACAATTTGAATTTTCCGTTCCTTTTCTATACATTAATTAGGGCTAGCAGCTTATCCTATCAGTTTTTAGTACGCTATACATACAGGCATGCTCAACCATCACATTCACCGCAATGACTTCCTTGCTATCTCCTTTGGCATGGTAAAGGATAGAATTCAATGAAAGTATTAAGCGTATAATTGTGCTCTTTATGAAGTTTATGCTACAAATCTCAATTTTTTCCAACTATAACAGTTAAAAGTTTACATAAGCAGTATAGTATGCTGAACCTAGTTGATTGATAATATGCCTTTTCCGTTGATCTATTTAAGTATATATGACAACCTATAAGTAATTAAACAAGGTTCTCTCTTAAAGGATCCGTTACATTAACAATATTAAGGTTCTACACTGTGAAGAACATCTTTAAACCAAATATATAAATCCTCTACATTGAGAGCAAATTAACATCTTTTGACAACTTGTGAAGCGACTCCAAATATTTCCAAGGTTTGTCTAATAGGGAAATTATTAAAAAAGATCAAGACTATTAAAAAAATATCATTTACCCCAACCTATCCCCGTATTCTCCATTTTCCCCTTACCGTTAAAATTATGTAGGCTTCTGTATGCCAAAAGTCTACTTCAACTCTAATTATGATAAAACTAATACCTATTATTTACCAAAATAAAATTTTTTAAAAAAATCACATCATCTTCTCCATCCGAAAACCAAGATAAACGCCGATCAACCCCAAACACCATCTGAAATCTGGTAGGCAATCATTGACCACCAAGAAGAAATTATTGTTATAATACCTAGACCTTTAATGTCCTGTAAAGTTGCATAACGAAGCTCGAAATCCACTGATTCAGACTTTAGAGTGGCACAGAGAGAGAGCCCGTTTGGTGAGAAAAAGAGGAGAGAGGAGAGAGAAATGAAGTTGAGAGAATTCTCATCTTCGAAGACTAGATGACGGCGAGAGAGTAGGGAGGCTTTCTTTATTCTACTTTTGAAGACCAGATGAGCAAATTAGATCAATCTGGTCTTCATTTTTATTTTCAAATATTTTTCTTTTGTTGCTTTAGTATTTTTTTATAATAAAAATAATTATTATTGTTATTTATTTTTAATCAATTTTTATTTAATTTTTTATTTATCCCTTTTAAATTAAGAATATCATTTACCAAATTGCCCTTCAAAACATTGAATAGGAAAAGGTTGGGAACTAGGAAGTAAAACAGTGTTTCTTGAATGGTCAGAGCATTTTTAATCCCTAGGAAGCACATTTATCTTTTTAATACACAATACCCCCACTCCATTAGTCAAATTCTATTAAGGTTAGTTAACCGAATATGATTTAAATGTAATTTTACCTTTTAAATTTTTTATATTTATTTTTTTTATAACTTAAAAATATAAAAAATAAATAAAATTTAAAAATAATAAACACACCTTTTAAAGAATATATATTTGTATGATGTATGATGGAAATTAATTAAAAATAATTTTAACATTCATATTTTTTAAAAAAATTAATTTTTAAACTTAAAAAAAAAAATAAAAACAATAGATCTCCACTGTCCATCTTAGAGATGGACAGTGGAGATAAAAAAAGAAAAAAAAAAATTTGAAATGTAGATTACACGAGCACAACAGAGTTCACTTATTTTTAAATATAGATTAAATTTAGGGGGAGTTGCAAATATAACCTTATAAAAGTTACTTTATTTTGTTTTTGACCTACAAGCAATAGTTCTTATACTTTTAGCATTTTTCCAATACTTCTTTTACTCTATAGCATAATCATTATTAAAGTACCCCTCACTTATTTCCATTTTTCTTGCACTCTTTAATATATTATTTATTTTTAATTTCTCTCTTTTTATATTTTTTATCATTTTTTTCACTCTCTCTTTCATACCATTTGTCTTATATATATATAATAATCCTACACTTTCCAAAAATTTTACTTAAATGATGTGACAAATCGATTTGTAGATATCACAATAATTTTAGGACGATATATTCATGATATGACAATTATATATAAACTTGCTTTATCATTTGAACAAATTTTGTGTAATGTAGCATTTTATATATATATATATATATATATATTTTTTTTTTTCTCTTCACTCATTGTTTCCTTTTTACTTTCTCGCTGTAAAAAAAAATTTCCTACAAAATCTCTCTCTAAAAATCAAGCACCATTTTTTGTGATTGGTTTTGTGTGAGGAACTACGGCTCCAAGATCTAGGGCAAACAACACTGTGAGGATAAAGAAAAAATTAAAATTATCCATATGTGCGACTGGTTTAAAAAATAAATAAATAAATATATACAAATATATATTTATATATATATTCTCTTGTCTTTACATTCATTTAAAATAATTAAAATGCTAGAAAGGTGCAAAAAGAGCAAATCAAGACCCTGTCAAATTTTAACAGCATAGTTTTCAGTATATGTTTTAATAGAGTACATTTTTTGTTTTTACACATCGTAGCAATCAACCCCACATTAGTAGTTTACAAAAAGCCTAAAATCATCTAGCTTCCAAATTTGAAATTGTTGCTTCATTGATTGAACGTATTTCCAAGTTTGACGTTGTAGAATCATATTGCACATCTTCATCTCTTGGCTTTGACAACCCAGGCTTTTTTGGAATTATTAGATCTGTAGCTTCATTTCTGAGCATCGAAGCAACTTCCAACATTGATGGCCTATCAATTGGGATATCTTGGACACAAAGCAGAGCTATATGCAGGCATTTTATCAATCGAAAAGTGGAATGTGTATCATCTAAAGATGGATCCACAAACTCCATGCCTTTACCATCTTTCCACAGCTCATAAGCCTGAAATCGTCAGTTGGTTATCATAACTTGATTTAAATGCAAAGTAATGATTATGTTGTTCAACAATGGATCTAAGAAACTTACATATTCAAGAAGACTCAACTGATCATTTTCACCATATAAAATGGAGACCCTTTTGCCACTAATAATTTGTAGGAGTAGAACCCCAAAGCTATAAACATCGGACTTTGTTGAGTATATACCTCTTTTGACATATTCAGGAGGAGCATATCCACTGTACATCATTTGTTTGTACATATATAATTATAACCATTGAACTAGTATATATATGCATAACAGATAAACTATTGAGTACTTCATAACAATAAATAAATAAATAAATATATATATATATATATATACAGATACTTACTATGTTCCAACAATTCGTTATGTGTTTGCTTCAAGTCCGTTTTTTGTGAAAATTCTAGCCATACCAAAATCGGATATTTTAGGCTTCATGTCTTCATCCAATAAAACATTGCTAGCTTTCAGGTCTCGATGAATTATTGTTAACCTTGAGTATTCTTGGAGATATATGAGACCTTGACAAATCCCTTCAATGATATAAATACGTTTTTTCCAATCCAACATGTACTTTTTAACAGGGTCTGGATTATATTATTTATGAACAATTAAAAAAACTGCAGTAGGATGAACACTAATGAAAGCTAAATAAGGCAACTCAGGTTGAATAATGATAAATATATATTGGTAATCCATCATAACTAAAAGTGCAGTGGCAAAAATAAAGAAAAAAACATAGGGAAAAAAAAAAAACTTACTAAAGAGATAATAATCCAAGCTTTTGTTTGACATATATTCATAAACTAGCATATGCTCTTCTTTATCAATGCAAAAACCTAAAAGTTGAACAAGATTTATATGTTGAAGCTTTGCGGTAAGCATAACCTCATTCTTGAACTCTTCAAATCCTTGTATGGATGTTTGTGAAAGTTTTTTTACTGCCACTTCTTGTCCATCTAGTAATATACCCTAGAAAATCAAACAATGATATAAACTTGATCCCAATATTATAAATTTTCTATGTGTACATATATATATATATATATATTGAAATAAATAAAATATCATTACCTTGTACACAGGACCATAACCACCCTCACCAAGCTTATTCTCAATTGAAAATTTGTCTGTTGCAGCCTCAATATCGTCCAAACTATATAACACCAAAGTAGGAGCATTACCATTAAAATCTCCAGTTGCTGCTGCATTGTTTACTTGGCTCCTTGATTCTTCAATTAAGTCCACACACCCTATAAATGCAGAATCGTTTAAGTTTCGCAGTCATCTTGGTTCACAATATTAAAAATTTAACAATTCGCTCTCACCTATAAATGAAATACACAAATATTATTGCCTACCTTTTGTTTTCAGCTTTCTCATCCACCTAAAATATATCACAATGCCTAGCAGGAGCATAACAGCTGCAGTGGTAGGCAAAATGATTACTAAGAGTTTACTTTCTTGCTTATTTTTTCCTTTTCTGTTATTTTCTGGAGCTGGAGCCTGAGCTGGAGAAATAGTAGCATTCGCCAGAGCTGAAAAATTAATCTCTATTTTAGTAACAGGTGTCACCAAAATCTTAATTCAAATATAGTGTAAATCAGTATATATACATGGGGTCAAAATTAGATTGCTTGAGTGAATAAGCAATTGCTTACCTGCAGCCTGAGAAAGCACCCAATTATCATCATAGGAAACTTGCCAGACATGATAACCAAGTAATCCATTCGCCCTGGCATAAGAAACCTTTGCCCGAATAGCCTCTACATCATCAAAACTAATCCAAGATGTTCCAACTGTGAAGTAATTCACCACATAAGTTGAATTATACATAACATTTACTTCATAATGTTTAATGTAATTATTGATTTCGTTATATCTCAAAACTCCAGTCTTCGTAATAGCTGGTCCAGTTGCCGGTGCACCAATACCAGTATCCATGGAGTTCACAAGCTTCCATGCATAGCCATAGTAAGGCAAACACATAACCAACTTATTCGCTGATAATCCTGCATCAATCCATCTTTTTATGTACTCATCACCATTTATAATACTAGTTGGGTCATACAAAGCTGAAGGAGCGGATGTCAGGCTAAAGTTGCTAGAGTAGTCAACAATCAGAACATGACTCCAGTTTAAGTACTGCTGCACCGTGTCTATAGGGTACACTGCTGAATAAGAACCAGGTGAACCCAGAATTACTGTAGTTAAGATCAGTTGTGACTTCCTAGAGTTTCTTGAATCTAGATTGGCAGCCGTTTGCCACTCTTCAAAGAGGATAGGCAAATTGAACATGTGGAAGGTTGTGTTGGGATGTAACCAATAAAAGTCTAGACCTCCAAAGCCATAATCCCTAGCTATTGTTATTGAGGAGTCAATAAAAGCTTTCCTATAAGAAGAATTGCTTATCATTGATGAAAAGATTGAATAGCTTGCATTTGGACCTCCAATGGAGAGAAGTGTGGTGACTGATGGATTCTTTTGTTTCACAGTTTCTGTGAAGGTGGAGATGTAATTTATATCAGTAAGTAAGAAAGAAAGCTGGTAGGAAGTGGAATTCAGATAAGCACAACAACACATAAGGTGAGTGAAGAAAGAAGAATCGATGTCTGAGACGGGGAACTGATATTGTGCAGGGTAATAATAACCGGCTTTGATCCATGTCTCTGCTTTCCCAGAGACTAAATCTAAAGAGACAAGGAGAATTTGAAAGATGAGAATGATTATTTTGGATACCATTGATAAAACCTACAGCTTGAAACCTTTCTTTTGTGAACTTAGAGATGTATATGTATATATTTAAATATGGTTGCAATCCTATTGATATAGAGTTCGAGGTGGGTGGATGAGCCGATTTGACAAGAAGACGAAGGAAACCAAACAGTATATTTAGACAAAAAAACCACGTCAAGTATTATAATCATTATTATTAATAGTTATAATCATTATTTTAAATTTGACATAGATGATTAATGAATCTATTAGATAATTAGAACCAACCCAAAGTAAATATTAGTAATTATTACATGTGCAATCTAAAATTTTACTTTACAATATTCAGAAAAAAATCTTTTACGCATTTAAATTTAATTATCGAGATAAAATGAAAAAATTCCAACCCTTTGGACACGACATGTACAATGTCAAAGTCTTTGCACGTTGGCCTGGGTCAAGAACCTGTCCCGGACTTCACGGAAGTCTCTCTTGCTGGAATGGTCATTTCAAATTTTGCTTATAATAAAGCCATTGGCTTGACTTGGACCTTAAGTTTTTCACTCTGGAAAATTGTTAAAGACCACTTTATCCAAATTGGTCATTGCCAACCAAAAAATTTTCATTATTACATTACCATTGCACATAATTATAAATGCAAATATATGAACTTAATTGTTTATTGGGTACATTTTGAATATTTATCAAAATTTAGCCACTTGATTAGTTATTATAAAAGACAATATATATATATATATATATGACAGTATTGGACCAATTTTAAATTCAAATTACCATCTTATCAATTTTGAAAAAGTTTTGGGTTAGTGAAATATTTTATATGCAATAATGTACATAAAATATGATTGATATTATTTATGTTACTTACTTCATAGTTGTTTTGATTTAAATTATGTTAATTATTATTAAGATTGGATATTTAATGAATTTTGAGAAAATATGAAACTCCCCCTTGAATGGAAAATAATACCAATCAACCATAACTTTTCAAAATATTAGCCAAAAAGCCCCCTACCATTAGTGGGATGGTGGTTTCATCTAAAAGACAAGCGGTTTTTGGATAAAAATATAGAAAATACAAAAAAAACAAATTTTAAAAATTTTAAAATTAAATACATCAGTTTCCACATATGGGAAGGAGGGGGGAGGGGGGGGGGGGGGGGTGTGTAAATTTGCGTAAAAAAAAATAAATTACAACTTTAAATGATTAAAATAATAATAATAATTAATAATAACCATAACAAATAATTATAATAAATTAAAAATAAAAGAATGTCATGGTTCTTTGAAAAAAAGTCATGGCTTTTATCTCAGATCATCATCCATCACATCTCCATCACAATCGTCCATCTTAACTCTATCACAACCATCCATGACAGCACACCTTCATCACAACTATCCATCGCAACCCTCTATCAAGACCCAAGACCCTCCATCACCATCATCCATAGCACATCCATCACAACCCACCTTCATTACAACATACCCCCATCATCCTCCCTCACCCTCATCACCACCAAACAAAAATATCCATTTTTTTTTTTAAAAAATTTGAAGGTGGAGATTATGGAGCGATTAAGGTTACCCTGCAAAAATAGATAGGAAGAAACCAAAAGGTCTCCATTTTTAAGATGGAGATTCAAATCTGATAGGCCTCCATCAGGTGGTGTTAGAGACCATAAAGGTCTAGAGATCGAGCTAATAGAGAGGGACGACAAATGGTGAGAGAGAAGAGAGAGTGATGATGAAGGGTGGAAAGGGAAGAGAGTGTGATGACAGAGGGTGGAGAGGGAAGAGAGAGGAACAACAACAATTTCGGCACTAGGTCCCCTTTACAGCACCAGAGTGGTCAAAACTGGTGGTAGGGTTGGTGGGTTGAGTGGTGATGTTGGTGGAGTGAACACGTGTTGGTGATGTATTTGTAGGCGAGATAAATGGTGATTATTGAATGATATTGTTTATATTGGTTGGTTAGATGGATACCAAATGTTTTCATCTAATCCATCCAATAACTTAGTTAGATCAATGCCAAGTGTCATTATCCAATTCATTCATTTTTGTTTGACATTAAATAAAAATTAAACACAACATGTGATTATCTAAGTACACTTGCACCCTAATTGGTCCATCATCTTCTGGACGAAAAGCCCAACCCATTAACGTTTGGATCTTTTTCGGTAATAATTTGAAACCAAAGGTAGTTTGACATTAATTTCCATTTCAGGGGACATTTTGATAAATATCCCAAGAATTTTTAACAATTTCAATTATTGAGTGCAGATTAAAATTATTACTAGAAGAAAATGTTATAAGAAGTTCTAATTTTGGAAATCAAGTATTTTGAAAGTTAAAAAAAAATACAAATATTTAAAGTAAATTACAAAAGTTTAGGATTTAACATTTTATAAGTACACAAAAAATTAATTTTATTGTACTTATAATATGCCTAAAATAAGTTACGTTGATTCACTACATAGAGTTGTATAATGGCTTCTTGTTAATAATCCAAGCCTCCCACAATATGCAAGGAATTTAATGGCTATTCTATCTCTGAGATTCAACCAATCCTAGATTCAATTCCATCCATAATGTATTTGCATGATATATTATTGAGTGCATGCAACACCTAACATCTTCTTGAAATGCCCAGGTTGAACAAAGAAATCAAATTGAAATTTGCGGAGGATAATTTGACACTTGAGGAATGATTTACAATGAGAGAGGTGAGCTCCTTATATAGTCCTCAAAATTTTAAGTATGTTTATAATTAGTAAATTTATAAAGTTAATTGGTATAAAACATATTTTAGAGTAGTTTTCTTTATCTTATAAACTCATTTGATAAACAAATAAATTTCTTGATGTATGAAGCTTATTAATAAATTTATGAGGTAAAATATAATTAATTCGTTTAATTAACTTCATTTTAGTTGTTCTTCTGAAATTGTTTTACAATCATTTATATTTGAAAATTAGATTAAGATATACCTGATAACGAAACAAAATATATATATTCATATATATATATATTTATTATAAGGCTCAAGTTAGTTTTGAGATTTATTCAAAGTATTTTAAGAAAAGAAAGATAATTCATATTTTGGCTTGGAGATAAAAATATCTTGAAGTATACAAGTATACATACATTAAGGAACCTTCTAGATTTCAAGATACTAGATACATAACCTTGTGACTTCTTCAATGGTTAAGATTTATTCTATTTAATATTTTAAATTTCTATAATATCTTCGAATTTGGGGATACTGTATATCTTTCAATGGTTTGATTAATTTCATTGAGGTATTAATCAAGGAAAATTCCAACCTCTTCAATACGACATCCAATTAAATCAACAATAGCTAAGTCTAGATAGGTTGTCTAGGTTAATAAATGAGTTTGAAAAATCAAGAAAACCATGCATTGTTAGAATGGGACAATTAATAGCTAAGAAAAATTATCAAATAAAGTGACATAACCACATGTAGAGGATATATTATGAGAATGTATATTACAAATATGATGCACCCTCACACATTGAAACATCATAACTCTTCACGAGAAGTCATGTCTTTTCAAGAGAGTATTTTCCTTAGAAGAAGTCATATCTCTTTGAAAGAGTTGCATTTCTAGGAGAGTTGTATCTTCAAGAAAAATCAGATCTCTCCAGAAAAATTGTGTCTCCATAATGAGGCACAACTGCTCAACTTGAGGTCTATAAATAGACCTTAGGATTCTCATTTTTCACACATCAAAAACAAAGAAGAAAATTAGAAAAGAGAAAGCAATGAGCAGACTTTGCATGTAACCAATAGCCGAACTAGCAATTGTTGCTCAAATCAATAATGAGATTTAATTTTCATGAGTGATATCATAGTCTGGTTGTAAAATGCAAAGCAATGGTTCTAATTAGGAGTAATTTGCAAGTTTAATTTATTTGTTTTGTCACAGTATAGCAGCATAGAGTTGCATACATTTGTAGTATTTAATCTATTAGTTGATTATTATTATTATTATTATTATTATTACATACATTTGTAATTTTTTTTTTTAAAAAATATCACGTGTCACGTTATTACTTTAAGATCATACCAATATTAGCATGTCATGTCAATTAAGCGTGCTATATATGGAAGATTTGCTCAAAGTAGAGAGGTTAAATAATGTGAATTTCCATATATGGAAACGGAGAATAAAATATTTATTGACAAATATGAGAAAACCTTGCATGCTGTGGAAAAGGAAAAGCCAATAGATGCTGACTCCAAATGGGAGGAAGATAATGCATTGGCTAGAGCCACAATTTTAAATCATATGAAAGTTGATTTGATTCCGCTAAATGAATGGTTTGATACTGTAAAAAGTATCATGGACATGTTGGAGGATAAATATGGTCCTAAGTCTGAGACATACATTCAATTGCTTTTAAGGCAATTTAATGGGCTCCGGATGTCTGCAAATGACAGCATGTTAGATCATGTTTTAAATTTGGAAGCTATTGCAAAGGATCCATCAAATGTTGTTCATGAAATTTGAGATAAACTGCAAGTATTAATTCTTTTAAATAGTTTACATGAATCATGGGTTCATGTGGTTACATCTTTAACCTATGGGCAAAAAGACTTACCTATATATGGCCACTTGACCTGCATTGTTGGCCGTTAAAAAAGTAAGAATAAACATAAGAAAGAAAGATGAAGAAAATCTGCTCGTAGTTGAAGAATCACAGGAGGCAGAAGGAAAATCTTTTAAGAAGCGCAAGTCTCAAGGTCCTGGCGGAAATCAAAATCAAAACGCAAATTGAGAAAAAGTTCCGGTGCTATATTTGTGGAGATAAAAATCACTTCGAGGCTAAATGTCCAGAGCGAAAGAAGAACAATGGAAAGCAAAAGGTAGAGGTTCTCACAGTCTCAGAAGCACTCATTACGGAATCTGACAACCAATGGTGCATGGATTTTGGAGCAACAAAGCATGTTTGCAAAGACAAAGGCCGCTTCTCAAATCTTAATGGAAAGGCATAAGGAGAGCACCATTTATACATAGGAAACCACACATACGTTGATGTGCTAGGCGAAGGAGACTGTAAGATTTTTACTAATTCCTTTACTATTGTTCTTAAGAATGTTTTGTATGTTCCTTCTATTAGGCGAAATCTTATATTTGTACGTACCTGTACTTGAAAAGAAGGGGTTTGAAATTAGATTTAGGTATGTGTTTGTTTCAATTGGGAAAAATGGTTATGTACTACTTAAGGGCAAAAGAGTTGATGATTTGTACGACAATAGTATGCAAGCTAATCATGCTACTCATGCTAGTGTTTTCCACATAAAGTCTTTTAAGTAATAGTACTCAAGGGTAGAGAGCCAATCATGACGCAGACCTTGCTTCAAACAAAAATATTGTTAGTTTAAGTAGTTAGCTTAATTAGTAAACTGGCAACTGAGTTGTAAAAATCTTATTTTGAATCAAGGAAGTTTGTTAGAGTTAGTTAATATCTATTCTATTAGCTAAAGAGAAATAACTAGCGTTTAAGCTAAGAGCATCTCCAATGCTAGGCATTTTTGAGTTTCCATTATTGACACAAACAATTTTCTTGAACATGAATGCACTTTGACAATATATATATATATATATATAGAAATACATATTCTCATCTCCAATTTAATGATTAAAAGCAAATTATGTATTCTAATTTGACCGATCACTATTAAATATATATATCACTTTCCTTTAATTTATATTTTACAATTAAAAAAAAAGAGAAAGATAATCTCCATACTTTTAATTGGTTGAAAAGTTCAAAAAATCCTAGTCAGTAATTTCTCAATTGAGAAACTCAGAACATATCCAATGCAATTATCTATTTGAGTTTAACTTCTTATTGCATAGGATAAATAGATAATGAAGGCAGAAAAACATTTTCTAATGCAATTATTTAATTTAAATATGAAGCTGATGTGACAAATTTTTTTTTTAGAGAATATAGAAATGAATTTCTCAACTCTCCTATGAACGATGACTAGGATTTTTCACCCTTTCCAACCAACTAAAAATTTGGAGAATTTTTCTCACTTTTTCTCCTCTCAATTATAAAATATAGAATGAAAGAGAGTGTAACACATATTTTATTGTGATAGGTCAAAAATTAATGCATATTTTATTTTAGATAATTGCATTAGAAATGAAAATATGCATTTTCATTTTTTTAGCCAAAGTAGATCCATATTCAAAAATATTGTTGATGTATTACTAATAGAAACTGAAATTTGTATAATAGTATTGGAGATGCTTTTATATCCATATTCTCTAATTTTTTTTGCCAACTCAACTCCATATTTGAGTTAATAATTGCATTACAAATAATTTTATGTCTCATCATCTATTCATCCTACATGGCAAAAAAATCAATTCAAATAGACAATTTCATTATAGATGCTCTAGGATTACTTGTAATTATTGATCAACAATCATAATCTGAGAATATATTTTTGTCCCATCTTCTCTCTGCGTTACTGCTATTGATGGAGTTCTTAAAGCTCTTGAAAGCTTTCTTCGAGCACCTTTCTTCTTTTGCCAAACACCTCAACTAGAAGCAATAGTCGGCTCTACTCTCGTGTATCGGAAGGGGCATTTTAGCTGTTTAAAAGATAACAATAAATAAACCAGGAAAAAGATAATTAAATGGATTGATTTCTACCGAATCTCTCTCTCTGGTTCATTTTAGTCTAAACAGGCTCCAGCACATATTGTTAAAACTGACCTTAAGTTTATTTTATATAGTAATTAATAAATTATCAAATATATAATTATATTTATATATATATTTGAATATATATATAATTATATATATAAGCATTTTAATTCCTTTTATTAATTTATTAATTTGCAGCGATCAAATTATATATGGGAGTTATACCACTATTCAAGTCCATAATATTTCTCAACAATTTTTTTTTTTTTTTGAAAACATATTACTCAATAATCAATATCCACTGAATTGAAGAAATTTAGTGATGCAGAATATTGTAGATTATTAGTTGCAACGATCCAAGAACCATATAATAACATAATCCAAATTTTCTTTTCACACTTTGACGTGGATATACAATCCGACTACAATCTTAATATATGCAGGGACATTTTAGTTTTCTTAATTATTAATTTGTCTTGACCACAGAGATGAAAAAACTGCTATGATATGAACAACTCAATTTTTAAGTAGATAATAATTTGGTAAATTGTTGGCTATTGTCTTTTTCTTTTTGCATCCTTTTTCTTTTTTCTTTTTTTTTTTTTTCCAGTCAACAATTCACAGAGAAATCACATTCATGTCATGTCAAGATCGTTGGTTGAAGGAAATAGAGATGCCAACCAAAGGAACCACCTTTTCCACGTACATTAATTTGACAAATATTATATATAAACATCAATTAAGCCATGAAATGGATGTGCTGCGGGTCTGTTAAGACAATTCTTCACACTGAGCTTTGTAGTGATAAAAATTCTCTGGTCTAAAATAAAAATTCAAATCTTGTTATGATAGATTGGCCCAGTACGCCGATCAATCCAGGCTAATGGCCTAATACATGTTACAACAAGATAGCCCAACAACTTGATTGATTCAGACCAAACAAGATTTGTTTCCTTAAATGAGAATTGATTACTCTTAATGAATGAGGTTTAAGTTAATTATAACGGAAGTTACATTAACTTTATAACCAACATAACATTAATCATAACATTAATTCTGTAACTAACATATCATTAACCATAACATTTATTCTATAACCAACATATAATTAACTATGACATTTATTCTGTAACCGACATATCATTAACCATAATATTTATTTTGTAATAGACATTGTATTTATTCCATAATAAGTGTCCATGACATATTTTCCACCTATAAATAGAGGCTTCATTTGAAATCTATAACTATTTCACCTCTCTTTCTCATTTATTGCAAGTCACTTGAAGTTTCTTCTTCTCCTCTCTTGTGTCTTCGTTCTTTCACTATAAATTTAGAATTCTTCTATGATAGATTCAGTGTAATGGTGTGAAAGTGCATATCTAGAAAAGGTTCTGGCTAGGAAAGACTTGATATTTAATTATATCCATTGTGACCAACCTCTTTTTCTTGAGAACTTACCTGATGTACTATTCGCGATCTATTTGTACTGTTCTATTATATAGGGGTTTGCCCATTAACACTCAATATCTCAATATTCCTACTCCGTCCACTCTTCAGGTCAAGATGGTTAAGACTTTGATATTCTTCCGTCCTCACCTTCTTCAGTATATTCCCTCCAATTTGACAACGTTTTACAATTACTGCACTCT
Source organism: Nephelium lappaceum (assembly GCA_021234005.1). NCBI lineage: Eukaryota > Viridiplantae > Streptophyta > Magnoliopsida > Sapindales > Sapindaceae > Nephelium > Nephelium lappaceum. The sequence continues at coordinate 682,787 of CM038002.1, read as the reverse complement.
CGTACATTACGATCAATTTACTGACTTGAGTGTCGAGTGTCTTCGGCTAGCACCCCACCCGTGTCAAGATCACCCGTGTTCTCTTTATTTAATTTATACAAGACACAGGTTGTTAGGTTCCCAGAAAGTTGATGAAGCTTGCTCAAAGTCAACATGTTGTAGAATTCACCCACTACAACCTTATCACAGCAACTAGTGCATGGGACCAAATGCACTTAAACACATTAATCTAATTCGGTTCTGTATCAATATCAAAGTCTTTAATATGTAGGGCATTTATATAATATAAGAAAATAACTACTGTAGAGAGAAGCAAATAGTGTGTTGCTAAGAGAAACACTTTCGTAGAATAGTCTTAATACTACTCTAACTAAAAGTTATTATATGATAGCCTGTTATTTTTTTCATTCAATCATATATATATATATAGTCTTTTTATCATATTACGTGTTCTTATTGTTAGGTGTATACATAATGTGGTGACACCATTTTATTCAAGATTTTCTTGTATTGTCCAGTGACAGAGATAAGATTATTGATTTAGGGAGACCAACCAAAAATAAATATTTAAATTTATAAAATATAAATAAAATAGTATTCAAAATTTAAATATAACATCATTTAGTCACATTATAAAAAAACACATTAATAATTAAATTATACTCTAAGTTTATGCATCAAAATGAAACTTAATTATCGCTCTTTCAAATAGTGAAAATTTTCTTTTAATCAAATTTACTTTTTTTTTTTTTTTGAGATTTTATAAATTTATATTTTTAAGATAGGATAGGATATCGCATTTTGAAAGACAAACTTAATATTAAGCATGTAGAACAAAAGGGTATAAAACCAATGTAAAATTTGAGTTTATATAACATAAACTAGTGAATTTAAAAAAAAAAAAAATTGTACATATAAACTTATAAACTAAATAATAAAAAAACTGTACATATAAACTAAACTAAGTACTAATAAGTAAATAATATGAACTTATATATTCTAAAAGATAGTTTTGGTCTTTTACTTAAAATAAGAAAGGATAAATTATTTAAATTTATTATTTAATTAAAATAACAAAAAGAAACTTCTAAGTGAAAAATAAAATTCAATGCAAGAAGAAGATTTGTCCAGCAATTACATTGGATGTTGTAACAAATTTATTAAAAAGAAAAAAAAGAAAAAAAGGAGCTCCCAGTGAAAGTTATCGCATGTCCCACTAGAAATTATTGTACGGTTGTGCTTTGTTTTCCTAAGCATTATTTATTTATTTTATTTTTTAATACTTCGTTTTCGTAAGTTTTTTTTTTTTTTTTTTTTTTTGAGATAACGTTTCCTAATATTTGGTAGGCAGAGGATTTCAAATATATATATATACTTGGTAGGCAGAGCAGTTCTCTGGACCAGGTAAAAGTACCATTGCAGTTACAACTCACAGCCATCCTGACAGGGTCTTTTATCTTTTGTAGGGTGTTATCGAAGTGAATCAAATTAAACTCAAAAAACACACGTCACACCTTTATACAAGTGATCGTGAATTTTGCATTTATCAAGGCAATAGGGATTTAAATATAAAAAATTAAACGAATAATTGGGGTTTAATTCTGGTTAAATGGATTTAATAAACTTATATACATAAATAATATTTTTTTATTATAAAAACAGTTGCCTCGTGATAATAAATATTCAACCTATATAAGTATTAATAAGTTTGTTTGAGTAATATTTTTTCTATATAATAACAGTATCTCTCATTTATCAAAGTAGATATCAAAATTATACAAGTATTAATTAATTTTGATAGATTTTTAATAGAATTTTAATTTATTCAGTTTTAGATTAAAAAAATAAAATAAAGAGCAAAAATAATTATTATTATCATTTTGAAAAAAAAAAAAAAGCTCGTATGTTTTTGTTTTCATGAACTTTCGAAAAGTATTAACTTTGAATTTTTCCAAGAAAAAACAAGCATAATAAAGGCATTGACCTAGACTTGGATATTAAGTTTCTACATCAAAATAAAATTATAGGGGCCACATATAAAGAAAAATGACCTTGAACATGCTAGCTGCGTAAAGACTACTTCGACAAAATTACAAGCCAAACATTTTCGACTTTGACCTTGCTGGGAACAACGATGTGTGCACCTTTATTAAGGGGCCTTTATTACATTATCATTGGACATGAATACTCTGTTTTTGTGCTTTCTTTTCTTACGTACATGAACTTGGATCTTGTTTCTGTAGATTATAAAAATTTTTAGCTCATCTAAAAAATTTGATTTGTCGTTATAAAAATCACAATGATAAGGGAACAAATTCTAATGATACTATTCAAAATTTTATCAAAATTTATCATCTAATTGATATGATAATTTTATTTATAACCACCATATTATTAATACATTATTTTATATTTACGATGATTGTTACAAATTATTTTATCATAATATTTGTACAAATTAGATAATGTAGTATTATATAAGGAGATAAAAGATGTCCAGGTTCTTTGGCAAGCTTGCAAGAGGGTGCTAGTGCGGATGAAAATGGGCCTGAATAACTCCGCCCAAACTCAAACTAGTTTGGAGCAAGCTCCCTTGAATCTGATCAATTTTGAACTGATTTGTTAAAAAAAAACAAAAAGAAGAAGAAAAGAAAAGAAAAAAACCATAGTTTAATATCTTAAATGAGAATTCTATTTGCTTAGATGTAACAAGACATTTAAATTAAAAAAATACTGTTAATTTTAAACATATGCTTACGCTCAAACATACTATTAAAGTTTAAAATCTATTAAGATTTACACATAAACTAGAATTCAATTGAAATTCATCTAAAATGAATAAATCTTAAATGTAACCATAAAGTAAAAATATAATTTAACTAAAAAATATATAAAATTCATTAAGTTTAATACAAAAGAGCCAATATTGTGGAACAATATGAAAATTCCATTCAAACATTTCAATTATCCACAAGAATAATTTGTTTAGACACAAATCTATAAGAATAAAATTAAATGAACAAATCTTAATACTAAACACTTAAAAAATAAACTATATATGTTGTATCAAGCCCTTGCAAAATAGTGATAGCTGGGTATCAATAAATCAAACTTTCCATACTTCTTCTCAATTCTCTCCTCTCATTTATATTATTGCTTTACTTTATTCATGGTTATTCATATTTTTCATCACATTTCCATTTATTATATAACATGTTATCAGCACGATCTATAATATGAAGTTCTAAACCAATTCAATCAAAACCTGAAGTTCCGAATTTCAATTTATCAAAACCTAAAGTTCTTGATGCCCTAATTAAGAAGTTTGGTTATGTCAACCCAATCAATGTACAGCTTTGCCGACTCAATCAATGCACGACTCGATTATTGTACTAACTTCTTTTATCATTATTATTATGTATTATATATTTAACTATCTGACTTAATTTATTTATTTATTGTTATTCATTATGTGCGGTTCTACTGACTTTATTAATTGTTATTGATATAATTTATATGTGCGGCTCTATTGATTTTATTAATTACCATCTATATATACTATATGTGTGGTTCTACTGATTTTATTCACTATTATTATTATGGTAAACCCTCTATTTTAATTTTACGGGTTTCCCAGAAATAGTCTCTAAATAACTAATAGAGATCCTAAATGGTCCATTGAAGCGCTTAAGGTTATAGGGAACCCATAGAGATCGATTTAAACTCGATTGGAGATTAACCGGAAAGGTAAAATAGTAAATGAAATCGAGTAATTATTTAATATGACAAGGGACTAAATTGAAGATAAGTTTTAACAATTGTGGTCAAATTAGAATTGATCTAAAAGCTAAGGGAGGAGAATGAAATTTTTTCAGGACGTGATCGTCACTTTTAAAGTTGATTGTGGAGGAAAATAAGAAGCCAAAAATAGGTTGACTCACAAAAACAAAATAGTGAGCAGAAACCAGAATCGTCGAGAGAAGAAGAAAAGAAGAAGAGAAAGAAGAAGAAAAAGAAGAAAAAGAAGCTGGCGCCGGCCGACCAAACCTCGCCGTCGTCGAGCCAACCAGCACGACCGAACCCAGCCAAACTCGACCCGAACTGCACGTAATCCAGCCACCGTGTTCGATCTGGAGCAGAGCCGAAACGTGCGTCACAAACCGAACCCGAACCAGACCATCGACCGCGCAGGATCGACGCCGACGAACTGCTACAGTCAAACCCGATGCCAAGCTCACCAAAACTGACCTGAAACGAAGTTGAACCCGACCTTCATGGGTGTAGAACTAGCGGCAGATTGACGGCAAGACCAGTGAAGAACGCGACGAAACTGAGGTAGGTCGAAAGGAAGAGAGTAGAAGGAAGAGAGGAAGATCTAACCAAAACCCATCCGTTTTTGCACCAGATCTGTCACCAAAACCAGTCCAAAAGCAACCCCAAAACGAAGCCAACGCGAAGAGAAAAGAGGTGAGTTGTTTAAGTTTGAAGTTGATGATTTTATTGGTGGTTAAGTTGATTCGAAATGGGTTTTGTTATGATTTGTTGGTTGGTTGGTTTTGAGTAAAAATGAGTTGAAAAATAAGTGAATTGATGTTGATAGAGAGCCTAGGAAACCAAGAAAATATCAAAAATTTGAAGAGAAATCGAAACGCGCGCTAAACTAGTTTGAAGGACAATTTCATAAATTGACCCATAATACATCCATTGAGTGTTTGGATGACCCTAACGAGTTTAATTAAGTTTATTGAGATTATTAAAAGTTGAAGATTAAATTTAGAAATCAAAACCAAGAAAACGCCTAAAAATTAGTAGCGAAAATAACGCGTTTTTAGCTTAAAATGCCTACCCAATGACTGTTTCTTTCTGACACTTGGACCGACTAGATAGCGAGTTGGGAAGGTGTTCGGAGTGAAAATGGAATGAAGAAAAGCCCCGAATAGGGCTTTGAATAGTGTTCGGCCTAAAAGGGTCGAAATCGGATGATTTTCGTTTTGGACCTCCGAATGCGATTCCGTTAGTGCCAGAATATCCCTAAGTGATAGTAAATAGGTTCCAAATAAAGAAAACTGAGTTCGGAATCCTAGAATCTATAAAGGAACGAAAAAGGTAGGTTTATGCGTAAAAAGAGTCACATGGGGGCAATTATGTAATTTTAGTTATTTCGAGTTTTCGAAAGTTGACGCGAACATAAATTTTACGAATATATATGTTGTGTAGGTGACGAGCAAGCCGGTGGAGTAAGGGAAGAGCAATAGGGAGTATTTTGGAGCCTTCCGGAAAGTTATTCGGAAGTGATCGTTAGCTAAGGTGAGTGTCAAAATGATTTTTCATGAGTTTTGTGTTGATCTGATTTATAAATGAATGTTTCATGCATGTTTGAATGTTTTGGTAAAAGCAAAATATGATTTAAATGATAAGTTGCATGGTAACGGATAATATAGTTTTTGTATTTTCGTTAAAACGATGATTTTTCATTTTGAATGAAATATAAAATGGATTTTAGTTTTAAAAAAATGAAAAGTAAAACCTATGGCTTACCTAAAGAGTATCAGAATATTACCGGTCTGGGTTGAGTACCCGAAGTGTACATTAGTAAAGTTAGTAGTGTCGGTATGTCACTAACTATACTAACCGCGGGAGGTACCCGCAAGTAGTCATGTCAGTCAGATGTCCGAGAGATTAGTCCAATGCACGTAGAGGGTATATTATTAGCTAGCTTACACCCGAGCAAGACAGAATTCCACTACTTGAACCTGATAGAGAGAGATTTAGGATCCCACTCCATACTAGAGTGCCATGTGGCATGGGTCACTATAGGTTAGCGGGAGCCGAATTGGTTGGAAGGACACCTATGAAAAGAGTCGGACCACTTCCGGTTTTATAATAATGAAAGGAACTAATTGGCGGGATACCAACGAGCAGAATCAGACCAGTTCATTTCATAAAAAAGAAAAGGTTTTTAGAATAAAAACCCCGCAACCATAGTAGATTCGTTTATGAAATTGAAAACTGTGCAACATGTATTTTATAATATTAATACATGAAACTCAATTTAAAATAAATGGATTTGAATCGAATTATTAAAACTGTTTTAAGGAGACTTTTATAAAAATATGGTTTTAAATATATATTATGACACTCACTGGGCTTTCAAAGCTCACCAAACATTTTCTGTATTTTTCAAATAAACCTCTTTAGGCACAGGTACCATAGCTGTGGTTTATCCCGAGACGATACTAGATAGCCGCGGCGACAGTGCTTATGTGATTATCTACTTTTGTATTTATTCAATTTTAAAAGAAGTTGTATATATTTTATTATCCCTACGTGGTTTTGTAAATATCTTTTTTTTTGTGGTCAACTTATATTTAAATTGTGTTTTTGGAGTAAATTGATACATGACATATGATTTTGTTGATAATGAGGTTGTAATTTGAAATGTGAAATTGTGGTTGTGGTTGTGTTGAAAAATGAGAGCCTGAGGCTCTATAGTTTGAGGAAATTGATTTGTGATATTTTAGAAGTGTTAAATTTTAAAATCTGCATGGTAGCAAAGTCGGAAAAACAGACGGGATACTGCCCAAATTTTTATAAAATGTTTTGCAAATGTTTGAAATAAAAATGAAAAATTTCCCTGCGTTTCCGCTGTTTTCGAAAAAGTTTAAGAAAGAACACGGCTTAGCTCTGCAGGGATCCTTTAGTTGAGCGCAAGGGCTAGCTGGAGGACCACCGTAGGTTGCCGACAGATCGTCTACGGAAAATGGTCTATCAGTTTGGTATCAGAGTGCGGTTTAAGCGCGATTTTTTTTTAAAAAAAAAAAATTAGCATGTTTTGTTTTGATGGTGAAATAACAATCACATGTATTTTTAGTGTCATGCATTTTATTTTGAAATTATTTTCAAGTTTTTCATGAGTTTGATGTTTCGAAATCACAGTACTATGGATCGATGCGGATGTGGTAAATGGGGTTCCGATAGAGCTCTTACAGGAGCTCCAGTTGTTGAGGCACCATTTTTTGAGGAGTCTGAGCGTGGTACGGGGTCTGTGAATGCTCTAGTAGAGCAGCCTACATTTGAGCAAGGAGGACCGAGTGGCCAAGCTATAGGAGGGTTTGATTTGTAACAGTTTGCGCAGATGTTAGCAACGGCAATGTAACAGCCGCGGGAGGCTCCTGGTGACAGGAAAAATGACATTGAGAGAGTAAAGAAGTTAGGAGGAAAGCCGTTCGACGGCAAGGGCGATCAGAGAGTGCCTTGGCATGGTTAGATCATATGAAGAAAATATACAGGGTGATGGATTGCTCAGAAGAGCAGAGGGTACAGTTCACCTCATTCTTGATAGAGGATAAGGCTTAGAATTGGAGGGAGGCCCTAGAGAGACAACACCCAAAGGGGATTTCCTAGGCAGTATTTGAAAGAGAGTATAGAGAGCATTTTTATGCTCAATCCTACTAGGATGCGTGGACATACGAATTCTTCAGTCTAGAACAGAGATCTATGTCTGTAGCGGATTATGAAAAGAGGTTTTCTGAGCTGATCCGAGTAGTCCCTCTGATTACAGAGAACGAAGAACAGAAGAGCAAGAGATTCTTCGTGGGTTTATATTCAGATCTGAAAGTCCACCTCTAGTTGGCCCCAAAGGATAGATATGACAAACTAGTAAAGATGACATTAGAGGTAGAGAGAATGAATAGAGCAGAAAGTCAAGAAGCAAGCGCAGTAGCTCTAATCAGCCGTAGGAGGGACCAAGCAAGATGGCATAGAAGCTTCAGAGGCCCAGATGGACTGGTGGTAAGAGGATGAGCAAAAGGGCATCTTCCAGTCAGGGATCGTTCAGGCCACCAGCGGCTTCACGAGGATCTCGCGACATTAGGGGTGCTACCCTAGAGTGTAGTACCTGCAGGAGGAGACATGGGGGAAAGTGCAAATATAGCACCAGTGGCCATACATGCTACCACTGTGGACAGGAGGGAAATTTCATACGATAGTGCCCATAATTGATCACCACAAGTTCAGAGGCTGGATCTTCAGGCGCAGCCCCTTCACAAGCGAGCACGGGTCAAAGACTAGAATGCAGAAGCTGCCAAATAAGAAGGCAGGGTACCTCAATCTTTACCAGGGGTGCAATTGACATAAGGACGTCTATTTCAGCAGCTCAGACTAGTAGACCTCGCATCCAGGCTCATGTCTTTACGGTCACCCAGCAGGAGATCGACGTAGCTCCAGAGGTTGTCACCGGTATGATCTCGATTTTTGACCATTCTGCTTATGTATTGGTTGACCCAGGAACTATGCATTCCTTCATATCCGTGTCGTTTTCAGCGAAAGTGAATGCACTAGTTCTACCATTGGATAGTAGTATGTTGGTATCTATACCGACTGGAAACTTGTTGATAGCAGATAGAGTGATTAGAGACCGGAAGATTGTGATTGAGGAGAGAGAGTTTCCGATAGATTTGATTGTATTAGATATACAAGATTTCGATGTTATTCTAGGGATGGATTGGTTATCCAAGTATAGAGCCACAATGGACTGTTATAGCAAAGAAGTTAAGTTGGCCTGATCAGGGGAACCAAAGGTAGTATTCTGTGGGGTACGGAAGGCAATTGCTACCAGTTTGATCACAGTGATGACAGCTAGTAGGATGCTTCATAAGGGTTGCCAAGGGTATTTGGCATATATGATTGAGACGAAAAAGAGTGAGGTTCGCCCCGAAGAGATTTCGGTGGTCAGAGAGTTTCCAGATATTTTTTCAGAGGATCTCCTAGGATTATTGCCAGATAGGGAGATAGAATTTGAGATAGATCTAGTTCCAGGAACCAAACCGATTTCCATTACCCTATACAGGATGGCTCCAGCAGAATTGAGAGAGTTGAAAGTCCAGATGGAAGAGCTGCTAGATAAATGATTTATGAAGCCGAGTACGTCTCCGGGGGGTGCTCCAGTGCTTTTTGTAAAAAAGAAAGATGAGAGTTTGAGGTTATGTATTGATTATCGACAGTTGAATAAGGTGACAATACGGAATCAATACCCGCTCCCGAGGATTGATGATCTTTTTTATCAGCTATAAGGACCGCTCCCGAGGTCAGGTTATTATTGGCCGAAAGTTTGTGTAGAGGATGTTCCAAAGACTGCTTTTAGGACCCGGTATAAACATTATAAGTTCCTAGTGATGCCATTTAGGTTGACGAATGCTCCGACCGCATTTATGGATCTGATGAATAAGGTGTTTGAGGTATATCTGGATAGGTTCGTGATTGTATTCATTGATGACATTTTGATGTATTCAGGTAGTCCAGAGGAGCATACAGAACATCTTAAGATAGTCCTGCAGACCATAAGAGAGCACCAACTATACGCGAAGTTTAGTAAGTGTTAGTTTTGGCTGGATCGGATTGCTTTCTTAGGACATGTGATATCAGCTAACGGGTTGAGTGTGGATCCTCAGAAGATAGAAGCGATCTTAAGTTGAAAAGCACCCACGAATGTGACCGAGGTTAAAGCTTTTTAGGACTAGTAGACTACTACAGGAAGTTCGTAGATAGGTTTTTGAAGATAGCAGCCTCGCTTACCAGACTGACAAGAAAAGATGAAAAGTTTATATGGTCAAATGCATGCCAGCACAACTTTGATGAGTTGAAGCATAGGTTGACCTCGGCATCAGTCCTTATCCTTCCATTAGGGACGCCTTCAGGCAAGGTTTAGGGTGTGTGTTGATGCAGAATGATAGGGTAGTAGCGTACGTATCGCGACAGTTGAAGAATCATGAGAAGAACTACCTGATACACGACCTTGAACTCACAATAGTAGTGTTCGCTTTGAGGATATAAAGGCATTATCTCTATGGTGTATCCTATAAGATCTTCACTGATCACAAGAGTCTGCAGTATTTATTCACCCAAAAGGAATTGAATATAAGGCAGAGGAGGTGGATAGAACTCATTAAAGATTACGACTGCACTATAGAGTATCACCCAGGCAAGGCGAACGTAGTGGCAGATGCCTTGAGTCACAAGTCTACCAATTCATTGGCTCAGCTGAAGGCGAAATATCTACCCTTACTAGTGGAGTTGAGATCAATGGGCGTTAAATTGGAGACGACGGACTTAGAAGCATTAGTAGCAGTATTTCACATCCGTCCAATTCTGATGGATCAGGTTAGAGAGCTCCAAACCCAGGATCCATATCTGATGAAGATTAGAGGGGAAATAGAAGCTGGATAGTAGAGTACATTCTCAATCAGAGACGATGGGACAAAGATTAAGAGTGTCTAATATCGAAATCTTATGGGTCATGTATGTGATGTAAATTTCGAGGACGAAATTTTTTTAAAGATGGGAGAAATTGTAAACCCTCTATTTTAATTTCACGGGTTTCCTAGAAATAGTCTCTAAATAACTAATAGAGACCCTAAATGGTCCATTGAAGCGCTTAAGGTTATAGGGAACCCATAGAGATCGATTTAAACTCGATTGGAGATTAACCGGAAAGGTAAAATGGTAAATGAATTCGAGTAATTATTTAATGTGATAATGGACTAAATTGAAGATAAGTTTTAATAATTGTGGTCAAATTAGAATTGATCTAAAAGCTAAGGGAGGAGATTGAAATTTTCTCAGGACGTGATCATCATTTTTAAAGTTGATTGTGGAGGAAAATAAGAAGCCAAAAATGGGCTGACTCACAAAAACAAAACAGTGAGCAAAAACCAGAATCGTCGCGAGAAGAAGAAAAGAAGAAGAGAAAGAAGAACAAGAAGAACAAGAAGAAGCTGACGCCAAGCTCGCCGAAACCGAGCTGAAACGAAGTTGAACCAGACCTTCATGCTCGTAGAACCAACGGCAGATCGACGGCGAGACCAGTGAAGAACATGGAAAAACCGAGGGAGGTCGAGAGGGAAAGAGAAAGAGAGGAAGGGAGGAGAAGGACGAGAGAAAGATCCAACCAAAACCCATCCATTTTCACACCATATCTGTCACCAAAACCAGTCCAAAATCAACCCTAAAACGAAGTCAACGCGAAGAGAAAAAGGGTGAGTTGTTTAAGTTTGAAGTTGATGATTTTATTGGTGGTTAAGTTGTTCGAAATGGGCTTTGTTATGATTTGTTGATTTGTTGGTTTTGAGTAAAAATGAGTTGAAAACTAAATGAATTGATGTTGATAGAGAGCCTAGGAAACCAAGAAAATATCAAAAATTTGAAGAAAAATTGAAATGCGCGCTAAACTAGTTTGAAGGGTAATTTCATAAATTGACATATAATGCATCCGTTGAATGTTCGGATGACTCTAACGAGTTTAATTAGGCGCATTGAGATTATTAAAAGTCGAAGATTAAATTTAAAAATCAAAACCAATAAAACGCCTAAAAATTAGTAGCGAAAATAACGCGTTTTTAGCTTAAAACGTCTACTCGATGACCATTTTTTTCCGTACTGACGCTTGGACTGACTAGATAACGAGTTGGGAAGGTGTTCGGAGTGAAAACAGAATGAAGAAAAGCCCCGAATAGAGCTGTGAATAGCGTTCAACTTCAGACGATTTTCATTCCGGACCTCCGAATGCGATTCCGTTAGTGCCAGAATGTCCCTAAGTGATAGTTAATAGGTTCCAGGCAAAAAAAACTGAGTTAAGAACCATAGAATCGATAAAGGTACGAAAAAGGGAGGTTTATGCATAAAAAGGTTCACTTGGGGGCAATCGTGTAATTTTAGTTATTTCAAGTTTCCGGAAGTTGACATGAACGTAAATTTTACGAATATATATGTTGTGTAGGTGACGAGCAAGCCAGTGGAGCAAAGGAAGAGCGATAGGGTGACAGACCCCTTTCCCTAGGCGATTTGCTGGCACCCTACGGTGACCCTCCAGCTAGTCCTTTCGCTCAACTAAAGGATCCCCCGCAGAGCTAAGCCATATTCTTTCTCAATCTTTTTCGAAAACAGCGGAAACGCGGGGAAATTTTTCATTTTTATTTTAAAACCTTTACAAAATATTTTATAAAAATTTGGACAACATCCCGTCTGTTTTTCGGACTTTGCCACCTTGTAAATAATAAAATTTAACACTTCTAAATCATAAAAACAATTTCCCCCAAACTACGAAGCCTCAGGCTCTCATTTTCCAACACAACCACAACCACAATTTCATGTTTCAATTTATGAACTTATTATCAATAAAATCCTAAGTCATGCATCAATTTACTTCAAAAACATAATTTAAATCCACAAAATAATATTTACAAAACCATGTGCATATGACAAAATATTTACATCACTTAATATTAAACCAAAAGATAATTGGGAAATCACATTAGCACTGACGCCGCGACTGCCTAGTGTCGTCCGGGGAAATCCGCAACTATGGTACCTGTGCCTGGGAGGTTTGTTTAAAAAAAATACAGAAAACGTTGGGTGAGCTTTAAAAGCCCAGTGAGTGTCATATAATCTCATTTAAAGCCATACTTTATAAAAACCTCCCTAAAACATTTTCAAATTGATTTATTCAAAATCAAGTTTCATGCAATATTATTATAAAGCACATGTTAGCACGGTTTTCAATATCATAAAGGGATCTTCTATGGTTGCGGGGTTTTTATTCAAAAATCATTTTTTCTTTTTAATGAAACGAACTGGTCCGACTTCGCTCGAAGGTGTTCTGCCAACCAGTAATTTTCATTATCATAAACCGGATATGGTCCGACTCCGCTCGAAGGTGTCCTGTCAACCAATCCGGCTCCCGCCAACCTATAGTGACCCATTCCTCATGGCACCCTAGTATGGAGCGGAATCCTACATCGCTCTTTCCAGTTCATGCAGCGGAATCCTACATCGCTCTTTCCGGGTCATGCAGCGGAATCCTACATCGCTACAGAGCAGAACTATGTCTCGCTCGGGTAAGCTAGCAAATAATATACCTTTCACGTGCATTGGGCTAATCTATCAGACATCTGACTGACACTACATCTTGCGGGTATCTCCCGCGGTTAGTTTAGTTAGTGACATACTGACAGTACTAACTCTACCAATGCGCGCTTCGGGTACTCAACCCAGACCTGTACTAATATGATATTATCATGGGTAAGCCATAGGTTTTATTTTCATATTTTCAATCCATTTCACATATAAGCAATTCAAACATGAAACCATCATTTTATGAAATCACAAAATCATATCATCAGTTACCGTGCCATTTATCATTTAAATCATATTTCATCTTCATCAAAAATATCAAAACATGCATGAAACATCCATTCATTTATCAAATCAACAAAAACGTATAAAAATCAGTTTGACACTCACCTTCCGCTATCAATTCCAAATGGATTTCCGAAAGCCTTTAAAACTGCGCTCTAGCGCTCTTCTCTAGCTCCATCCGATCGCTCGTCACCTACACAATGTATATATACGTAAATTTACGCTCGCGTCAACCTCTGTAAACTCAAAATAATTAAAAACTACATCATCGACCCTAATTGACCATTTTTAGGCGTAATCTCTCCATTTTTAATTCCTTAATTAAATTTCCGACTTTTATCAATCTCAATACGCCTAATTAAACTCATTAGGGTCGTCCGAACTCTCAACGGACGCCATATGGGTCAATTTACAAAGTTGCCCATTAAACTAGTTTAGCGCACGTTTTGGTTTCTATTTGAATCTTTGGTATTTTCTTGGTTTTCTAAACTCCCTATCAACTTCAATTACTTGTTTTTCAACTTATATTCAATCAAAACTAACCAACCAACACATCTGAATAAATCCATCTCAAATCAACTTATACACCAACAAAAATCATCATTTTCAAACTTAAATAACTCACCCCTTTTTCTATTGCGTTACTTCGCTTTTGGGATTGATTTTGGGATGGATCTGGGCTGGGTTTGAGCTGATTTTCTTCCTCCTTTCTTCCCCTCTCTTCCTCTCTCTCTTTTTCCCTTGGTTTCGCCGCCGCACGGCGCTGTCTCCGCCGCAAGTCTGCTGTCCGATTTGCACGCGTGGAGAGCTGTTCTAAACACTGGATCAGCTCCGTTTAAGCTCCGATCAAGTCGGGTTTGAGCTGATCTAGGTGCAGGTTGTGTTGGAGCAGCTCGTCGACGTTGGTTGGAGCTGTTTCGTCGGCAATTGCAGCTCGTTTCCACCTTGATCTGTCACGGTTTTGCTGCAGATTTTGGCTTCTGTTCGTGGCGACTGGATGGCTGGACGGCGAGCTCCATGGCTGGTCGACGTTGGCTTGGTCATCGCCGGCGTCACTCCTCCTTCTTCTCTCCTTCTTCTTTCTTTCTTCTCTCTTTTTTTTTCTCGCGAGATCTGCGACTGGTTTTGGTTGTTTTAAAAGTCAACAGCCCATGTTTTTGGCTTCTAATTTCCTCCCCACAATTCTCATTAATTCCACTTACGCCCTAAGACAATTTCATTCTCCTCCCTTAGATTCTAGCTTAATCTTACTACGACCACAATTATTAAAAGTTATCTTCACTTTAATCCATTTCTACCTTAAAAATTATTCAACTTCATTTATCATTTTAACTTCCCGTTTAACCTCCAATTGAGTTTAAATCAATTCCAATGAGTTCTCTAGGACCTTAAGCGTCTCCATAATTAATTTAGGATATCTAATCGACACTTAGGGACTATTCCTGGGTAATCCATACAATAACAAAAATAGAGGGTTTACATAGGGAGCATTTTGGAGCCTTCCGAAAAGCTATTCGGAAGTGATTATTAGCTAAGGTAAGTGTCAAAATGATTTTTCATGAGTTTTGTATTGATCTGATTTATAAATGAATGTTTCATGCATGTTTTAATGTTTTGGTAAAAGCGAAATATGATTTAAATGATAAGTTGCATGGTAATGGATAATATAGTTTTTATATTTTCGTTAAAATGATGATTTTTCATTTTGAATGGTATATAAAATGGATTTTAATTTTAAAAAAGTGAAAAGTAAAACCTACGTCTTACCCAAAGAGTATCAGAATATTACCGGTCTGGGTTGAGTACCTAAGCGTGCATTGATAGAGTTAGTAGTGTTAGTATGTCACTAACTATACTAACCACGGGAGGTACCTGCAAGTAGTCGTGTCGGTCAGATGTCTGAGAGATTAGTCTAATGCACGTAGACGGTATATTATTAGCTAGCTTACACCCGAGTAAGACAAAATTTCGCCACTTGAACTAGATAGAGAGCAATTCAAGATCCTGCTCCATACTAGGGTGTCATGTGGTATATAAAATGGATTTTAATTTTAAAAAAGTGAAAAGGAAAACCTACGTCTTACCCAAAGAGTATCAGAATATTACCGATATGGGTTGAGTACCTGAACGTGCATTGATAGAGTTAGTAGTGTTAGTATGTCACTAACTATACTAACCGCGGGAGGTACCTGCAAGTAGTCGTGTCGGTCAGATGTCCGAGAGATTAGTCCAATACACGTAGACGGTATATTATTAGTTAGCTTACACCCGAGTAAGACAAAATTTCGCTACTTGAACTAGATAGAGAGCGATTCAAGATCCTGCTCCATACTAGGGTGCCATGTGGCACGGGTCACTATAGGTTAGGGGGAGCTGGATTGGTTGGCAGGACACCTACGAACGAAATCAGACCACTTTCGATTTTATAATAATAAAAGGGGTTGGTTGGCAGGACATCTACGAACGGAGTCGGACCAGTTCATTTCATAAAAAAGAAAAGGTTTTTAGAATAAAAACCCCCGCAACCATAGTAGATTCGTTTATAAAATTGAAAACCGTGCAACATATATTTTATAATATTAATGCATGAAACTTAATTTAAAATAAATGGATTTGAATATAATTATTAAAACTGTTTTAAGGAGGCTTTTATGAAAATATGGTTTTAAATATAGATTATATGACACTCACTGGGCTTTCAAAGCTCACCAAACATTTTATGTATTTTTCAAATTAACCTCCCCTTGCATAGGTATTATAGTTATGGTTTACCTCGAGACAATACCAGACAACCGAGGTGACAGTAATGGCAAGGGCTAGCTGGAAAACCACCGTAGGGTGCCAACAAATCGCCTAGGGAAAGGGGTCTGTCAATTATACATTATCAGGACCTGAAGTTCTAGATTAAACTTTAAGTTTTCAAAACCTGAAGTTTTACATTTCAATTAATGAAACTTGAAGTTCTAAATCTATATTATTAAAACTTGAAGTTGTCATTTTAGACCTAAAGTTCTAAAAGTAGATATATATATATATATATTTTTTGGAAACCTGAAGTTCCAGATATATTTATAAAAGAATTTATTATATACAAATTTCCTTTGAATATAATGTTGATATTGTATATTACCACTTTGATCATGTCACTAATGGGTTGTTTTATGCATATAACTATGTCAAATACTACAAAATTAGAAGTTTTAAATTTTTAATTCAATTAAAAACAAAGGTTCCATATTTTTAATTTGTTTAAAACTAGAAGTTCTACACTTTCTATTTAACTAGAATTAGAAATTCTTATATCTAATTTATTTATTAAAACCGAAATTCTATAGTCCTGATTTATTTAAAATAAAATATTCTAGTTAAATTTCAATTAAATTTTGTTGGCTTTCACATTTAATTTGGGCAATTGTATATGTCAAATAATTATAGTTGCCTGAAACAACATAATTAGCCCTCGGCTTATTTTATAGAAAGAGTGTTTTTTTATCGTGGGTCTAAAACACAAAGGCAATAAAATACATAAAATTTTGCTTTATATTTAAAGCCAATGTTATGCATATACATATGCAGATAAAGCAATATGGGCCTATCAAGGTATGAAAAATTAAATAAACAAAGATTGAACGAATTTGGTCTTGTGATGTTATATGTATGACATAATGGTTCCATCAAATTTGCTTTAATCAATTGGATTCTTGATGAATGGATTGAATCCAAATTTTTGTATTTCATTTTAAATTTAAAACCAGAAGTTCTAAATTCCCAATAAATTTATTCTCAATTTTATTTGGATCTTAAAACCAGAAGTTTTAGATCTTTACTGCACTACTAGAAGTTCTAGATTACAACTTATTCAGATTTTGGAACCAGAAGTTTCAAATTGCAGTGTAAAATGAGAATCAAATTTCTCTATGCTCCAATTGTTATTTCTACTACTTCATCTCCCCCTTCTTTCAATTTATTTATTCTCTATTTTATAATTAGTCTCGCACTTATATTAGTTATTCTTTTTAGGGTCATCAAAATTAGAAAAAACATCCTCCAAAATTGGAATGTTTATAACGTCAAATGTGACAAGAGCAAAATTATAGAAAAAGGGCCCCAAATATTTTGAAGATGTCTGTTTCAGGTATGGTGTATCTTGAGACTGGTCGCATACCTATCGTATGACCAAACACATGATTGATCTATATCAATCCTATATACAGGGGAAGGAAAAGAAAATTAATGAATTCACAAGCAATTTGTGCCTTTTCATATTCACTCTCTCTATCTCTCTACTTTACTTTAACTTCTTCATTTTATTTCTTTGTTTTATAACTTGTTTTTCAATTAGAACCTATAGTTCTAAAACTAATTAAAGTGATTGATGTGATTTGAGAAAAAAAATTCAAATCTCAGTTCTACCAAAACCTGAAGCTTTAAGTTACTATTAAATTTGGTCTTGTAATTTTGAAATACATTCACATCATAGCTTGAAGTTTTAGTTTTTTTAAAGAAGAAAAGCAAGATGCAAAAACTAGGTACACGATACATATATTTTTATGGCTTAATTAATTATTAAATATTCATTACAATTCATTGTAAGTGTACTTTAAGAACTTGTTAATTAATTTTACTATAATCTATCTAAAGAATTACCATATCTATATTTTTTGGTAAAGGATCCATTTATGTATTTAAGGAATATATAGGATCACAAACTAAATGATGTCGGATGATTGAAACAATTCGTACTTCAAATTTGCTCCTGAAGTGGCAATTTTATTGATTATGGGATAAAAACCATTTATCTCACACAACTAAATTACTTAATATCATTCCCTAAAGCAAATATTAAATCATCTAATAATCATGACGGTGATTATGGCCAATAAAGCCTCGGTGATCATAATAAATTTTAACCATCAAAAAAGAGATTCACATCAAAGCAAAATAAGAAAACTGCTTACCATTGGTGGAATATGAAATTACAATAGTTGTGTACCTAATGTATACATAAATATCATATTAATCTTTTATCGATTACATATAAAGGCTCTAGAAGAGCAAGTTGCATATTACAAAGTGAAAAACATTGTTGTTATATAAGTGACACTTTGTTACTTTAATAGATCCTGAAAGAATCTATTTAGATATATATTAAGAACAGTATATCATATTATTTATATTGTTAGATGTCAAAAGCATATTTAATGATTGAGACTATCATATGATCATAAGTACAATTGTGATGAACCAAAAGTTTTTTCATCTAATAAGATGAAGAAATGATGCATTAAACTATTGAAAATAACATGGATATCCACTGTGGAAGTTGGAGATTCTTATCTAGCAAATGTCTACTAAGGATAATATTTAATATTACAATTCGATCCCTGAAGGATACTATATGGCAATGTATTTTTGTCACTAAAGAATAATATGATAATCTAACATATCTTTAGTAAGACAGTATAAATAAATCTTATAAGGACATTATGATGATGCAAATAAGTCCATGAAGGATAAGAAAATCAAGCTAATAAATAAATTAGCTTTCTCATCATTAAGGGGAGAATTTGAATAAAATAAAATAACGACGTGAAATTACAATTGACGTTTATCATCTTTATATTATGATAGTTATTGGATGTGTCAAGTGAACCTAAAGTTCAAAGGATCATTTACTTGCAAATAAAATATCCAAATGATTTATACTCATTGTCAATATATTCACTTTGATGATTGTTCTCGAAGAATAATTTATGTAAATGGCAACAAATAAATCATTCATTACACATGGAAGTGTGACATTAAAAGTACATGCTATTGTCAAGTAACTATTTCCTAAAGTCAACAATAAAATATCATGATCATTTTAAAGATACGCTCAAACTATATATAATCCTCATCATATAAATAACGACTCTCAAAAAGTTAAATGAGATAGAACTCTTTTACGTAATCTCCCCTTATAAAAATCACAAAGAGGATCTTAATTGCATATGGAAAGATGCATATACCCAAACTATATATATTGTAGTTTGCCTTAAAAATATGTGAAAGTTTATAGTAGCTCTTGAGGAGGCATGTATACTGAAAACTTAAAGAAGATAGAAATCTTATATATTTTCTTGCTTTGCATATTACAGAATAATAATGAGGATATTGAATCATAGATTATGGATAAATGTCGACATAAAAATTGTTGATCAAAACAAAAATAGAGCTATACTTTTGTCATTTTGTTAGACTCATCATATGAATGTTTGAAGACATCGTATCTTTCGATCGAAATAATTATTCATATGAAAATTGAGATAATAAGATATAGTTGTATCTCAACTCAAAGGATTTACAACAAAAACTCAATATTAACAATGTGAAAATAAATTATTTCATAGTTAGTTTCATATTATGAGAATAATCCTTGAAGGATATAAAATGCTTGAAGCATATAAACCAAAGGCCAACAATGTTTATTCTATTAAGTATTAATAATCTTATATGCCCATGTGTGTTCATAAAAATATTAGAATCTAGATTTGTAATTTAGCAATATATGTTGATGACATAAATTTAATTGGTACTTTTGAAGAGTTCCTAAAAACTGTTGAATATTTAAAAAGAGAATTTGAAATGAAAAGTTGTGGGCAAGCAAAATATTGTCTTAACTCGGAGATCGAGCATAAATTAGATGGAGTACTTATCCATCAATCAACATGTATTGAAAAATTATAAAATGTTTCAATATGGATAAGGCTTATCCATTGAATAGCCCTATGGTTGTTCAATCTCTTAATCCTAAAATGATCCATTTTGACCTAAAGAAGATAATGAACAGATACTTGGTTCAAAAGTATCATATTGAGTGTAATTGATGTTTTGTTATATTTAGTACAATATACTAGGTCTAATATGCCTTTTTAATAAATCTATTGGCAACATTCAATTTTGAACCAACGTGGTGTCACTAGAATGAGATCAAATATATTTTCCATTATTTTCGTGGAACAACAGAATTGGGGATAGTCTACTCAAAATTTGCTAGTAGTGTAGAAAATTCATGGCGTTCCAAGAAGCATGACTTTTACCCTGACCACTTTCATATTGCTCAACCTCATAAAATAAGGTAAGCATGTTTATGGTTGAGGTATCATTTGTCATATTTAAAGTACATGCAGGTTTCTCTCACTTATATCACTCCAGTTGAAGTTTTTTTGGAAGAACATTATCATAGAGAGTATCCTATCAGAGTGAGCACTCCATTAGAAGAGGCATTCTTTTAGGGGGAGTATATGAAGTCAATATGGATATATGTGCATTGCATTTTTTTCCCCTTTGATTAGATTTGTCTCACTAGGTTTTTCTAACAAGGTTTTTAACTAGGCAATCCATTTAAGCACGTCTGAATACTATTAAATTCAGAATATTATTGTATTTTTGATCTAGCAAATCATGAAACATCTTTTGCTTAAGTTTTTATCCAACTAGATTTTTGCTAGCAAAATTTGCATATAATGGTGTCATCCAAGGGGGAGTGTTATAAACGGTGTGGACTCCACCATTATTTTAAGCCATTGTGAGATACATATTTGTCTTCCCACCAATCCTCTGCCTAACCGACAAGATATACACGTGGCTTCATTCACCTATACTATAAAAGCAAAACAACATCTCATGCTTATCATGATCTTCGTACCATAGCTTACTGTTTTGGCTATATATACTGTATCAAGCCTTTGCAAAATAGTGATGGCCGGGTATCAATAACTCAAACTTTCCATACTTCTTCTCAATTCTTTCCTCTCATTTATATTATTGCTTTACTTTATTCATGGTTATTCATATTTTTCATCAAATTCCCACTTGTTATGTAACAGTATGTATATATATATGTATATAATAAAACAGATAACTGGGTCGAGGTGGGTCCAAACTATTTGACCCAAAACCAACCCTTTTATAAAATTGGGACAAGAATTTTGATTCAAAGCCAACTTGAAACCTGGTGGTAACCATAGTGTCACACTATGTTTGAATCACCCAAGTCTTCATTTTGGTGTTAAAATTTCTATAATTTTTATAATGTAAACTATTAGAACCTGAAATTTTAATAGAATATTTTTAAATTTTAGATAAATCGTATGTGCATTATATCTATATTTATACCTTATAGTTACTAACATAAATATGTTATTGGAAACTAATGTGTTTTTTGTTAGAGTATTAATTATGTTAATGTTTTAAAGTTTCATTAAAAAAATTTATGTTTTTAATTAAATCTTCGCACTTTGCATAAATTTTACATCAATTTCTATTGATACTGATATTTCTATTAATATTTCCGTCAAATTGTAGTATTGATATTCCATCGATATTTATATCAAATTATAACCTTATTAAATTATTTCCGTCAATATTGATATTTTCATCCTTCCTTATAATAATGCTTATTAAACTAGTTGCTTGTATAATAAGAGAGCTACAAGTGATAATTGTGTGTTCTTAGGAGGGAATGTGATTTCTTAGAGCTCTAGAAAGGTATGAGAAATCACATTCCATGCCTCAAATCACAATTAAAGTTCATTGGTTGCAATTTTTAATCAAAGAACTTCAAATTAAAGTGGCTTCTTCTAGTGTTGTCTGATGTGACGATATTAGAGCTAATTCACGAGCTCATAATCTGATGTTTAATATCAAGACAAAACATATTGATATTGACACACTTTATCTATTAAAATGTAGGTTCATTATTAAACCTAGATACGATCCTTCTAAATTTCAAGTAGTTGATGTACTCGTTTTCGATTTTTGTGCTCCAAGCAGAATTCGGACTCACCACAGTGCAGTTTGTATGGAAATATGAAGGATATACATCTTGCTAAGGTTCAAAGCACAAAGATCATAATCAGAGCTACAAGGATGTTGAACATAACATTGTAGTTATGATAGTTGATTAAATGTGCAAGTGTTCAGCTTACCAAGTTGGTCTATGTCACACCCTAACCGAAAGTCAATATATGAACTAACATACTAATAAATAACCACTAAAAATCCAAGAAAAATGTATTTATAAATAAATACAACTATAAAGTTCTTAACTAAAATAAATAGATTCTTAAAAATATTCGAATGACATATAGGCTTATTTCTTAAGTAATCAAGAAACACTGTTAAAATTTTAATTCATTCATTCTATGCGAGATAAGAATCTTAATAATTTGAAATCACAACATACTAAGTGAGTTTGGATACTCAGTAAGCATACTAAACAATATTATTATTATTATTATTAACATAACATATAATAAACAAAAATATATTTCACAAATATGAAAACTATAAATTTCATATTTATAATCAAATTTACCAAATTAGAAACTTATCGAACAGCATAATAGATTTTCTAGGTTCCCTTTATGTTTTACTATATAGTAGGACTTTCATAACACATAATAGAGTTAAAGTCACCTGTCAGCAACTAATGTAAATAGGGCAATTACAAGTGAGGAATTAATTTTCAAAAACAGAACACTCATACATGAAGGTAAGAGCGAGACTCTCCTTGTGATCATCAATGAGTCCTCCCACATGTATTGATTCGTCAACAGTCGAATGTGAAGACTCATTAGTCCCCAGGGTACCCCGGAGATACTTCTTATATGCTCACATATACATACTAAATCACATATCACATAGGGCTTACACATTCAACAGAGGTGCCAACTAGTAACAAAGAATAAAAGTAAGCCTAGACAAATATTAATTAATAGTACCATCTAATCACATATTTTCATAGCACAATAATTTTCCAAACATTATTTCGAAAACATACATATTGTTGTGATTCCAATTTTGAAAATAGTTTAGTATACTTACCTTCCAACAAATCCAAAGCAAACAAACTCTTCACGAATCAAATGATCCAAACCTTAGCCTAGATTAAAACAATCACATATAAATCAAACTCAAAATAGTGTTTTAGGACTGAAATTAGGGTTGTCGAATATCTCCCTCAACTAAAAACCTAAAATTAGAGCTAACTAGTGCTGTTTTGAAATCTGGGCAGTGTTCAATTTATGATTTTTAGAAAATTTAAAACAATTTGAAAAATTATGAAAATTTCCAGAAACATGCTACACATATTATCTCACACCATAAAAATTTTCGAAAATAAATAAAATCAGGAAATACCCTAACCAAATTTAATTTTTAAAATATTTTGGTCTGTCTTCCAATGAACAGCCCATGATATGCTTCAATTCAAAAATTTTTAAATATTTTATAGACATTCATTTCACTTAAAATTTTGCCAAAGTAAAATAAACTTATGTAAGAGTCTTAAATAAAATTTTGAAAAGAAAATAGCATGAATAGTTATTTTTAAAATATTTTTGCATTCGAATTTATACATGTTGTCTGGTACTAAACATATTTAATATTTTGAATAAGAAAAGTCATAAGTTTTAAAATATGATTTTAAAAATTATAAAAATTTACAAGTTAATACCTCATATTTTTATAAACAACAGTATAAAATTTGAGAATTTTCACAGTAGTAAAACTTAATAAAACATATTTTCTAACCAGACTATGTGCAGAATATTATAAAATTTCAGCACTTTTTTCTTAGAAAAAAAAATCTATTAAAACTCATATACTGATGATATTTTTACGAAACCAATTTTATTTGAAAGGTTAGAAGGTCTAGTTTTCAAAACAGAAAGTCATACTATCAAAATCAAATATAAGCACAACTTATAACTTTCGAAATAGGCATTGGTTAGTCTATACTTATATAAATTTCGTAAACCAATACTAACATTAAAAATAATAATAATAATAATATATTTAGGGTTTCGTTTTCTTCCTAAACAATCTTAATCAAAGAATTAATTCTCTAAACGTTTAAATAAAATTCATTAAAAGAAATATGATACCAAACCTTATAAAGTCTTCTTGATTTCCAAACTAAATTTTCTTTCAAAGAACCTTGTAGAAGTTATTTTGTCATAAATAAAGAAATCTTTTCTTTTTAAAAAATTTCTGTTGAACATTTAATAAGGAAGGGAAAATATTTTATAGAGTGTAGTTTCCTATTCTTATCAAACCACCTTACCCTTTTTAATTTAAATAAAATAAATTTAAAAGTTTAATATAATTAGAAAACCTTATTAAATACAAATTCTTATAAAAATATAACTCCTACAACTTTAAGTAGTGCTTTTTTTTTATTAATAAAATATCATTTATTTAGTTTTACTTAAATGCTTATAGAATAATTTGGGTGTTACAGTCTATCTCGTCAAGGTTCAAGGAGTGATAATCATACTAGCACTAGTGTTGTCAAGATTAAAAGTAGTGAGGTTAGTTAGGAAAATTAATTAAAGGAGTGTACTTTATTATTATTTTTTTCGACAAAGAATAATTGTAGAAAACATATTACCTTCATGTAATCATTAAGTGCAGTCAATCATATCATTCTTAGAAGGTTGAAAACGGCTGTTGATTTTCATTAAACACCTTGCAAACTCCTAGTTTTCACAAAACTGTTTGCCTTGGGAGGTAAAAAAATTTGTATTTAACTATTGTAATTGTAGAACCTCAAACTTTCATTTTATGATTAACAGTTAATTTATGAATGAATAGTAATATTTTCGGATGAATAGTATTTTTTAGGTGAATAGTATATGATGAATAGTAAAATTTTGAGACGGACTCCAGAAAATTGAAAATATTTAGAGTGATTAGTAGGACCCAATAAAACTGAAACAGAGTAAAAATGAGTCCATTTGTGTGGTTTCTGAAGGTTTCGAAAGTTACTCGATGAAAACGCCCCATTGGACAGGATTGTGAATACTGTTGACCTAAACTCCATTTGAATTTTTTTCGAAATCATGGATTGAGTTCTAAGAAATCTAATTAGAGTATTGTAAAGTCAATTTGATGAATAGGTGATCATAGAATTAATTTGGAATTTATTTCAGAATGAATTGTATTAATTTTTAACATTAAGGGTATAAATGAGATTTTGTGATATTAAACTCATTCTAAAAGCACAATCCATGTGATTATTGATGAACCAATGGTGGATTAACACCTAATAGTCATCTTTTGACTAAATTTGTGGTTGAGAATAATTAAAATTGATTAAAGACAATTTAATGGATAATTATGGAAGTTTATGGACCAATTTGAAATAAGTTTACATGACATGGGCCAAGATAGAATAAGCAACAGTTAAGGGCCAAAAATATTATTAATTAAGGGACATAATGGTCATTTAAGAGAAAGATGGGTATAAATATATTGACTTAGTCAAAATTTTCTTCATTTTCTCGCCAAACACATAAACACACACAAAAACACACAAAACCGAAGCCAAAAACGAGAGACAAGGCGGAGGTGTGTGGTTGGTTCGGCCGTGGGGAAAAAGAAAGGCCAAAATGTTGATTTCTTGCCAACTTCAAGTTTCTACATCATTTTTCAAGTTCATCTAAGCTAGAAAGACAAACTTGAAGCAAGACCCAAGCAAAACAAAGGTGAGTTTATCATTTTTGAACCCATTTCTATGATATGGTGTTGATAGTTGTGTGATGTTTTGGTTGGATTTTTTTTTTGGGGTTTTTATGTATGATTGTAGTGGAGTTTTATGAGATTAAAAATAAATATAAACTATATGGAAATCATTAGGTTTGAGGTGTTAGGGTTTTGTTGGAATAAACCCTAAGTTTGATTAAATTGGTTTTAAGTGAATTTTGGTGCATACAAAGTGTTTGATAAAATGCCTAAGTGAAATAAAATGAAGAAATTGAATGAAATGGATTGTTTGTGTGTTAAGCCATGTAAGAACATAATGAGGGAAGTATGAAATCAATGGCATTTGATGACATTAAGCAAGATTTTATGTTGAAATCATGATAAGGAAATTCATGATGAGCTTATGGAAGTGTTGGAAATTAAGTAGCTAACATTTCAACCTGTAATCCATTTGAAGGGCAATAATAAGTATTATGGAATACCATCTCATGTGTGTGTTTTCATGCATTAAATAAGTATGTTTGAGTATGTATGGCATTAAGGAAAGAAGAATTAAGTTTTAGAATGAAAATGGTGGAAGTTGCATTGAAATAGTGATGAAAAAAATGAGGTTTTTTCTAGGTTTCGTCACCCGTTCGTTGGAATTTTTTAGAATTGCTTTACGAGTGATTTAAGTACGAGTTAGGGAGGTGAATGCAGCAAAAATGAGGTGAAGAGCAGCCCTAGGATGGGCTGTGAATAGTACTCGGCCAAGAGAGGTCCCAAAAAGTTTGACTTTTCGTTTCAGGCTCCAAAAAATTATTTCGGGCATATGGGGATGCTCCTAGGTCTATATAAGTAAGGTTCATGTAAAGAAAATTGAATTTTAAAGCTTCGATTAAGTCGAAATCGAATAGGGAAGTTTGTAGGAAAAATAGTTTTCAAATGAATAAATTGAGTCATAAGCAATGTAATGAGTTTTGTTTGGTTAAGTTTAGCCTATTTTAAGCAAATATGTGATGTGTAGGCGAAGGGCAAGCTAGCGGGAGGAGCGAAGGATATGGAAGTTACTAATGCTAAGTTTGAGTAAGGTGAGTGCTACACTTGATTTTGAAGCCTTTGCAATTGGATTTGAAATTTTAAGAATATATTTTATTATAAGCGCTATACTTTAGTTTGAAATAATTTCAATTGTTTTGAAAATGTATAAGAAAATTCTCATGGAGAATGTTAAAGAATTTTTATATATAAGGATATGCTTACTTTAAGTGTTTAAGTAGTTGTAAATATATTTACCATTTTGGTGTTTGAAGAAGTATTTTGATTATATGGTATTTTGTATGAAGAATGGGTGTTTATAATTTCATAAGTATAAACTTGTTATGAAATGAAATTTTAAGTGTTTATTAATTTATAAGTTTTGCAATTTGTATGATTTATATGAGGTTGATGTAAATATAAAAATTTTAGGAATTCTTTATGTATATTTTGCATTGATATATATGATTTGTATGAAGTTTTATTAAGTCATTTTATATGTTTATTAAAAATCAAAGTTTCATAAAAAGTTTTATGTATATATATGAGGTTTTAAGTACGATTAAGTACAAAAATGACATTTTATGCTTTATGCACTAAGAAACAGGAATTTGATACTTTATGCACTTCTAAATATGAGTTTGGTGCTTAATGCACTCTGAATTAAGATTGTATGCTTATTGCACTCAAATAAGTGATTTTTTGTGCTTTTGCACTAAACAAGAAAAAATGAAATAAGTTTTTAAAGACCATAAGTATACCTGCCTTTGTAAGTTAAAGATTAGACCCGGTCAGTCTATCTCTCATCAGTTGGCACAGTCCTGGGGAGGGATGAGTCACTAACCTTGGGGGACAAAGTGTCTTAGTCTATCAGTCGAGTCACCTCTACTGATGTGGGGTGGTGTTTCGTGTGTTATGGTTAGCGTTGGAAAATTCTGCTCATAGCCGCGAGATGTCTCAGAACTGTCACGGTTGGTCCTCTCCGTTGGAGCATTCCTCGTACAGAGGCCATGTGATCCCAGAGTTAGGGATACTATGGTGTTTTTGAAAGATATCAAGAAATAGTTTGAAAGAAAAGAAATTTTATGATAGAAATTGATATATACGCTTATATACATTTTGATGACTTTATGAGTTTTATGGAATTATAAGTTTTATGGGAAGTTCTATGCTCCTATGCGCTTTAAAGATTTTCTATTTATGCGTTGCTAAGAAATAAGTTTTGAAACCTATGAAAAGTTTTAAGAAGTGTAAGTGCATTTTTTAAAAGCTTTTAAGGAGGTGTTTTTAAGAAGTAAAATATTTTTTTAAATAAAAAAAAAAAATTAAGCACTCACTGAACTCCCAAAACTCACAGTTTTCATTTTTATGTTTAAAAACCTCATCAGGTATAGAAGTGGGTAACCGAGAGGGAAAGCTCCTCCAGAAAAATAAGTGGGCGACGACACAACAATTGCACCATTTTTGCTTTTCATATTATGTATTTGAAAAAGATCTTATGTAATTGTATGTTTAATAGATAAATGAGTGGTCCATAATTTATTTATGATACGAAAAATTTTAAGTTTCAAACCATGGTATGAAATTGCAAAGTATTTGATTTATGATTTCATGCTTTTGGATTTTTATGAAATGAATTTGAAATTTGAAATATATGTTTGTGGAAAAAGCTAGGTTGGAAAATGAGAATAGTTAGAAGTGTATTTTACTTTGCAGGTGTTTTGGAAATTTTGAAAACGCAGCTGTTATGCTGTTGAATTTTTCATTTGAAAAAAAAAAATCCAACCCATTTTAGTTTTACAAAGTGAGGAATAAGTTTTTAAGGATTCGCTCCACGAATTTCTCTTAGCCCATCTAGCAGAGTTAGGAGAGACCTATTGGGGTGTCAGGTAGGGCCCTTCGAACATAAATATGATATGATTCGGATTGGGTCCTATCAATAATATTTATGATGCTTCCTATAAAAAATTGGTTCTTGACTTTGAGAGTATGAAAACAGAGAACGAATTGAAGCTACTGTTGTTATCCCCCAAAAAATACCTAGAGTTAATAGTAGGAAGAGTAATGGTGCTCTTATGGGAGTAAAATTCTTCTACGAACGTTTCCTTCTAAATATGTTTGCTATAACAAATCTCTTAAAAAAAAAAAATGTAATAGAGAGAAAATAGTGAAAATAAGAGACTAAATATTAAAAGAAAAAAAATGAAGATATGTAAGAACGAAGAGAATACGAAGATAATATTACAAATAGTGTGTAAAGTGGAAGGTGCTAGAATGATCCTTTTAAGAGGTGGCTTTTATTGCAAAATAGAACCTAGTTAGGGTGATGTCAATGAGGTGCTAGAAACCAAACTTCAATGCCTCATTTAGAAGTAGAAAAAGTGATCAGACAAAACTCATGTGGAGATATTTTAGCAACAATAGTAGAAGAAGTGATCAAAATTAAAATGTGAGAGCAAAAGTTGGAGAAAATGGAGTTGAGAGCTCATTGTTATTAATTGAGAGCAAAGGTTAGTGTCCATTCATTTATCTTATGGAGCTTGAAAAGCAAACATTCTTTTATGCCATTACTTGCGACTGCCACACACCTTGAGGTAATATAGGCCCGTCTATATGAGGTTAAGGGTTCTCAACTGCCTATTAATTGTTGAAGGAGACAATCCCAAAAAACCCTATTGCAATTTGTAAAACATTCATTTTACTACATATGGTTTCATTTTTGTTCAAAATCTCCCTTGACGTTAATAAATTAATAGAAAATATCTATTTTACCCCTTAAGACTTCATCATTAATCTATGGCCATCAGAGACACTATCATCATTTCACACACCTTTAAGGGATATTTTGAGTATTTTTATTAACTTTAAAGGGAGATTTTGGATAAAAATGAAACGATAAGTTGTAAAATGAATATTTTTGCAAACTATAATATGATTTTTGGGATTATCCCTTATTGAAATGTTACCACTTGAGTGGTTCAGTTCTTTGCTAGCCTGGACAGCTCTTGAACATGTCTTTCCCCATTGGTTGGCTTTAATGGCTGATTTGTTACATTAGAGACCATGCATCAACATTTTGAACTGGGCCTCTAAAGGTTTGGTCACCCTCATTTTTGTTGGCATTTTTTACCTTTGGGGTAATTAGGGGCGGGCATATGCATGCTTGGTTCAGTTCCAACCACAACCGAACCAAACTAAGTGTTGTTCGGTTGTCAACATGGAGAACTAAACATGCATAAAATGGGAGCTCGAATCGACCTAAACCGAACACGATCAGTTTGATTCGAGTTAGTTTGGTTCTCTCGATTTTGTTCTCCTTTTTAATCTCTCTAAACCCTACCATTTCTACCACATGAAATAGAGAGTCGGTTACTCACATCTTCGACCCTGCTCTTCACCAAATAGATGACAACCTCCCTACTTACCATGACCTTCATATAATCACTACAAGAAAACAGCTCAACCATACCGGGCATTGCCCGGTATGGTTGACTATCCATACTAGGCGCTCTGTCCGGTATGGATACGGCCGGTATGCTTAGTCAGTATCCATACCGGGCACCAACTCGGTATAGATAAAAGTATCCATACCAGGCGTGTGCCCGGTATGGAAACTATTTGAATATATAAAAAAAATATATATTTTTTTATATATATTTTTTTTACAAAAACATATATAATTTAATATTAAAAGAAAATTTCCAACATATAGCAAATCCCATTTAATCAAATTTTATCATACATCTAAAATTCTTAAAAATCCATATAACACAAACTCAAAATTCCACAATTAGCTTCAAATAAAAATAAAACAACCAAATGAAAAATAAAACATGAAAAATAAAATAAGCTACAAAAATACATCAAACCCAACAAAAATTCAAACAAAAATGCAAGAACCAAATCAAAAATAAAACCATTACTCACATCTAAATCAAATCAAATAGATCAAGTGTTTTTTACAAAGTCCAGATCTCATTAACAAAGAATACAATAGAATAAGGTAGATCGGCGAAGAGACGTCGTACCGTCGTCAACTGCGAACGGCAATCGGTGGCAGATCGGAGGGAAAAAGAACAAGAAGACAAGGAGAACAAGAAGAAAAGAAGAAGAAGGAGAGACCAAAAGAGGCGGTTGGACGGCCAGAGGGAGGAAGCAGAAGAAGATAATAATGAAGAAAATGAGAAGAAGAAGAAGAAGAATGGGAGAGAAGAGATACCAGGCAAGGTGATTGGCAGCAACGGAGCGGCAAATTGCGTGTTGGTCGGCTGGCGAACGGCGTGTTGGTCGGTCGGTCGACGAATGGGGGTGGCGGCTAGGGTTTGGGTGAAAGAGATAGTGAGAGAAAAAGAAAGTAGAGAGAGAGAGAGAGAGAATACAAAATGGTGGGTGTGGTGACTGTGGCCTGGGTGTGGTCGACCAAATTAAAAATTTTCTATATCGGGCATCTATGATGCCTAGTATAGAAAATGTTAATCTTTTTATTATTATTATTATTATTTTTTGTTTTCAGAATTATCCATACCGGGCCATATCATGCCCAATATAGAAAATGTTAATTTTTTTTTTATTTTTTTTGTTTTTAGAATTATCCATACCGGGCCATTTCATGGCCTGATATGGATATTCAAACTATTTTAATAAAATAAATTAATTTCCATTATCCATACTGGGCAATCAATGGCCCGGTATGGATACTACAAAATTTTTTTAATTAAAAAATAAAGTTTAATTAACCATACCAGGCCATTAATGGCCCGGTATGGATAATTAAGCTTATTATTATTTTTTAAATAAAAAATTATTATCCATACCGGACTATTAATGGCCCGGTATGGATACTTCAATTTAATTATTTAAAAAAATTATCCATACCGGGCCTTTAATGCCCGGTATGGATACCCCGATTTGGTTAGACTGTTTTGTTGTAGTGAATATCTAAACAAAAAGCGGAAAAAATAAAATAAAATTATTGGGTAAGTTCGGTTTTGGATATCTAAAATCGAATCAACCCAAAAAACAGTCCAGATCAAAATCAACCGAAAAAGCATTTGATTCTCCACATGCAGAATCGAACACCCTATCCTAGGTCACATAACTAGAACTAAACACCCTCGGGTCAAGTTGTTTGATTTGGGTCATATTTTTTTGCCCACTTCTAGTGGTGATGAGGTGGCTGGAGATATTTCTTTCCCATAATTAACATTTCCATTTTTTCATCTGCAGCTTAACGGGCAAGTATCCTAGAAATGGTTAAAGTGAAAACTGATTCTCTTTTTCCACGTGCTATAGTGACAAGCTCAATCTTCCGAACTGATATCCTTCCTAGACATTTTCCTTTAGATGCTCCCTCTTCGTGATTGTTTCTGTGGAGCTAAATTTCACTGTTATTAACAGATTTCATTCAATAGGATCTAAAGAAATAGCTTTTGGATAGCGTTTAACCTAGCTCTGATACCAAAGTTGTTTGGAAGAGTGATGAGAATAGTTGGATAAAAAGGGAACCGTTAGTGTAGAGAATTATTATTGATTGTTGGTTGGAATAGCAATTCTGCCGAAGTGCTATTGTGATTCTGTTACCTGGTTTTTCTTGTTTGAGTCATTAAAATTTCATCATACAATTTATCGGAGGTACGGATAATACTAGCGAAATATTTAAGCACTTTACAAAGATACATAATTCCAACACAAATGCTTCAGAAAACAAGTAGATTCCACGTCATTTAATTTTTTTTTGGAAATTATCATGGCAGCTGTCACTAAATATTCACTTTTAAGATTACAAATTAATCTTCAACAATCAACACTATTGATCAAAATCAAGATGTAAACTTCACCATATTCTTTAAAAATTTGCTAACCACTGGATTGCAGCTCTGTTGAGTTTTCGCAACATTGCATTTAGGTTGATCAACAACTACACATTCCTTCTCATCATGTATCTGATTATGTCACTGATAATCACCACCTGATATACTAACACACAAGGCCTAGTAAGAGGATAACAGCTGCAGTTGTCGGCAGAATGATTCCTGAGAATGGATATGGCCGCATATTTTGTTCGCTTTTATTATTCTCTGGCGCCGGAAAAATAGTTGCATCCTGAGGAGCTGGAGGAATAGTTGCCTCCTGAGTTGCTGGAGGAATAGTTGCATCCTGAGGAGCTGGAGGAATAGTTGCATCCTGAGGAGCTGGAGAAATAGCTGCATCCTGAGGAGCTGGAGAAATAGCTGCATCCTGAGGAGCTGGAGAAATAGCTGCATTGTGCTCCGCTGAAACATTAATCTATATTTTATTAACAGGACTCATAAAATCTTAATTAAAAAATTATAATGAATCAGTTTGAGGTAAGAATTAGATTGCATAAGTGGATAAAGAATTGCTAACCTGCAGCATGAGAAAGCACCCAATCATGATCGTAATTTACTAGCCAGACAAAGTAACCAAGTAACCTTTTCTCTCTGGCATAAGAAACCTTCGTCTGAATAGCCTCAACATCATCAAAACCAATCCAAGATGTCCCGATTGTGCAATAATTCACCACATAAGTTGAATTATACATAACATTTGCTCCATAATTTTTAATGTAATTCTTGATATCGTCATACACCAGGATTCCAATCTTCGTAATAGCAGGTCCAGTTGCCGGTGCACCAATGCCATTATCCGTGGAGTTTACAAGCTCCCATGCATAGCCATAGTAAGGCAAACAGATAACCAACTTATCTGGTGATAATCCTACATCAATCCATTTGCTTATACAAGTATCAGTACAACTATTAATATTTGTAGGGTTATACAAAGCTGAAGGAGCTGCTGTAAAGTTCCTTGTGCTCGTAGGAACAGAATAGTCAACAGTTACAACATGAATCCAATTTAAGTATTGTTGCATCGAGTCTATAGGGTACGCTTCTGAATAAGACTCTGGTGCATAGAGAAGCACTGCAGTCAAGATCAATTGTGACTTGCTAGAGTTTCTTGCCACCGAATTTAAAGCAGCTTGCCATTCTTCAAAGAGGATAGGCAAATTGAACATGTCGGTGGCTGTGCGTGGATCGTACCAATAGAAGTCTAGACCTTCAAAGCCATAACGCCTAGCTGTTGTTATTGAGGAGTCAATAAAAGATTTTCTATAAGAAGAATTGCTTACCATTGATGAAAAGGTTGAATAATTTGCATATCCACCTATGGATAGAAGTGTGATGACTGATGGGTTCTTTCTTTTTACTGTTTCTGTGAAGGAGGAGATGTATTTTTCATCAGAAGGCGATAAAGAAAGCTGATAGGAAATTGGATCCAGTTTAGCAAAACCGCAAATAAGGTGAGTAAAAAGAGAAGAATCGATCTCTGAAACAGGGAACCCGCTTTGATCCTTGTCTGCAGGCCAGTAATAACCCGCTTTTGATCCATGTCTGTGCTTTCGCACGGCTTGATTCTATAAAGACACAGAAAATTTGGAAGATGAGAATGATCGTTTTGGATACCATTGATGAAACCTATGGCTTAAAGACTATTCTTTGTTAACTTAGAGATGCAGAGAACTCTAACTCTGTCTATATATATATATATGTATGTATAAGATTAGTAGGAATACTTTCACTAATGCCCAATGGCCCACAAACTTTGAATTAGTTTCTTGATGGAATTTAGATTTTGGATTGGTACTCTAATTACTCTAATCACATAAGATTCAAAAGATCTGGTATCACTTGTTTAAAAGATGGACGTAGGGGAAAATTTTTTAAGACAGATGGAAGAGATTAATATAATCTAACAACTAGGATTGCCAAGTATTAAGAAGTAGTGATTGTATTTTAAACATTTAGTGAACTATCCACCAAATAATTAAAATCAGAAATATTTATTCACTCGTTAGCAAGAGCATACACAATTACAACTTTACTTCTAAAAAATTGTGACATTAAAAAAAAAATAATAATCCCTAGTCTGCATTAATTCCATTGATCTAGGCTTACTTCATTAGCTCACACTTGTATATTTTTAATTGAATTTTATGATCATATGTCTTCAAAATGTTTCATGTACCTTTTAATATAGTATAAAAGTTTGATCAATTAATTTGTTGCAGTTATGGGTAACGAAAAAAGTCTAATATTATATACTAAGCATGATTTTGTAAGAAACCTTTTGGGTTCAAATCGGATTCACATAGAGTTTGGAGGCTGTGGTGCAATATGACAACATCAAGAAAGAGAAATAATATATTTACCTTTCCGGTCAACATGATAGGCAGAGAAATCACATTTCAGCGTGCATATCAGGAGAGTAGTGGAAGTTAAAACAAAAAATAATACTAAGTAAGCCGAAATTTCCGCATATAATGGCTATAAATTTAGTAATACTATTGTTGACCTTATTATGCTATAATATCTAAAACTTTATGCCCCTCTAAATAAAATGTCTAAAACTTTATTCAAACTTATTATTTAAAAGATGTAATAACTTATTTGTAACTGTTACATCATAAAAACATTATCCAATAATTAATATAATTGCTATAAATCAACTCATTATATCATTTATCAAATAAATTTAATTGACGAATTTTTTATAACCTTGCTTGATTATGGAACAATAGCATTTAATGACGTTGACCTAGACGTCGAGGTATCATGGTCTTTAATATATATATTGACTATGCATGCACCGAAAATGACCAGCTTCCAACTTCTTACCTATCAAAGACTTTGACATTGTCAATACTGATGGCGGAGCTAATGCATCAGATAAAACTGAGTTGTTGAGAAAACGACTTGTATATTCTCTAAAAAATTAGAATATTTTCATGAAATTATTATGATTTGTACTTAAGAAACTATAGAATTAGCCTGAAAGTTCTAGGGAGGTTGTTGTTATATGAACTTTGAGTCCCGTTTGTGTGTCAGGATGATTGTATGAATGAATTAGGTTGTTTAATTCCATTTGAATAATATGTTGAAAAGTGCTTCATTGAATATGCTAATGAATGACAAAATTCAATAAATTAGTTTTTGGATTGTAGAGCCATCCTCCAATAAATATATATATATCACTATTTAA
Organism: Nephelium lappaceum; assembly: GCA_021234005.1. Taxonomy (NCBI): domain Eukaryota; kingdom Viridiplantae; phylum Streptophyta; class Magnoliopsida; order Sapindales; family Sapindaceae; genus Nephelium; species Nephelium lappaceum. Next base: position 646,988 of record CM038002.1, on the reverse strand, counting down.
AAACACATAAAAAGTCACATTATGAAATTTATAAAGTTAAATATGGTATTAATTAGAGGAGTGAAAAGCCAATCTGAACACAAATGGCAAAGTTTAAAGCAATGGTGGACCTAGAGTTTTATATAAGAGACACTGTAATCATATCAGTAGTTAAGGTCTATTAGGGTCTATCAAAATTAAACATATATAATTATAAGTTAATCACACTAATGGTTTGTTAAAATCTAATGAGCTTAATCACTATATATATATATATATATCACTCAAAAATTAACCCCTATAACATTATGAGACTAGTTCCTACAATAAATGAAGAATACTCCCCCCCGCATATATTCATAAATATGCATGAATGGAAAACACATTAATAACTTGAATTATGAATAGATGTAAATTTTTAGTGAATGAATCAATAGCTAAGGTCTTTTAGGAGCTGTCAAGATTAAACATAAATATAATTATAAGTTAATAAAATAAATAGTCTATTAAATCCTAACGAGCTTAATTAATATATATATGACTCGAAAATTAACACCGATAGCATTATGAGACTCTCATAATAAATAGAGAACACTCCTCACCCATACTCATAAATATGCATGAACGGAAATTACATGAATCACTAATTGAATTATGAGTAGATCTGAAAGTGAATAAATTAATTATCTCGTATTGAGTTCCATATTATCACTAATTACTACAATTAATAATTATAATGTTGTAAAACTATTTTTTCTTTTTTGAAAAAAAAAAGTGTTGAAAAACTATTATCTTAGCACTATATATACAATTATTGAAATCAAAATAACACATCTGATCAATGAATTTGAAAACTATTATACTTATATTATAATTAAAATATTTTAAAAATAAATCAATAAAATATGCTACCATTAACATTAACTAAGTCCAATAATCAGTGGTGTATATTATCCACACTGAATTTTGCTATATGTGGAGGATAGAATGCATGCATGTACAAATTACAATAAATACATTGACCTTGACTTGGATCATAAGTCTTCAGACCAAATTCGGAGTTATCTAGGCCATATATAAACAGAATGACCTTCAACTTGTTCTCCACTTAAAGAGACGACCTTGACCTTGACCTTGGCCTTGTTGGAATACAAAGTTTTATTTATTTATTTACTTTATTTTATTATTAATATTTCTTTTTAAGGACTATGATTGGTCTAAGGGACTACTGGAACCAACTGAGATAGAAACATTGGCAGTATAACCCGAATAACTACTCTCGTATTATAAGAAACCACCCACACGGTGGTGGGAAAAAGACTCACACAAGGTGGGGGGATAACCAACACATAAGGTGGAAAAACTTTTATTATTTTGGGCTACTCAAGTATCGAACCCATACCACCAAAGGTAGGGGGCCAGTTGGCGACTAAACCAACGGCACCAATTGCCATTGACTACAAAATTTTATTTTGAATATATGTATGGCAGACATTATAATTAAAATTATAATTGATTTAAATCTTGAAGTTACTAAAATGAATTTTATTGTTTTTTACAAGTAAACCCAAAAAAATAGTACAGATGAGTGTGACTCAAATGGTAGTTATGATTGTAACAAAATTTATGCAATTGAAGTTCTTTGATGAGTTAATTTTAATTATTACTTTAATTAAAAATAAATTGACAATATTATAAAAAGGTGGAGCAGCCAGTTTTTTCATAAACCCGTTGCTCTTTTCTATCCTTCTATGTGTTTGGCACTGGCAAATGCTTGTAATAATTTTCATCAAGGTTAGTAGTCCAACAACATGCCCATACCCGCGTATATTGAATACAAGTCAATAATATGGCTACATATATCTAAGTGGTGCCAAGCTGGCCTGCTAAAGACCCACATACACCACCACACTCGGTTGGTTGGTGTTAAATTTAAAAGACATAATAGTAATAAGATGAGTAATTTTATATATTTAAATAACTCCATTAATGAAATTCAAATAAAATTAAAAATATTAATTAAACTAAATGAAAATGAAATTAAAAAAACAAAAAAATATATATAAAAATCCACCACCACCGGTTGACCACCCCAAATCCCTAATCATCCCACCCTCACTCCACTAGTTGATCACCCAAGTCCCTAGTCACCCATCAGTTGACCACCCTTAGCTCCTTATTTCTAAGCGGCCTAAGTCACCGTCGACCGAAATATCATTCGCGTAGAAATGCTTAGCAATCACATTCAACACAATGACTCAATTGCTATCGCCTTTGGCACGGTGGATGATAGAATTCAATGACAGTAGTACTCGTATAATTTTTCTCTTTATGAAGCTTATGCTTCAAATCTCAATTTTTGGCAATTGTAACAGTTAAAATTTTACATAAGCAGTATAATAAGCTGAACCTAGTTGCTTGATAATTTGCTTTTTTCATTGATTTTCTAAGTATATATGACACCCTATGAGTGAACAAGGTTCTCTCTTAAGGAATTTACATTAACAATCTTAAGGTTCTACTCTGTGAAGAACATCTTTAAACCAAATATATTAATTCTTTATATTGAGAGCAAATTAACATCTTTTGACAATAGACAACTTGTACAGTGACTCCAAATATTTCCAAGGTTTGTCTAACACGAAAATTATTAAAAAAGCCCCTGACCATTTAAGAAATATTGTTTTACCCCAACCTTTCCCATATTCTCCATTTGCCCCTAACCATTAAATTATGCAGACTTCTGTATGTCAAAAGTCTACTTTACCCCTAATTATGATAAAACTAATACCTATTATTTACCAAAATAAGATTAAAAAAAAAAATAATTGAAAACCAAGATAAATGCTGATCAACCACAAACACCATATGAAATCCAGTAAGTAATCATTGACCACCAAGAACAAATTAATGTAATATGGGATAAGTCTAATTCCACACCCCTTCACCCCCCTCCCCCTCCCCGCCCAATAGTTTCGCATAATAATAAAAAAAAAAAACCTTTTGATTCAAAAATCATTTATAATCCTCTTGTATTTGGGTATAATAGCCAAAAAAGTCTCTATCATTTATAAAAATAGTAAAAAAAACCTCCTTAGTGATTTTTAAAGTCAAGGGTTTTTGACTATTTTTATAAATGATGGTGGTTTTTTGACTATTTTTATAAGTTACATGAGAGCCTTTAGTGATCTCTAAAATTAAGGGGTTTTTTGGCTGTAATACTAAACTATAAGGGTGCAATTAGACTTATCCCAAGTAAAATACCCAGATTTTTAATGTCCTACAAAGTCACATTACCAAGCTATTTCTCCCCATCTTCACATGGAGAGGCTCGTTTGGTGAGAAAAGGAGGAGAGAGGAAAGGGAGATGAGGTTGAGAGAATTCTCATCTTTGAAGACTAGAAGACGGTGACGGAATAAGGAGGCTCTCCCGATTCTACCTTTGAAGACCAAATAACCAAATTAGATTGATTTTGTCTTTTTTTTTTTATCCAAATGTTTTTCTTTTGTTCCTTTAGTATTTTTTTTATTATAATAATATTTATTATTTTTATTTATTTTTAATCAATTTTATTCAATTTGTTATTTCTCTTTTTTAATTAAGAATGTCATTTACCAAAATTGCCCTTAAAACATAATTGCTAAATCATCCTTTGGATCAAAAAGTTGATGGATGAGAAAAGAGGGTAGGGAATATGAGAAATATTTCAAAAAAAGAAAAAAAGAAAAAAACGTTTTTTGAATGGTCAAGGCCTTTTAATTAGGTGGCAATATTTTCATCTCTCATAAATTATGTGTACAGCCTTTTCATAAGTACATCTTATCAAAACTATGAAAAATCTCTAGTTTATAAATAAACCTCAATTAATATCAATATTGTCTTTCTTTTATTGTTTTTGTACTATATTTTTATAAGTACAACCCACAATTCTTATTTTATTATCTAATTAATTTTGCTAAAATTTCGAGATTTTTTCTCCAACAGGCAAAGCAAGTAGATTTTGATTTTCTTCTAATAATAATTAATTTAAGATTTATTATTTTACAATCAATTTCTGAAGAATATTTAAAATTATTCTTCACACTTTATAATTAATTTATATTCTTTTAAAAATTTGATATTTGAAAAAAAAAATAGTTAATTTAGATATAGATTTAGTGATGGCTGGTGAGAGCTTGGGTGGTGGAGAGAGCTCTATTGTATTATCATCTAAGGAGGCAGACCTAATTCTATGGAGCAAGAAGAAAGTGAAGAGGGGACGACCCTACTCTTCGTCACCTATCACCTTACCATGGAAGGAGAGACTGTCTTTTGCGGATACGCTTAAGGGGGCTGGCAAAACAATGAGAAACGAAGAGGAAGGATTTATGGAGGATGATATGCATGGTAAGTATGGGAACGTACAGAATGTTATGGCCGAGGAGTCTGAGTCGGAATCGGATGATTTCGAGGAGAATGGTGAAGAATTTACCACATTTTTGGACGGTAATCTGTTATGTCCAACGGTTCAGGTATCCAAGAAAGAAAAGCGATGCCTTTGAACTCCTTGGAAACAATCGGTGATAATTAAACTACTTAACAAGCGAGTTGCTAATGGTTTCCTGGTAAGAAAACTTCAATCTCTTTGGAATCCTTTTGGGGGGAGTGGCTAATATAGATATAGGCTATGATTTTTATATTGTCCGTTTTGTTTCGAAAGAGGACTACCTTGGGGTGTTAGCCGAGGGTCCCTAGATGGTGGTAAACCATTATCTTATGGTTAGAAAATGGAGGCCTAGTTTTGATCCGTACACAGCCGAAGTGGATAGATTGATTGCTTGGATTAGGCTCCCGCAGGTTGCTATTGAATATTTTGATAGAAGCTTTCTGGCAGTGTTAGGTTCGGCATTTGGCAAGGTTGTTAAAGTGGATGAGCCGACAGGAGAAGCATCTCGTGGTAATTTTGTGAGGTTATGCGTCGAATTAAACTTGAAAAAACCTTTGGTTTCGGAGTTCGAATTGGATGGCAAGGTGCATACGGTTGAGTATAAGGGCATGCATGACATTTGTTTCACGTGTGGGGTTTATTGACATTCAAAAGAAAAGTATCCTTTATGCAAATTGGCTGGTGATAATGGTGGAAAGCAAAGGGGACAGTCTTCGATGCATGACAGAGGACAGTTTTCAACAGATGGGTTGGCTGCTGGTGCACCGTTGCAAGCGAGAGGTTTGGCTGCTAAAAACGGGGATGTCCATGACATGGATGGGGTCGAACAAGGCAGTCGATGGTGGTCAGGTTTTGGCGATTATAACTGATGTTGAAGAATCGACGCCGACGCATGGCAAATCTACAGGGGAAAAGGATGTGGTGGACTGTTTTGGCAATTTTGGGCCATGGATGCTTGTTCAATGCCCCAAGCGTGATTCTCATTCATCAAGGCTTGCAAAAGGCAATGTACAAAGCATGGAAGGGCTGGTGTTTAGGAGTGGTGCAAGCAAGGAATATGTTGACTTCACTCAAAAGACAAGATCAAGATTTGCAGCTTTACAAGGCAATTTTGACCAATCTTGTGAGCAAGAAAGAGAGATGAATGGGGGGGAAAATCAGAGACCAAATATGGCAACATTAAAGAAAACTTGGGTCAAACGGTTATCAAAAAGAAATGTTGGTTTGAATATTGGCAATTTGAATGGAAACAAAGAGAATTTCAAAGCCCATTTATTCTGCACCATGTCAATTGTTGGAGGCTCAAAAAAGGCTAAACCACAGTGAGTTTTTGGATACAATAAAGTTGGGCTTTAATTTAAATGCTAATATGGAGGCTGTTATTAAAGGGTATGAGAAAAAAATGAGGTGATGGGCTAGATAGTGCATTTTTTGATGAAGTCATTGTTGATTTGGAAACCTTGGAACCAAAGCATAATAGGGATCCTCCAAATATGGGTTAAAAGGTGCTTGGGCTTGAATTTCCTAGTGATGGACAGGGTGATAATATGGTCGGAATCAATCCAACGAATGAGGTTGATATGGAAATTGTCCATTCGGCTTGAGCTTTTGCTTATACGGATTTTTCTCTTTATAAGTATTTATAATTATTAATGCGAATTTTTAGTTGGAATGTTAGAGGAGCGGGAAGTAGGAATTTTAATAGAGTAATGTGGAATTATATCTCTTGCTATAAGTCAGATATTGTCATCATTCTCGAGCCGAAAATAAGTGATAAGATTGTTAATAAAGTTATCAGTCATCTTAATTGTGTTGATTCGGTAAAAATGGACGCAGTTAACTATTCTAGTGGATCTGGGTGTTGAAATTTTCAAGGAATTGTTTTATTATGGCAAAGAGGCTTTATAAGTAGTTCTTGCTTATTTCTGTAATGGGTCAGGACAATAAAAAAAGGTTTTTGTGTCCCATTTATACAAATACGGATGCTAGCCTGCGTAGATCTCTTTAGGCAGAATTTTCTAGTATTGCTTTGACCACGATATACCTTTGGGTACTAATTGGGGACTTTAATGATATTGAAGGCAACTATAAGAAGATTGGGGGGGCACCAGTAGATACTCGTCGTTGTATGGGATTTTCAATTGGATTGAGTCTTGTAGCTTCATTAATCGTAGTAGTTTAGGTCCAAGTTTTACTTGAAGAGGTCCTCAACGGGGTGAATACGATAGAGTTTTTGAGCGTTTGGATCGGACTTTGTGTAATAACGAATGGAGAATTCTTTTCCCCTCTGCTATAGTGACTACTTTGCCTAGGTTCAAATCTAATCATCATCCCCTCCTCTTGTCTACCAAAGATGAAACTATGCAAAGTATCAGGCCAAGACCTTTTAGAATGGAAGCAGCCTTGTTTACTCATCTGAAGTTTTCGAAGATTGTAAAGCATGGATGGGATTTCTCTAAAGATCTTTGTCAGGAGCTAAGTCATTCGAAGAACCGACTCATCACGTGGAATAAGTCTCATTTTGGTGATATTCATTGGAGGAAAAAAAAAAAAAGTATTTTGGCGCATCATAGTGGCACGCAAAGAGCCCTTTCAAAGGGCCCAAATCCATTTTTAAATGATTTGAACTTAAAGTTAAGGAACAGGCTTGAGTTAGTGCTTTTTCAAGAGAAGATCTTTTGGTTCCAGAAATCTAGAAGTCAATGGCTTAGCTTTGGAGATCGAAATACTAAGTTTTTCCATCTTTCTACTATAGTTTGACGTCGCAAGAATGTGATTGATAGATTGAGGGGTCCTATTGGTGATTGGATAGAGAATGAGGAGGATCTCTGGAGTCATGTTGCTGGACATTTTGCTAACCTTTTCAGAGAGGATAATTTTAATCAATCTTCGTTGGTTACTCATAATTCTTTTCCTGTGATCTCCACTACTGAGAGTTTGAAACTTAGATGTCTAGTCTCTTCTGATGATGTTTTGATTGTCGTGAAGAGTACGGGGGCCTTTAAAGCTTCAAGACCGAATGGTTTTCAAGCTACCTCCTACCAAGCAAATTGGAATTTTGTTGGTCCCTCAATTATTATTGTGGTCCAACAAGCATTTGGGTAATGTATTATAGATAAAAGACTAAATGAGACTCTTTTGACACTTATTCCTAAGGTGGAGTCTTCAAAATTGGTTTCTCAATTCAAACCCATATCTTTGTGCAATGTCGATTTTAAGATAATCCAAGTTGGCATCGCCTTTTCAGATTGCTTTTGTTCTGGGTAGACATATCCAAGAGAATGTTGTGATTGCCCAAGAGATCTTTCATTCAATGAGAAGCAAAAAAATTGAGGAAAGGTTTTATGGCTATTAAGGTAGACTTGAAAAAGGCTTATGATAAAATGAGCTGGAACTTTATTAAGGAGACTTTAACTATGGCTAGCATTCCTAGAGAAATTTCTTCTCCAATGATAGATTGCATTTGTTCTACTTCTTTTTAGATACTTTGGAATGGGGCTAAGTCAGATATTTTCCTTCCTACTCGTGGAATCCGTCAAAGGAATCTAATTTCTCCTTGCATTTTTGTTCTCTACATGGAAAGGTTAACTCATTGTATTTTGGATGTTGTTGATAATGGTTCATGGAAACCTTATGTGATAGGTATTAATGGACCACAGATCTCTCATATTATGTTTGCTGATGATTTGCTACTTTTTGCTTAGGCGAGTCTGGACCAAGTGGATATCATCAAGAAATGTTTGGATTCTTTTTGTGTAGCTTCTGGAGAAAAGGTTAGTGAGCAAAAAGCAATGATTTATTTCTCCAAAGGAGTTTCAGACCAATTGGCTTCAATGCTTGCCTCTAGAAGTGATTTCTAGTCTACCATTGATATTGACAAGTATTTGGGTATTCCTATTTGCTCTAACAGACTTACAAAATATACTTATAGTTTTATGTTTAAAAAAGTGCAGAGCAAACTCTCAGGATAAAAAGGTAGGGTTTTATTGATAGCAGGAAGAGTTACTCTGATCAAATATTTTCTTCTTAGTTTGCCACAATATAGTCTGCAATCAACCTTAATACCTAAGGGTGCTCTTCTTGAGTTGAAAAAGATTAGTAGGCAATTTTTGTAGGGAGATACCACTATTGGAAGAAGCTACATGCCATTGCTTGGAATAATGTGTGTTGTTCGAAAGAGTTTGAAGGTTTGAACTCTAGATGACTCCATAAGCTTAATTGTCTTACCTCATAAAACTAGTTTGGTGAATTCTCATTGTAAATGGCCTTTGGTATGATGTGATCAAATCAAAGTACAATTTGATTGCCAAAAATGCTAATATTTGGAAAGCTGGTATGTCTGATTCTACTTTCTTGAAAGCTTTATGTTCTGCTCACTCTAATGTTGTGGACCAACTTGCTTGGTAAGTTAGTAATAGGGAAACTGTTAGATTTTGGTCTGATAGGTAAATTGCAAATATAAGCCCCTTAATAATTTGGTGTACGAATACTGTGCCACTTGATTTATTAAATACTAAGGTGATTGATTTCGTTAGAGCTAATAGGGGATGAGATTGGTCTCTTTTGAGAAACTACTTGCCTAAAGGGAATGTCTTCTTCTTACAATGTCCTATATTCCTTGTCAAGATGCAAGTATGGATCGTCCTCTCTAGAGGGCTTCAAATGATAGGTGTTTTTCCTTCTGCCTATAATTCCTTTATGAGTAGTAGTTAGGGTCAAAAGGACAAAGTTTGGGATGTTCTGTGAAGGGTGAAAGTTCCCCAAAGGATACGACTCTTCCTTTGGTAATTTCAACATGGCAGATTGTTGATGAATGTAAAGAAAGAACATATGAGTCTTTCTCTTTCTAGCTCTTGTGCTTTTTGTGACAATATTTTTGAAGATGATATACATGTTTTAAAGAATTGTAGTTTTGCCTTTGATATATGGATGAAGATTATTCCCTAAAATTGAAGGAATTGGTTTTTTAGAATTGAAAGAGAGGAATGAGTGTTGAAAAATCTAACTGTAAAAGGTTTCTAGCCCTCTACCTTTACAATTATGTGCTACTTCCTTTGGTTTTGACGGAACCAAGCAATGCACGATCCAGATTTTTTCAAACCTTTGAATAAAGATTTTCTTATTAATAAACAAACTTCTATCATCTGTGATGCTTGGAGAGACTCTTATAGTAAGTTTCCTACTTCTATTACTTCAAACTTTAATAATTGTTGGAATTTGCCTCCTTCTGGATTGGTCAAATTAAATGTTGATGACGCTTTGGAAAGAGCTACTAGAAGAGCTGTGATTGGAGGTCTACTCAATGATAATCAAGGTGTTTTCATAGGGGGATTTATAAGTTCTCTAGGTATTTTTACAGTTCTAGAAGCTAAGTTAAGGGCAATTAGGAGAGGTCTTCATCTTGCTTGGGATTTACGTCTTCCTGTTGTTTTGTGGAATCGGATACTAAGGAAGCTATTGATTTGATTCTGCATTCAGATCTGAATCCAATTTGCTTGAAGTCTATTATCTCGGATATTTGGAATACCATGAAGAAAGATTGACATGTAAAAATACTTCTTATGCCTCAGGATGCTAATCAGCTTCTGATTGGCTGGCAAAAGTTGGTCTTGATATGACAGTGGAGGATACGACTCTATTTACTGCTCCTCTTGAGTTAGAGTTTTTTCTCAGCTTTAATCATTTGAGGGTTCAGGCTATCTATTAGTGTTTTTTTTTTCTCCTTTTGGGCTTCTACCCCTTTTTTGCACCAAAAAACAAAAAGGTATAGGGAATTTTATTTCAGTTTAATTGTTGATTGGGTTTAATTTTTGGAATTGTATGATAACATTCAAACAAGTTTCTTGTTATTTGATCAACGTATATTTCTTTTTTTCTGGGTTCAATAGATGTATTTTATTATGAAGAAAAAAAGTTTGAATTGATGGATGATTTCTTATAAAGTATTTGAAATAAAATAAACTTCTTGATATATGTTTTTTTTTTCTTTTAAACATGTTTTCATTTTTTATTTTTTCTTTTTTAACTAAATGCAATAATTTCATCATGATTTTGATTAATTTTCAATATTCTACAATTAATTTGTTTCCTTAAAAATTGTTTGATATTTGAAATTAGTATTTTAAAATCATTATCAATATTCTGTCATTAATTTGTTTCCTTAAAAGTTGTTTGATATTTGAAATTAGTATTTAAAAGAGAAGTTAAGGGTTTGAGAAAATAAAAAAGGTTTTATCATATACATGAGAAATTGATTAATATTTATGGGTGTAATCACAAATTATTTACCATCTTAGTAATTTTCTTTAAGGATAATATTGGATTTCTATAAATAGAGCTTGTTGGTGTGTACATACAAATTTTAAGGGAGTAAATATCGTTACTCCAATTTCCCTTGTTTAATATCATTTTGGCTCAAACTTGTATAGTTTAAGGCCCAAGTCAAGATTAAACCAAGCCCAACTCTATTCTATATTGAAATGAGCTTTGAATAACTGTCAACTTTATAGCATGAGTGAACAGATGTACGTACCTCATTAGCGAATGATAAATAGTTATGAATTAATTAAGGGTTTGACTACTTTATTGGTTGGATAAGATTACTAATTAATAACAACCTTTATATTGATTGTAAGGGTGGTCATAACAATTCAACATTTGTTATTAATAAATAATTTTATCGAACCAATAAGATTAGTTAAGTAATCAAATCATTAAATTAATATAATATCATCTAAATAAATAGCAGCTTAATAGGATTTGTCGAGTCACAATGTTGGCCTTTTTTGCTGGCTAAGTAACTTTTGGTGTAGATATGGTTTCAATTGTTCTTATGCTCAAAAGTTGTTCTCTCTCTCCCACTATTCTCATGTGCAATTTTTATGCACTGCCACAAATTTGAGTAATTTTAAAACATTGGTACGTTTATTTCAATAACAGGAATCGAAACGATCGAAACTCGAAATGACTTGATATATCAAAATTAGAATAAGTTGTTTACTTCAATTATAGGAATCGAAATCGAAATCAGTAATATCCCTATTAAGTTGTTTATTTTACTTTGGAATCAGAATGAATTAATTATAATTTACAAAAATACCTTTAATTAAAATTATGTATTCAATAAGCATTTTTTTGATAAAATAATAATAATAATAATAATGAAACCATTGAGATTTTGCAAATTGCAAAAGAAACATTATTTATGTTTCTACAAAATTGTGTTTAAGATATAGGGTCATCTTTTTGTCATATAACTCGTCATAATAGGCTAAAAAAAATAAAATTTCTTAACAATTTTATTGTAAACATATTGTGTATTTATATTGTATATCAAATTGTGATTTTTTTTTTTTTTTTTTGGATATGAAATGTTACCTAAATAAAATATTTTGTTTTGATATATTATATACATATATATATTTTGTATATTGTGTAACAAAATAAGTTTTCTTTTTTTTAATAAGGGGTATAAAAGTTTTTTTAATTTGGAATAATGAATGAGAATGAGATTCCCAAGTGATAGAGGGGAATAGATTTCTTATTCCACAACCCCCAATTCATATGGAATCCATATTTTTATTCTCATGACAAAATTATTTTAGAGCAAGTATACACAATCAATGATTTTCATTCCTCATTCCTATTTTCAAATCCATTAAGTAAAGGGAGCTTTCAAAAAAAGTCAAAACAAAAAGAAAAAATACAATTATGACCCTTCAATTATATAAATTTATTTCTAACCTCTCAAACAAACTTATTACTCATTATAACCAAGTTACCCAAATTGCCCCTAAATATTTTTTCACTTTAAAATTCCCATTAAACCTATTCGAAATTACCAAACTACCCTTCTCCTTATTCTCTTTTGTTTTCCTACGATCTTCATCTCTTCCAATGTACAATTTTTTATGCTCTCTTTTGTTTTCCTACGATCTTCATCTCTTCCAATGTTTGGTTGCATCCATTAATTGTTCTTTCACTTCAAAAAACACACATTGAAGCTTCTTTTGTCTCCAACAAGTCCTACATTCAAGTTTATCTTCAAGATTAAAGGTATGTATTTGTTGTTGGTTGGTTTTCAAGTTTCTTTGTTGACATTGTTTAGCTTTAGGCCGTAAGAGTGATTTTTGGTTGTGATTTAAGCATAATATGTGAGATCTGCAGAAAACGAAGGAAAAAAAAACGGACTGTAGTTTTCTGCGATTTACCAATTTTTATGATTCAACATAAGCCGATATCGGTTTATGTTGAATCATAAAACCCAAATCAGTCTATGTTCTTTAACATAAACCGAATCGGTTTATGTTAAAGAACATAAACCGATTTCGGCTTATGTTGATCAACAAAACTTACATCGGTTTTTGTTAGATAACATAAACCGAAGACGGTGTATGTTATCTAACAAAAACCGATTCGAGTGAACATTGACACAACCAGAATGTTTTTATTTGTTTTCCTTTCTTGTGTTCTTGATCATATGTGGTTATCTTTTGTTGGATTTTTATGAATTTGACAATATAAAATTAGATATTAATATGATTAAAGTATGAGGAGAGACTAATTTATTTTATTTTTTATTCAATTTTTATAGGAATGAGTGAAGTGACAATAATAGTGAAATGCAATGGAGAGTGGAATGGGAATAACTATATTGGCGGTGAGACATTCATGATGGGGGTCCCTAAGAATGTCAATTTTTCTCGGTTGATGAATTTTGTTTACATAGTGACTAGCATTGATAGAAGAATATGGGACATCCATTTGCATTATTTACTCCGAGCTAGGGGAATGCCTGTAGTTAAGATACCTATCAATACTGATCTTAGTGTCCGGGGTGTGATTTCAGATAAAAAATCTGATTGCAGAGAAATTTATGTTGACAAAAATGTGAGAGATTCTGGAGGTATTAGCCCTACTGTCCCTTCATTTGCCATTAACTCAATAGCAGACCCAAGGCACGTGGAGACACCTACGGATAGAATTGTAAGGCCGACTATAGCTGAAGGTCAAAATTGTTTTGTTTCTTGTGGTGGTAGTAATCAGGTTTCAGCTTCTGTTGCCGCATTTACATCCATAGCAAGTCTAGTGTGCAACATTGATTTTAATGAAAATGATCGTGATGATGAAGATCGGGACACAGATAGTGATGGTGATGGGACTTCAGGAAACACTGAAGATGATGATGAGGAAAATAGAGCTGATGACTTTCAAAATGGAAGTGATGCAGAGAACGCGGAATATTCAGAAGTTAGATTTTCGGGTTCACAATTTGAAACGAACGCATCACAACCATACTGGATTGTTCCCGGTGTAGATCAGTGCGAAATTGAGGCTACTTCAATAGCCATGTCTACTTTCATCCGACGTGATACATTATACAGAGGTGCATTTTTTTATAGTAAAGATAAACTGAATGTAGCCGTTGGAAAATGTGTTCTTGATTCAAGGTATCAACATAAGGTTAGACGTTCGTGTACGGTTCGATATGAGGCCGGTTGTAAGGATCTGACCTGCAACTTTGAGGTTCGCGCAAGATATAGAAAGGGTGGTTCAATGTGGTATGTGTACAAGTATGTTTCGGAACATACATGTTGTCAGGATGCCTATGAGTCACATAGGCAGAGTGTGAAGACTGTTGTCATAGGAACATTATACCAGAAAAAGGTGGGGCTTGATAGTATTACACCTCAAGTTTTGATCGCAGAAATGTTAGAATAGTATGGCGTGCAGATCATGTACACCAAAGCTTGGAGATCTTTACAATATGCAAAGAAGCTAGCATATGGGAAAACGGATGAGTCATTTCAGCAGCTTCCGCGATACTTGCACATGTTGAAAGAAACAAACCTCGGTACAGTAACGGCAATTCAGACGGATGAAAACCACCGGTTCTTATATTCGTTCATTGCATTTAGAGCTGCAATTGAGGGTTTTCGGTCTTATATCAGACCAGTTATTGCTGTTGATGCAACTCATTTGAAAGGCGAATATAAAGGGGTGATTTTTGTTGTTGCATGCAAAGATGGGGAGGAGATGATTTATCCCATCGCTTTTGGATTTGGTGATGGAGAGTCGGATAATTCATGGATTTGGTTTTTAAGTAGATTACGAGAGATTGTTGGTGGGACTCAATATTTGCCATCGGATTTGATTATCGTATCTGATCGTCATAAAAGCATTGCGAATGCGATGACAACCGTTTTTCCTGAAGTCCAACATGTGTTCTGTTTCTTCCACTTGAAGCAAAACTTGAAGAAATACTGTAGACAAGAAACAGATGTGATGGCTATGTTTTACCTTACAGCATATGGTCATACAAGGGATGAATGTGATGGATATTTGGAACAAATTCGAAGGGTATGTCCGAAAATGCATGAAAAATTGGTTAATATTGGAGTGACAAAGTGGTCACGTGCATATTCTCCGAATAGAAGATATGACATGATGACTACTAACATTGCAGAATCGCTCAACAAATGCATGATGAAAGCACGTCGGCTCTCAATTACAACTGCACATGAATTTCTGAGACATATGTTGCAGAAATGGTACAACGATAGACGTGTACATGCCGAGGAACTCAGAACTTTGGTTACCAAAACTGTGGAGGATCATGTGAACTCGATGGCTAATGAATCGATGAGTGCCACGGTATCTCCTATTGAACAACCGACCAAGTTCGGAGTCATACATAAACTAGGCTATGGGTTCGTTCAGCCTTTTGCACGGTCATGCAGTTGTTGTCATTAGGACTTAGATCAGTTGTCATGCCACCATGCAATTGTTGTTGCCAGGTATCGTAATTATTCTTTATTATTTTTTGTTATTTAATGTCATATGGTAACACTTTACCTTTGTCATGCATATCAGGTTCAATGGTGTTCACTATTATACGCTTTGTCATGAGTATTATATCAAAGAATGGCTCAAAGCTGCATATGCACATCCAATCAATCATGTCCCTGGCCCAAAAGATTGGCATGTTCCCGCGGAAGTGAAAAATGTAATTGTACTTCCATCTGAAGGAAGACGACAAGTAGGCAGACCGAAAGAGTTGCGGAGTCCGTCAGCTGGGGAAAGTCGTCATAAGAAAAGGTGTGGAAAATGTGGTGAAAGAGGACACAATCGTCTTCGTTGCCCTAACCCCCCCATATCCACCATCGAAGGGACAAGCATAGCTCCTGAAGATGTTAGAAGTAGTGCAGAAGCCACTGGAGAGGTTAGAACGAGCGTAGATGCCGCTGCTGGAGATACACGGACTAGCGCCTCTACTGGATGTGTCCGGACCTCCTGAAAATGCGGCCTTTGTGGTGCGATAGGGCACAACCGACGTCGATGTGATCAACAATTTCCTATTACACCATCAATAGATGATGAAAACAACGATAATCATTAGAGGTTCTTTATGACTGTTTCCTGTTGACGAGCACTTGTTATTATAATAATTTGCATGAAAACGCTGAATACAGCACATTATCATACCTGTTTGATTAATTTGGCATAGAGACGGAGTCTCTTTTTGTTTCCATGGTAGTTGCAGTGATGTATAAATTATTTAGCAATCCTTATTGCAGGTTGAGTTAGATTATGATCATAAAAAAAACAGGGGAGGTTTTGTCGAAAATTATATATATATATATATTCAAATTTATGGTTTTCGGATTGAAGAAATAAAATAAAATAAAAATGAATAAATAAAAAAGCAAAGTCAGTATGGGTAAGCCATGAAAACACAAACACAAAGACAAATTATTTCGGTTTACCTTCTTCAATTCAAACCGACATCGCGTTATATGGAAACGCATGAACCGGTATCAGGTTGAGCGTCTCCACGTAGGCCGAATCACGTTAAGCGTACCAACGTACACCGAATCGGTTTGTACGCAGCACTCAATGCTGACGTCGATTTTTATTGAGTGTCAAAAACCGATACCGGTATTTGTATGATAGGATAACCCGGCGCCGAGTTTTGATGATCCGACAAAATTCTCATGCAAATTTATTTCCCTTTATTTTACTCATTGCTATTGGTTTTTCCCTTTAACTTATCACCAACTGGTGTGATTTGTTCCATTAATTTAATTAAATGAGGAAATTTTTTTTTGAACAAATTATATGTTAATCACTTAGATTGTGAGTGGCATAAGGTGACTATGTATTCTTACATGAGATACATTGCATCATGTTTGTTTATGAGATGAAATTTATAGCTTTTGATTCAATTTGTCCATTGAAAAAAAAAAAATTTCAAGTTATCTGCCGTTAATGAAGTTTGTCGGTCTGTATAATACCTTATACGCCGATGTCGCGGTGTATTGGTATTGGAAACCCGACGTCGAGTTGTAGTGCATCACCAACACCGACCTTTTAATAAAGCTAAAATCGGTGTGTACGTATTATGATAGGCCGACGTCGGGATGTATACATAATGGTAGACCGACGTCGGGTTTTATGGATACTGGTAGACCGACGTCGGTTTAAATTGTATCACGAAACCCGATGACGGGTTTGTGTTGTTATCGGGTTATAATGGCACTGAACAGCCCGACGTCGGTTTATGTGGATTAATGTAGACTAACGTCGGTTTGTATACATTAACTAAAGCCGATTTTTATTGTGTTTTTGACAATTCTCATTTCCGCTATTGGTATCACTTAATGTTTATTGTTTAAATTTGTTCGCTATTGGTGTCATTTTTACTTACTCTTTTTTCTGCTTAACATGCTTGATTTATTTACACATTTTTTTTTTTATTTTGTTTAATTTTGTGAAAAATTTGGCAGAGTCTCCCCTGTTTTTTCGTGAATCCATTAATTTTACCTGCATAAAAACAACACTTCGACTATTTCATCAAGAGACTCATTGTCTCTATCCATCTCCGTACTACCACATAAACATTAAGAAAATTGAAAATTCAATTAGGGAATGAATATATCAACAAATATCAATCATAGATAACATTGTCGTCCTCATCTAATATCCACTGTCCCCATTCATCTACCCTGTACCTTGGGGTGGAATACATATATATATCATGGGCTATCTGTGCCCGTATTTGACGTGCGTTTTCTTTATCTTGTTTGGACTTCCATTCACCCTCCTTGGAGCATAAAAAGTCGTGGATATACATTGCATAGTATGCTCCACAACTAGTGCTGTATTACAAACAGAACAAGTCAAATATTTTATTAAAAACATTCTTATTTAAATTTAACCTAAATATTTAACAAAGAAATGACATTTACCTATCAGGTTGCTGAGGCACATCCTGTATATGGACACGCTCCACATCCCATAATTTTTCTAAGGGTGGCATTTCCGTGTTGGTCTTCTCATAATAGCCAATCTCCCACAATATTAATGGCATGAAACGGACTAAAGGATCAATGCCATTAATTCGATGTATAAGCTCTGTGTTTGCCTGTGGATCATATATGACTATCTTCTGCTCTTTCAGGCTAACTTTACAGACTATCCAATGGGTCTGATATAGGCTACACGGGAGCAACACCTGCATTTTGACGACGTTAATGGTATAGTTCTAATTCGAATGATCAAATAACAACTTTGAATCATGAAACAATACTTACATTGTCAACAGACCACCAAGGGATTTTAGCTTCTTCCATACCACTAGCGGTCCTTATCCAGTGTGGGGGGATCTCTGCCGTAGTGGGATCAAACGTTTTTCCTTTATTTATGTATTCCCTATTCATAACTACGGTCATGTCTGCCTGCAAGAAAAAAAATGTTAAATTATTTACTACTTAAAAAAGATGCACAAAAAAATGAGTAACTAAAAATGTAGATACTTACAAACAAAGTCGATCCATGCACTGCGTATCTTTCATCATGCACCTCATCCCACCACTCACGTTCTTTGGCCTGCAGGCACTGTAAATATCCGTCGATATGCTCTGAAGTCAACCAACAGTCTTCATTCTCGATGGTAAGAAACATATCGGGGGTGAATGGCACCGGATAACCATCAATGTAGTGCCTAAAATAGGAAGAAAAAGACATTAATATTATATTAGTAATTTTAAATATAAAAGTGTAATCAAGATTTTTATCCATACCGGAGGTTCAAAGAAGAGGTTTTGTACTGTGTGTACACTTTTTCCACCATATCCTCAACCACTGGCACAGTCTCCTCCACCTGCTCCTCTAGCACTTTTTTTTTTTCTTTTTTGGGCGTTCAGGATCTGTGTATGGTGATAATAGAGATGCCGATGGTTTAATCTTTCTTTTAGCCTGTTCTATTTTGACTTTCCCCTGTAATATTAAGAAAATCAAAATTTATAATTACACATTAAATAATTACAAATTAAAATCTAACCTAAAACACAAAATAAATAATTTATAACCACACATTTATAATTTACCTGATCACCCTCATGCTGGGATGGTGGGTCATGATGGAGTACTGGTTCCTCATGGGATAGTGGGACCTCGACCTCCCCTAGCAACTGTGATACTAAGTCCTGGACCTTCATAACCTGTAGAAAAATAAAATTGTAACCACACATTTATAATGGTATGAAAAACTAACCTAAAATACAAAATAAATAAAATATACCTGATCACCATCATGCTGGGATGGTGGGTCCTCATGGGGTAGTCGGTCCTCATGGGGTAGTGGGACCTCGACCTCCCTCATCAGCTGTGATACTAAGTCCTGCACCTCTATAACCTGCAGAAAATTAAAATTATCATCACACATTTATAATGGTATGAAAAACTAACCTAAAACATAAAATAAATAAAATATACCTGATCACCATCATGCTGGGATGGTGGGTCCTCGTGGGGTAGTGGGTCCTCATGCGGTAGTGGGACCTCGACCTCCCTCATCAGCTGTGATACTAAGTCCTGGACCTCCCCAATCTGCAGAAAATCAAAATTTGTAATGAATAATATGAAAACCTAACCTAAAACATAAAATAAGCACAAAATTTACCTGATCACTTTCATGCTGAGGTGGGTCCTGATGTGGTGGTGGAGGCGGTATTTGGGGCGGTGATGGTTTGTTAGGTGATGAAGAGTGATGGACATGCTCATCCCGGATAGAGCTCTCATCATCATCATCATCATCATCCAGGTCATCCCCGCTATCCGAAGGCTCACGGATTTTCAATATCCTCTCAATCCTACCTAATCTCTCGTTTTGCTCTTGTTGAGTCTTCAAAATAGACTCCAACAATGCCATAATCTTGGCTACCTTCGTCTGAGGCTCCTGTAAAAATAATTAAATAATGATATAAATTATATATAAATTGATAGTCATATAATAATGGAATATAATAACATAATCATACAAAATTCTCACCTGACGCTGAGAGGGTCCAGGGGCCATGCTGCGACCCCGTGGGACTGCCGTGTCATCATGCTCACCCTCTGAGTCGACTCATGGGACTGGAATGTCATGATGCTGCTGCTCCTCCTCCATCCTAGTCGACTCACTCTCATCCTCCTCATTCTCGGAATGATCATTTCATTTTCATCAACACCTCCTCCCCCGCCTACTCTGTAGGCGCTGTCGCTAACCAAATGCTTAGGGTTAAAAGACTTCCAATATTCTTTTTCTCTCTCCGCAGCAGTGGGTTCAAGGGTAGGCGCTGTCGCTAACCAAATGCTTAGGGTTAAAAGACTTCCAATATTCTTTTTCTCTCTCCGCAGCAGTGGGTTCAAGGGTAGGCGCTGTCGCTAACCAAATGCTTAGGGTTAAAAGACTTCCAATATTCTTTTTCTCTCTCCGCAGCAGTGGGTTCAAGGGTATTACCCCCCCCCCCCGCCCGCCCCCCTATCAACTGCATAGACAAAAAAAATATTTATACTTAATATTATTACAAACAAGAATAATCAACAAATGGGAAATAAATGTAGGTTAGTTTAGAAACTTACACGAGGAAGCTCATTCAGCCAACTTATTTGCTTTCTGCTATTACAAACCCAATTCACACACCTTGGCATCAACATATCGCCTCCTTTAGCTCTCTTCCCTACCCTTTTTTCCAACCATGGAAACATTTCGACCAGTCACCACTACAATTTACATAGGATTAGACAAAAATTTAATAAACATTTAGTTAGTATTTATATAATTATTAAAACAATTTTCATTACTTGTAATTATAGTATACCTGAAATGCCCAAATAAAGCTATATAAATTAATGTTACGTCCAGTCATAAGCCGATCCTCATCAAGCGCTCGACGGAAGGACTCTAGAAGCCTACTGTAGCCAACTATAGCCCAGGGGAACGAATTCCACTCATCAACATCCTCTATCAACTCCCACAGATAATCGTCCACCCTAGATCGATCATCATAGCCATAGAATAGACTGAAGGCGATAACTATATTAGCCAACTTTAAGATGTCCTCATCACTTAGATTTTGCCCCCGTACCCTTAACATGTGCATAATTTCAGCCAATCTTGGGGAATTTCCTTCAAAACATCGCAAGAGAAGACTATTCTCACTTTGTTGCTTCGCTTTAAGAACATGTAGGTCGACATGCCCGAACCGGAGTCCTGTCACTAATAAAAACTCTTGCTTTCCAAATCTATATGCCCTTCCCCCAATTTCGAACCACATCTCATCAGGGCGTGAATCAGAATATACTAACTCTCTAGCAAGAATCACTAGCATAAGAGGAGTAACAAGCAGCTGTTGACCTGGCATTTTTATGAAATGGGCAATTGAGCTCTCCCTCTCGAACCTTTCTAAAAGATGTCTCTGTGAAAGAAAGACATTTAAATAACCAATATGCTTGAAACTATTGTGTGAACTCTCCGATGTTCCGTTTGGAACATTTTGCACGGTGTGCCTATAATTGAATTGCATCTGTACAAAGGAAAAGCAACAAACGGTTAATTAAATTTTTATAATTTGTTAATAATTAAATCAAATTACACTAATTAAATTAATTAAAATAAACATAATATCATCAATTTAATAAAATGATAAATTCAATAATTAATTAAATAATTTATTTTCTAAATATTTTTACTTAATTAAATTAATATTATTTAATTTGTAAATTCGGTCTACTTTATTTTCGACATTGTGCGCGATATCGGCCTCGGTTTTTCATCATAACCCGACGTCGGTACCGGAAATCACACACGGCCCGATCGGCCTTTGTTTGCCGCCTCGCACCGACGTCGGTTTAGGATTACAAACCGAGGCCGGTATCGGGCGATCGGCTTCAAACAAAAGCCGATCGGTGTTTGTTGGTCAATGTATATCGATTCGGCATATGTTGACCAACAAACGCCGATCGGCTTTTGTTTGAAGCCGATCGCCCGAAACCGGCCTCGGTTTGTAATCCTAAACCGACATCGGTGCGAGGCGGCAAACAAAGGCCGATCGGGCCTTGTGTGATTGACGGTACCGACGTCGAGTTATGATGACAAACCGAGGCCGATATCGACCCACAAATTCGAACTCAGGCAAATCCATCAATTTCCGTCCAAATCCAACCACATCCTAACCAAATATAACATAATCTCACCCTAATCGTCAAATCCCAACATAATCAAGCACAAATCAAGTGTTCAAATCGCAAAAAGTTATCCAAACGTCACGAAATCAAGAAAACCGGAGCATATGGGCGTACCTTCACCAATGGAGGTGGGCGACGGGCTCGCCGGCGGTCTGCAACGGGCTGCGAAGATGTGAGAACACCGGCGACTGTGCAAATCGGGCGTCGGCTTCCGCGATTCGACAGAGAGCGACCGATGTGACCTTTGGCTCGGTTTTTCATTTTATATATACAAGGGTAGTTTCGTAATTATGCTGTCTATTTTTGGTTTTTGAATTTCTAAATATTGTGGCAGTTTCGTAATTTTTCGTTAGGGGTAATTTCGGTACATTGGGTATAGGAGGCAAATTATTTGTTTGAGAGGTTGGAATAGAATTTTTTTAAAATGGTGGGTACAAACATATTTTTGATTGTTTGTTTGGTTAATTTTGAGATTTTTCACTTAAGTAAATACACCCTTAAGTGCAGGAAGCTGTCTCTATAATCATGTTATAGTCTAATATGGTTGTGCACTTGTGCTTTGTTTTTCTTAGATTTTATAGGCAAAGCAAGCTCTTTGGACTAGTTCAAAATACAATTGTAGTTACAACCATCCTAGTAGGGTCTTTTGAGGAGTGTTATCTAAGTGATTCAAATTAAAACATAAATGCACATCACATCTTTGAACAAATGTGGTATATATTCTCATTTTTTAAAGTGGTAGGAATTTGATTTTTACCAAAAGCATTTAACAAATTTGTGAGGGTAATTTTTTCCCTTTGTTATTGGACTAGTTGACTCTTGATTATTAAAGTAAATATTCGGACAATACAATTATTAATTTATCTCAACAAATTTTAGTAAACTTTTGATTAGATTGGTATCAAGTTTTTTTTGAAAAAAAAAAAAAAACAAACCAAATAAAAGAAAGAGGAAAAACAATTATAATGAATAAAAAAAAAATAAAAAGGCCTGTGCGTTTAACTTGAGACAAGAGTTTTTCTTTTTCTTTTTCTTTTCTAATTCTACTAATTAAGAAAAACCTTGAATAATAAAGGCATTGACCTACACTTGGATCATAATTAGTTTCTACACCAAAAGTAAAATTATTGGGGCCACGTATAAGGAAAAATGACCTTTGACTTGTTAGGTGCATAAAGACTTCTGCTTCAACAAAATTAGCTTCACAATTCACAAATACTAACCAAACATTTCGACTTTGACCTCGCTGGAAACAATGATGTGTACGCCTTTGGTAGCTAGGAATTATTATTGGGCAAGAATATTTATTGCGCGTTTTTTTTTTTTTTTTTGGGTGCATATATGAATAACTTGGATCATCTTTATGTAGATTTTGAATCTTTTTAGCTCATCTAAAACATTTAATTTGTTGATATAAAAAAATAAGGGAATAAATTCTAACCATATAATGAGATACTCTCAATTCAGTTTATATATATATATATATATATATATTGAATATTTGTAACTATCTTTTGACAAATACACTGGTTGTCTTATAGATAGAATCCAAGGTTGAATCAATATTTCAATTTCTCTCTTTTTATAATTTTTATTATTTTCACTTTCTCTCTTTTGATCCATCTATCCTTTATATGTATAATAATATTATACTTTTAAAAAATTTATATAGAAATTTTACATAACTAATGTGATAAGTAATTGATTTGTAGTTACTACATTAATTTTGAAATGATATATTAATAATATTGTAATTAAATATAAGCTTATCTTATCATTTAAGTAAATTTTTTGTAGCATTACCATCATATATATTTCTCTCTTCATTCATTGATTCCCTTTTACTTTCTCTCTTTTGAAAATTTTCCTACAAAATCTATCTCTTAAAATCAAACACCATTTTTTATGACTGGATTTGTGGGAGGAACTACAGCACCAACATCTGGGGCAAACAACACATTGAGAAACTTGAGGATAGAGATAAAAATTAAAATAATTATCCATATGTGTAACTGGTTTATATATATATATATATATATTATTGTCTTTACATTCATTAAAAAAAAAAAATTAAAATGCTAGAAACAATAAAAGTTTAAGCAAATAGAGCAAGTCAAGACCTTCTCAAATTTTAACAGCATAGAAACTCAAGATCTTTTATCCATTTCAAGTCTTCATGAGCATAGTTTTCGGTATTTGGTTAAACGGAGTATATTTTTTCTTTTACACATCTTAGCAATTAACCACACACTGGTAGTTTAAAATAAGGCTAAAATCATCTAGCTTCCAAATTTGAAATTGTTGCTTCATTGACTGAACCTATTTGCAAGTTTGACGTTGTAGAATCATATTGCACATCTTCAACTGTTGGCTTTGAGAACCCAGGCTTCTTTGGGATCATTAGATCCGTAGCTTCATTTCTGAGCATCGATGCGACTTCCAACATCGATGGCCTTTCAATTGGGATTTCTTGGACACAAAGTAGGGCTATATGCAGGCATTTTATCAATCTACACGAGGAATATGTATCATCTAGAGATGGATCCATAAATTCCATGCCTTTACCATCTTTCCACAGCTCATAAGCCTGAAATTGTCAGTTGGCTATCATAACTTGATTCAAATGCAAAGTGATGATTGTATTGTTCAACAATGGGTCTGAGAAACTTACATATTCGAGAAGGCTCAATTGATCATTTTCTCCATATAAAATGGAGACCCTTTTGCCACTAATAATTTGTAGGAGTAAAACCCCGAAGCTATAAACATCAGACTTTGTTGAGTATATACCTCTTTTGACATATTCAGGAGGAGCATATCCACTATACATCATGTATTGAAACATATATAATTATAACCAATGAACTAGTATATATATGCAAAATAGATAAACTATTGAGTACTTGTAACAATAAATACACACACACACTTACTATGTTCCAACAATCCGTTCTGTGTTTGCTTCAAGATCGTTTCTTGTAAAAATTCTAGCCATACCAAAATCTGATATTTTTGGCTTCATGTCTTCATCCAATAAAACATTACTAGCTTTTAAATCACGATGAATGATGGTCAACCTTGAGTATTCTTGGAGATATAGAAGTGCTTGACAAATTCCTTCAATGATATGAACACGTTTTTTCCAATCCAACATGTACTTTTTAGCAGGGTCTGGATTATATTATTTATGAACCATTAAAAAAACTACAGCAGGTTGAACACTACTGAAAGCTAAATAAGGCAACTCTAGTTGAATAATGATAAATATATATTGGTAATCTATCATAACTGAAAGTGTAGTGGCACAAATAAAAAAAAAAAAACACACACACACACAAGAAAAATAAAAATACTTACTAAAGAGATAATAATCCAAGCTTTTGTTTGACATATATTCATAAACTAACATATGCTCTTCTTTGTCAATGCAAAATCCCAAAACTCGAACAAGATTTATATGTTGAAGTTTTGCAGTAAGCATAACCTCATTCTTAAACTCTTCATATCCTTGTGTGGATGTTTGTGAAAGTTTTTTAATTGCCACTTCTTGTCCATCTGGTAATATACCCTATAAAATCAAACAATGATAGAAGCTTGATCCTAATATTGTAAATTTTCTATATGTATCTTTATAGATAACATAAAATATCATTACCTTATACACAGGGCCATAGCCACCCTCACCAAGCTTATTCTCAATTGAAAATTTGTCTGTTGCAGCCTCAATATCATCCAAACTATATAACACCAAAGTAGGAGCATTGCCACTAAAGTCTCCAGCTGCTGCTGCATCATTTGCTTGTCTCCTCGATTCTTCAACTGAGTCCACAGACCCTATAAATGCAGAATCGTTTAATTTTTTCTATCATCTTAGTTCACAATATTAAAAATTATGCAATCCGCTTTCACCTATAAATGAAATACACAAATTTTATTGCTTACCTTTTGATGTCAGCTTTCTCATCCATCTAAAATATATCACAATGCCTACCAGGAGCGTAGCAGCTGCAGTTGTAGGCAAAATGATTACTAAGAATTTATTTTCCTGCTTATTTTTTCCACTTCTGAAATTTTCGTGAGCTGGAGCATGAGCTGGGGGAATAGTAGCATTCTCCTGAGCTGAAAAATAATTTACCTATATATTTTAGTAACTGGTGTCATAAGAAATCTTAATTCAAATATGGTAAATCAGTATATATACATGAGGTAACAATTAGATTGCTTGACTGAATAAGGAATCGCTAACCTGCAGCCTGAGAAAGCACCCAATTGAAATCGAAGGATACTTGCCAGACATAATAACCAAGTAATCCGTTCTCCCTGGCGTAAGAAACCTTTGCCCGAATAGCGTCTACATCATCAAAACTAATCCAAGATGTTCCAACTGTGCAGTAATTCACCACATAAGTTGAATTATACATAACATTTGCTCCATAATGTTTAACGTAATTCTTGATTTCATTATACTTCATGGTTCCAGTCTTTGTAATAGCTGGTCCAGTTGCCGGTGCACCAATACCATTATCCGTGGAGTTTACAAGCTTCCATGCATAGCCATAGTAAGGCAAACACATAACCAACTTATTCGCTGATAATCCTGCATCAATCCATCTTTTTATATACGCATCGGTATTCATAATACTGGTTGGGTCATACAAAGCTGAAGGAGCGGATGTAAAGCTAAGGTTCCAGGAGTAGTCAACTGTTAGAGCATGACTCCAATTTATGTACTGTTGCACTCTGTCTATAGGGTACACTGCCGAATAAGCACCAGTTGAAGCCCGAACCACTGTAGTCAAGATCAGTTGCGACTGCCTAGAGTTTCTTGAATCTAGATTAACAGCCGCTCGCCACTCTTCAAAGAGAATGGGCAAATTGAACATGTCGAAGATTGTGTTTGGGTCTGCCCAATAAAAATCTAGACCTCCAAAGCCATAATGCCTAGCTGTTGTTATCGAGGAGTCGATAAAAGATTTCCTATAAGAAGAATTGCTTACCATTGAGGAAAAGATTGAATAGTCTGCACGGATCGATAGCAGTGTGGTGACTGATGGGTTCTTTCGGTTCAAAATTTCTGTAAAGGTGGAGATATATTCTGCATCCGAAGGTGATAAAGAGAGCTGGTATGAAGTGGAATTCACACCAGCAAAACCATAAATAAGGTGAGTGAAGAAAGAAGAATCGATGCCTGAGACGGGGAACTGTTTTTGTGCAGGCCAGTAATAACCGGCTTTAATCCATGTCTCTGCTTTCCCAGGGAGTAAATCTAAAGAGACAAGGAGAATTTGAAAGATGAGAATGATTATTTTGGACACCATTGATAAAACCTACAGCTTGAAACCTTTCTTTTGTGAACTTAGAGATGTATATGTATAAATTTAAATATGGTTGTAAAAGAAAATTTTAAATTCAAATCCTATTGACATAGAGGTTGTCGGGTGGGTGGCCAATATGACAATAAAGCGAAGGAAACCAAACAGCAAAATCACTTCAAGTATGCATTGAAACGTGATGCACATAATTAAGTCATAATTAATACTATTTCTTACACGGATGTTTTTGCAAAAAGGTAAGCACGTGATGCACATAATTAAAGCCACTGACCACGACTTAAACATTAACTTTTACATCAAAGTCAAGGCCTTTGATGCGTAACGATTTTTCACACGTGTAGGTCTTGGACGTAGTCCTAAATGATCTTTAATTACAAAGACCTTAATGATGTAAATACTGACGGTGGATTTGGTTATATTCTCTAACTAATTAGAAACTTGTTTAAGAAACTCTTGTGATTTTTCCTTAAGATATTATAGAATTTGTCTGCAACTCATAAGTAGATTATTAAAGAAAATTATTATTTAATTTTAAGATTTGTCACTAACATATTTTGTAAAGGAAGAAAAGGTTTTATTTATATATATATCATATAAGAATTTGGTCATATCATTGTAACAATATATGTTTCTTTTAGATATGTAAATAAAAATACTCAGAGTTGCTTAGAAAAAAATTTTATAATTTTAAGACTTGTAAGTTATATAATGTAAAGAATTTATAATTTTAAGATTTGTAACTTGAAAAAGTTCCAACCCTTTGGACACGATATGCACAATATCAAAGTCTTGGCATGTTGACCGGGGTAAAGAACCTGTCCCGGACTTCACGGAGGCCTTTCTTGCTGGAATGGTCATTTCGATTTTTTCTTATAATAAAGCCATTGACTTGACTTAGACCTTAAGTTTTTCACTGTGGAAAATTGTTAAAGACCGCTTTATCCAAATTGGTCATTACCAACCAAAAACTTTTCATTGTTACATTACCATTGGACAGAATTATGCGTGCAAACATATGAACTTAAATCTTTGTTTGGGTACATTTTGAATATTTATCAAAATTTATCCACAACATTCGATTGGTTGTTAAAAAAGAAAAAAAAATTATGACAGCATCAAACCAATTTTAAATTCTAATTAGCATCTAATCTGTTAATATATCTATCAATTATCAATCGTATCAATCACCATTATTGAGATATATTTCTATTACCATTGTTATAATATATTATTCTACTTACCATTTTTGTATTATGCCTTTTACTCTATAAATGAGTTTGATATTGTACATTGTAAAGGGTGAAATAAATAATATTCATTTATTTCAACATGGTATCAGAGCTTAGGGTTTAAAATTTTTTTTTACCATCAACCACCAATCACCCAGTCAAACATCTCCACACGCCGCCGTCACTCTATTGAACACACCACCCACACCAGTCAAACACCACCCTAATCTTTATCGCCACTATCATTCGCACATCACTACTGCACATCACCGCAGTCATCACCGCCGCTAGTTCTCTTCGCTGTCTCTGTTCGCGTCTGCTGCGCCACTACTATCTCTGTTCACAGCACCGTCACCAAGCTGCTGTTGTCTCTGTTCGCAGCACCGTCACCAAGCAGCGCCCCTGTACCGCAGCTATTTCTCTTCACTATCTCAATTCGCGTCTGCTGCCGCAACTGCTGTTGTCTCTGTTCGCAGCACCGTCATCAAGTCGCGCCGCTGTACCGTCGCTATTTCTCTTCGCTGTCTCAGTTCGCGTCTTCTGCCGCATCACCGTCACCACACCGCTGTTGTCTCTGTTCTGCATCACCGCCACACTAGCACTGCACCATCTGTATTACCGGTCATCGTTGTCTTCGCTAGTTCTACTCCGTCACTACGCCACTGTGTTCCATTGCCGCACTCTGTTCGTGACTCTGTCTCCATCGCATTCCCCTTACTGCTGTGTTGC
The DNA here is from genome assembly GCA_021234005.1 of Nephelium lappaceum. Taxonomy (NCBI): domain Eukaryota; kingdom Viridiplantae; phylum Streptophyta; class Magnoliopsida; order Sapindales; family Sapindaceae; genus Nephelium; species Nephelium lappaceum. The sequence continues at coordinate 617,780 of CM038002.1, read as the reverse complement.
TGTCTCCTGGTCTGTTCTGGTCTTGATTCTGGTCTCCCTGGTCAGTTTTGGTCACCGATCGACTGCGCACAATCACAATTGCTTCCTCTCGCTACACTATTCCACTCATCTGGTTTGTTGCTGCTTATCTCTCTCTGGTTTGCTACTGCGCACGGTTCTCCACTAGTCATCTACTGGTCACGGTTTGTTGTTCACACCAAATCTGTGTTTATTGGACATTTTTCGCTAATTTTTTGAGTTGGATCACAAGTCTCTCTATTGAGCTTATTTTGGTTGGACTTGCTTATTTTATTCTATTTTTTTTATGGATAATACTTGGAAATCGGATGTATCTCAGCCCATCCAAATTATTTTAGATGGTCCAAATTATATTTTATGGGTCCAAGGAATGTCTAGTTTTCTCAAAAGCAGGAAATTATGGCAGTATGTTACTGGGGATCATAAAAAGCCTATAAAACTTGAAAATGAGATTGATGAGAAATATAATGAACAGCTTGATGATTGGGATAGTAAAAATCATCAAATCATCACTTGGATTCGTAATACATCAATTTCATCAATCAATCTTCAGTTTGGTCGTTTTGATACTGCTCAATCTCTTTGGACCTTTTTGGCTCACAGGTACACTACCTCTGATCTCTCTCATCAATATCATTTACTACGCAATTTGCATCAATTACGACAGGAACCAGGTCAGTCGATTGCTGATTTTCACTCAAAGATGCAATTTCTTTGGGATTAACTAGCACTTTCTGAGCCTACATGGATAAAAGATGCTAAAATATTTCATACTTATAGAGATCACCAGCATCTGACACAGTTTCTTATGGCTCTCACTGATAATTTTGAGCCCACTCGTGCATCTCTTCTTCATCGTCATCCTTTACTGACTCTTGAACAAGCTATCTCTGAATTAATATCTGAAGAGGCTCGTCTTGCCACATTACAGCCTCTTCGTACAAATACCGTGCTTGCCACTCATTCTAAACATGTTGACATGAAGAAATCTTACTGTCATTATTGCAAACTACCAGGACATGGAGTTCTACATTGTCCTACTCGCCGCTGTAAACATTGCCATAAATACAGATCAGGACACTACAATGATGATTGTCCTCAGAATCCTGCTCATAGAGGGTCCTCAACCAAATCCAAAGATGTTTCTCTTAAGCACTCTAAGAATAATCAGCCATTTTCCGCAACTATAGCTGATGACACACAAGGTAATACTGGTTCATCCTCTTTTTCTATTCATGATCTTGAGTCTATACTTCATCAAATCATTTCCAAATCTAGTACCTCTTATGTTCCTGCTTCCTCAGTAAAATCAGGTAATTCCTCTTAGTATTTTGATTCAGCTTGTTGTAATCATATGACATCTGATTTTTTGAATTTTTATGTCCATTAATCATCTTCTCCTCTACCTGTCATTTCTACAGCCAATGGCTCATCCATGCCTGTTCAATATATTGGTCATATCTCCACTGATAATTTATCTTTACACAATACATATTTTATTCCTAAACTCACTTTAAATCTTATCTCTGTGGGTCAATTGTGTGAACTTGGTTTGATGTTCACTTTACTTCTTCTGGTTATCATGTGCAGGATCCGCAAACGGGGAAGATTCATGGGATAGGCCGTAAAGTTGGATGTCTATTTGAGCTTGTTCACCTTCACCTTCCTTCACGGGTATTCTCTTCCTATCAGTCGGCAGCTACTTCTTCGTCTTTACTATTGAATCTATGGCACTCTCGTTTAGGTCAGGTTTCATTTAGTCGTTTACGTTCTTTATTATCTAGTGGACATTTAGGATCTGTTACTAATGATAAAATTGATTGTTTATCTTGTCAGTTGTCTAAGCAACATGCTTTACCTTTTAATAATAGTGATTCAATTTCTCAAGCACCTTTTGATTTAATTCATTCCGATATTTTGGGGTCCTTCACCAATAACTACCATGGGGGGATCCAAATATTTTGTTATATTTGTGGATGATTATTCTCGTTATACATGACTTTATCTTATGCATAATAGATCTTAATTGTCTAAGATTTATTCTGATTTTACTAATATGATTCAGACTCAATTCTCCAAATTTATCAAAATTTAACGCACCGATAATGCCATGGAATATCGGGATATTGTTTTTCGTAATCTATTAAGTCAAATGGGTACCATCTATCATCGCTCTTGTCCTGGTACATCTCAACAAAATAGTTGTACTGAACGCAAACACCGACACATCCTTGACACTGTTTGTGCACTTCTCCTATCTGCTTCTTGTCTTGAAAAGTTTTGGGGAGAAGCTGCATTAACAGTAGTTTATACCATTAATCATGTTCCTTCTTCCGTCGTTGAAAATCAAACTCTTTATGAATGACTCTATAGCACTCCTCCCAATTATCAAAATCTAAAAGTGTTTGGATGTGCTTGCTTCATTCTCCTTTATCCTCACGAACGGACTAAATTAGAATCACGAGCTCGTTTGTGGTGCTTTCTTGGCTATGACATTGAACATAAAGGTTATCATTGTTGGGATCTCATCTCCAATCGCCTTCGTATCTCTCGTCATGTTGTCTTTTGGGAACACAAAATGTTTTCGTCTATATCTAAATTTCATTCATTACATACTTCTCATAATAAATTTTTTATCGATCCTACTGTTTCTTTGTTTCCCAATGATAGTATGTCTGAGACTTAAACAGATGCTCTTGATGCTGATCGGTCCATTCATGAGCAGTCTCACCCGTCTATTGATCCTGCACCAGAGTCTCCTTGTCCAGTCACACCTATTGATCTCCCTCCTTGTCGTTCTCATCCGGTAAGGGAACTTCCTATAACCCTTAAAGATTTTCATTATTTTTCCGCCATTCTTTCTCTGTATGAGCCTCAATCTTATAAAGAGGCCAGTACTGACCCTGTTTGGCAGCAAGCTATGGCTGAAGAATTACAAGCTCTTGAGAAAACTCACACTTGGGATATGGTTGATCTTCCATCTAATAAATCTGCTATCGAATGTAAATGGGTTTACAAGATCAAAACAAAGTCAGATGAGTTTGTTAAACGTTATAAAGCCCGTCTCGTGGCCAAAGGTTTTACTCAGGAATATGGAATTGATTATGAGGAGACATTTGCACTAGTTGCTCGACTTACATCTGTTCATAGCTTACTGGCAGTTGTTGTAATCAAACGGTGGAATTTGTTTCAAATGGACGTGAAAAATGTCTTTTTTAATGGGGATCTTACTGAAGAGGTATATAAGACACCACCGTCAGGGTATCCACATCCTTCACACAAGGTTTGTCGTCTTCGTCAAGCATTGTATGGGCTTAAGCAAGCTTCTAGAGCTTGGTTTGCCAAGTTCTCTTCCACCATTATGCAATTTAGTTTTGTCTCCAGCTCTTATGATTCTGCACTGTTTCTTCGCAAAACCAATCATGGTTCTGTTTTCTTATTACTCTATGTGAATGATATGATTATTACAGGCGACGATATTACTGGTATCTTTGATCTTAAAGATTATCTCCGGCAGCAATTCGAGATGAAGGATCTTGGTTCACTCAATTATTTTCTTAGACTTGAGGTTTCTTTAGACTCTGATGGTTACTATCTTTCTCAAGCAAAATATATTTCAGATCTTTTTGCTCGTGCTAGCTTGACTGATAGTAAAATAAGTACTAGCCCCTTGGAAGTTACTATTAAACTAACGCCTTTCGAAGGCACACCCTTCAGTGATCCTACTCTTTATCGACAACTTATCGGAAGTCTTGTTTATTTGACTATGACCAGATTGGATATTGCATATGTTGTGCATGTTGTCAGTCAGTTCATGTCTGCTCCTCATTCTACTCACTTTGCTGTTGTTATTCATCTTTTACAATATCTCAAGGGTACGATGTTTTATGGCCTTTATTTTTCGACTCACTCCTCTTTAGAGTTACGTACTTATTCAGATGCAAATTGGGCTGGTGATCCTACTTATCAACGATCTACCACTGGTTACTGCTTCTTTCTTGGAGATTCCCTCATATCTTGGTGTAGAAAGAAACAGACTGTTGTGGCTCGATCTAGCACTGAGGCTGAATATCGAGCCCTTGCTGACACTACTCAAGAACTTGTTTGGTTACGTTGGTTACTTACAGACATGGGAGTTCACCACGCCACAACCACTCCTTTTTGTTGTGACAATCATAGTGCTATCCAAATTGCTCATAATGATGTTTTTCATGAACGTACCAAACACATTGAAATTGATTGTCATTTTGTTCGACAACATGTTCATCAGGGTACTATTCAACTTTACTCAATTGCTTCAGCTGATCAGCCTGCCGATGTTTTTACCAAATCTCATCCTCCAAGACGTTTTCATGAATTGGTTTCCAAACTCAAGCTTGCATTCATCTCGCCGTCTTGAGTTTGCGGGGGGATGTTAATATATCAATCAATCATCAATTGTATCAATCACCATTATTGAGATATATTTCTATTACCATTGTTGTAATATATTATTCTACTTACCATTTTTGTGTTATGCCTCTTACTCTATAAATGAGTTTGATATTGTACATTGTAAAGGGTGAAATAAATAATATTCATCTATTTCAACATAATCAATTTTGAAGGAAAAACATTTTATGTTAGAGAAATATTATATGTGCAATAATGTACATATTTATATTTATCTTTTTTATCTGGACTAAAAATAAATTTCTCCACACACACACAATTCTGACATGCAAAGCCTCTAACCATTCACCTTTTTTTTTTTTGGTGGGAGGGGAGGGGGAAGAGGGGGGGGGAGGGGGGGGTGGGGGGGGGGGTGGTGGGGTTTGGGTTTTATTGAAAATGAACTCATTTGGAACTTTGAAGTTGAAAACTAACTCAAATTTCAAATTCTCACAAAAATAACTTATTTTCCACTTGAATGTATAATATTGTCCTTAATGAGATTTGTTTCCATTTTATATGTTTTGTTTGATTTTTAAATTTAAAAAGTTTACTTTACAATGAATCATGTTGGTTATATGCATTTTAAGTTGGATGCATGCAAGTTTTCATGATTTTTTTATTTACTTCAAATTTCAAACTCCATTGAAAATTCTCAACTATGTTAGGAAATTTAAACTCTACTTGGAATTCGTAACCTTGTTTCACATAGTCAAGAAATTTCAACTTAGTTTGTATTTCCAAACTCTATTATGGACAATCATAATTTTATTTTTAATATTTAACATTTGCTATTGATTAATTTTTTAATGCATCTAACTAGTTTTTGAATGATATTCACTTTTCATTTTGATATATAATCACTGAATTTATTCATTGTTCATTTTCTTTTACTTGTGCAAACAACCATAGTGCAATCAACCTTTCAACTACATTGAGGAAAATTGCCACTCTTTAAAGAGAATAGGCAAATTGAACATGTGGAAGGTTGTGTTAGAATTAGGGGTGACAAAAATACCTTACTCGATCCAAACCCGGGGAAACCCAGTCTATTAGGGGTGTGGATTAAGGGCAAAAAGTAGCGACTTATTTAGGACACAGGTCGCGTTTGAGACTGGTCGACTCGGGCCTGCCCCAAACCCAATCCAACCTGTTGCCATCTCCATAGAGTTTTATAATGTTTTCTATTGTTTTTATTTTATTTTATTTTATTTTTTTATTTAGTGTTTGTAATGAAACTTGGTTATATCGTTGTTACTATTTTGTTAGTTGTGACTATGTAGGGGTAGACCTGGCTTAGGGTTAGGTGGGCCACGTGCTCCCTCTGAAATTTTTTAAAAAATGATTAAGTGTACGATATTAATCATTAGATGTTTAAATATATAAATAAAATGTTATATACCTTTGCGAATATACAAGGGCACCAATGGCAAGACGCTTGTTTTCTTTTATTTCCATCCTTCATGTTCCATGGTTAAATCCCTACCCATATCAAAACGTTTTTTTTTTTCTCATTTGTTCAATCATTAGATACATAAATAAATAAAGAAAAGGCTACAATTTATCACAAGCTTGAAAATGCGCTGAGGGCATGAGTCTTCTCTCCCTTTCTTCACAACCTCGGTTCAATCTCTTCCTATGCCTTTTTTTTCTCTCTCTCTCTCTCTGTATCCCTTCCCATCCTTTTTTATTTTTTCTGTTCCATCCTTTCCCCAATCAAAACATGTTTTTTCTCTTTTTTTTTTTTTTTCATTATTACAAACTGATCTTTAAATTTCAAATATTTTGACTTCGTAAATTATTATACTCATTTTGAATATTTTTCTTTTTACAAACTATATCGTATTTACACAAACTATTGAGAATAAAACATATAATATTATTAATCTATATAGGTCTTGATTTACTTATGATTATTGGTGTGTAAATTATTTTTCTTTTGCACAAACTATTTTATATGATAAAATTCACAAATAAAAAACTCATATGAACTATAATTATTTTTATTTTATTTTACTTTGTTATAAATCCACATAAATTTACTAGATAAAAGACTACAAGTATAGTTTGATTAATAACCTTCATAATAAATGTATGTAGTTTGATTACATATATTTATTTGTCGTCTGAATAATAACTCTCATCATAAACGAAACATACCTCGAAATTAATTTTTTTTTTTTTAAGTAATATGAAATTCAAATTTTTCTCACTAAGAAGAAGAGAACTAGTACATAATCAACTCACAATTGGTATGCTTTTGTTTTTATACTTGCATCAAGAATGTTTAAGAAATTTTGATTACAATCTTGTAAGGGGTAAAACTATATATCCATATTTTCTACAGGTTATGTATTTTAATTATTTTTATTTCATATAACGTCCTTCTAACAATTAAAGTAAACATTGTAAAGAAAATTTCATATATCATAGTTTTTTGATGTTATAGTTATTATATAAAAGTGTCCTCTCTCAAGCAGATTTTTGGGTTCGTATGTAATAGTAATATTTTAGATTGGGTAATAAAACTTTATCATGAATACAACAAATCTTTTGCATTTGTATTAAAAAAATTTGTATATTTTATGAATTTTAAGTTAATAATTATATAGACGTCGTAGTTGAATTGAACAATTGAAAATTTAAAATGGAAGATTTTCAATGTTGGAAGACTTAGGCTCGAACTCAAATCTATGATCTTTGATGACCTTAGAACAACTCTAAAACATTAAACCATCACAACAGCATCGATTCAAACAGACACAATAACAACAAAACCTTAAACCATCGCTAGTTAGTCACATAACCTCAACAAAACCAACAAAATCAAACACAAAAAACTCAACAAAATCAAACACAAAAAACTATCTTTATCATCTACAAACCCGAAACCCAAACATAAACACGAAAACCAAAAGATCGGTTAGGGAGGTAGTCGGCGTCGAAGGAGAGGAGATTGAGGATGGCGTCATCGTCCTCTTTGTCGGTGTTGATGACGACCTCTTCTAGCTTAAAGATGGGAGTGAGCGTCGGTGTCCTCGTCCTCATTATGTGGTGCTTCCTTATCTTCTCTAGTGGTGGTGGTGTTCTCGAGATCAGTGGTGTGGCCATTCATAGGAGTAGAAAAAGTAGAGAGAGAGAGAGAGAAAAAAAAAGCGTGTAGTTTGATAGAGAAAGAAATGGAGGCTGAAGGTGTGAAAGGGTAAAGAGGGGAAAGAGGCTGGATAAGGCGATCTGGGTTGTGTTTGGGTTCTGGTCATTGTGTTTAAGTTAGTGGAGAAGATGATCTGGGCTATGGCAGTTCGTTGTGTATCCAGATGATGGGTTCTCTAGTGGCCATTGATGGGCTTTGTTGTTTTATTTTATTTTATTTTATTTTTAAATTTCTTCAATTTTTTTCTTTTCCAATTTTTTTCAATGTAATTCTAAAAACAAATGCACCGTGATGGTAAAAGGCTTTTTTTGTTTTTTTTTTTTTTAATTTTCTTAAAATTTAAATTTATTATTTAACTTAATATTTTATTATTAAATATTAAAAGGATTTTGTTTTTTGGTTTCTTTAAATTTAAATTTAATTTAGTGTTAAATTTATTTTCTATTTAATCTTTTCCTAATTAAATCTCCACCATCCATCAAAGCTTTGATGGAAGGTGGAGATCTAAAGTTTTTTTGTTTTATTAATTTCAAATAGTTAGTGGAATAAAAAGATAAAAATACCTTTCCAATTCCTCATGTCCTAATTTTTAATTATCAACATTAATAGAAACTGTCTAATGATGTTTGTGCCCCTGAACCTTTAAACAGTATATGAAATGACCAATTTGACCTCTTTGAAAAATAAGAAGTGTAATTGAACCACAAACTGGTTTTAGTGGAATGCCCTTACTAATGTTGTTACTTTTTCCATTTTACCCTTAGTTGTAAAAAACTATTAAAATAATTAAAAAATTTAAAAGTCGAGGATGCTGAATTACAATGTAGGGGGCTTGTCAGACATTAATAGAAAATGGTAATTACAAATGGAATTGGGTTTAATAGATAATTACTAAAGCAAAAAAATTAAATAAATAAAAATAAAAATAAAACAAATCAACCCAAATTAAAAATGGTATTGGGTTTTTGGCTGATTGATTGCGTTTAATATATAATTATTAAAGCGAAAAAAAACAAAAATGAAAAAATGAAAACTTTCGGTTTAGTCCCTAATATTTAACAAAATATTACATTCAGACTCATTAATATGTTATTAATTTTCATCCTTCATAATATTTTAAAAATTCATTAAATTAATGTTTTCGTAAAACAAAAAAACAAACGTAACCTAAGTTGACCTAATCCTAAAAAATTGTGTACGTGACAAACACACTTGAGCCCTGTTTGGCGGGACTTTTAAGAGCCAACTTTTGGCTTTTGAAAGGAAGAAGCATGCTTTCGAAAATGTTTGGTTGTGCACTCAAAGTAGCTCATGAGCTTTTATAAATTCTTTCATAGGAAGCTAGTGATCCTAGCTTTTAGAGGAAGAGCTTCCACATCTTTCATTTGATCATATGCTCGTTTTGTCATCAAGAGGCAGTCAGAGAGGGGGAGCTTTTGCTCTTCGCCGGAGGAGGCGGCATTACTTTCAATTTGGGTGAACTCCACCAGCAGTGAAGTTAATTTATTAAAATTATGAAGGGATGCAAATTTAATCACTTCAGTAATTTTAAGGTCATTTTCACTTTTGAGCCTAAATTCGATCTCTTAATAAATACATAATCATGTCAACATTCTTTAAGCCTTCACAAGTAGTCCTTTTGTAAGGACCTTTGTAAGAAAAATCACGGAATGCTCTCCGTTGGAAACAGAAATGAATTCCCATGGCAAATCAGTAATTCAAATCCTATACATCTTATTAAGCTTTTGAGTAACATATAATTACCTACATTCATGACATATGTTTACTCCCTCTTTTTTCTTTAATCAATTTTCAGAACTTTGAACAGGATATTTACATGCTTCATCAACTCAAGCGTTTGGTAAACGATTCGTTAGAGTGTGAAGCCAGAATCAAGGGTGTGGCACGACCAGGTTATACAATTGGTGATCACACATGCTCTAGCAGTGAGTACTGGGACCTGAGGTTGCACCAGTACAGGTCACACGCCAGCCACCAAAGTAGTGTGACCTGGTAGTGTGACTTCAGCTTTACACCACAACTTGTCCGATTTTGCCTCTGTTGAAAAAAAAAAAGAATTTTACTCGAAGTGAAAATCTTGTGTATCCTTTAGACTATAAATACCCTTGTACAAGGGTTTTCATGTATACCCAGAAAAAGAGAGATTTTGAAAGGGTTTTGAGAGTGGTTATATGTGAGAGTTGTAAGTGGGTACATAAAATTTTTTTATTGTTGTCTCATATATTAATCATGAATTCCTATATATTTCAGTTAAAAAAAAAAAAACACAATTATGTACGATTATGTCTGTCCACATAGAAGAAAATAGAAATGATAAACAGATATAGATGTCGTTCTAGTCAATAGATGAATGGTGTAAATTCATTATGACATGATTAATTTCATTTTATCTATTTTGATACTGAGTTTATTACAAAATCTTATGCATTATTAACTATTTTGGCACTGACTTCACTATAAAATTTTATGCAGAACAAATGCATGCACCAGATACATTGACCTTGACCCTGGACCAAACAAATTGTAAAATCAAGGTTTATGTCGTTATGACATGAGCCATTACATAAAGATAAAAGTATTAAAATGTGCTTTAGATGTAAGATAATAATAATAATAAAATTATGTTTATTTTTTTTAATAAAAAAACGTTGTTGTATTGAAAAAATAAATGAAAATTGTCTAATTGACTTAATTAATTTTGAGAAATTATTACAAATGTAAAAAGTAACATACACAGACGCTTGTGCACACACATATACATATACATATGTATATTTCATTTCTCCTCAATGTACAGTAATATAATAAATTTAAGAGAAAAATTCAAAACTATCCAAATTTAAAAGAAAATTTTGTTTTCAATACATTCAAAGAAAAAATTTGTTTTTACTCCATCAAACAAATTAATTGTACCTAGTACCTCATTTTGATTGAAATATCTATAAGAAACAAAATCTTAAATTTGAGGTACCATAACATGAGGCTCCCATTAGCGTGATGGGAGGCTCTTTTGTCAAGCATGACGAGAGAACCTCCAGTCATACTTGTGCGTGACAGGAGGCACTCCCATCACACATGATAATAAAGCCTCATTTTTGAAATTTTTAACAAGGTATGTATGTACAGGGACATTTTGGGAGTCACGGGATATTGAGTTCAATTTATTTGTTTGGAAGGTTTAAAACAAATTTTCTTCTTTTTTTTTTTTTTTGGGAGGAGGGGGGGGGGGGGGCGAGGGGTGTTGGGGGCCGCTTGAGGGGATGGGATGGGGGGGAACGATTTTTGGTTTTGAAATGGGGCCAATTTTTGAAATTTTCTCTAAATTTAATGTTTTAATTATCAACGGTTATATTTACTTACTTTCAGTTGCTTTGACCTAATCAACAATCATTCATGCATAATTAATGGTCCACATGCAGCGCACTGACTTAATTAATTTTTAATTAAAAAAAAAGACTTTATTAATTTCAGTGGGCATTAAGGTAAAAAATATATATATATATATTAAAAGGAAAATAATTTAATTGAGTTTTAAGTTGTTAAGACACCGATGAAAAAATGATTTTATACTTTCTGTGCACAAAAATAATCACATCCCATGTATATGATTAAAAATCCATAACAGTGCAGTGTTTGAAGCTCAAAGTTGGTGATATTTATTGGATATGGTTGAATTATAAAATCTGATATGAAAATTGAATCCTGACAACAAATACTATGCTGATATGAAATCGCAGGAAGTGTAGCATCCTTGTAAAACACGTTTGAATAAGTAATGTACTGGTGGGCATGAAAAAATAAAAGTAGTAATATTCTAGTGAGAGGGCATATGACTAGCTTGTTACATCCAACATTGCTTGTGAAAGGATTAGTAATGGAGGGCATATGACTTCCTAACATTGTTTGTGAAAGGATTAGTAATGGATGCATTGGTTCCCTAGGAATACTATGAATTGTTGAAGACGCTTGAGAATATAGTGTGCTGGTCCCAAGAATGGTAATTGTTACATTTGGTATTGCTACTGAAAGGACTGGGAATGGACAGATGAATATTCCCCAAGAAGTGTTGAGCACGCTTGTGGCTTGACTAAGCTATATGCTAGTGAGGGTGTTGGGTCCCAGGAGTGGTGAATGAAAGATGTGGTAATGGACTATGGCCCTTTTTTATTGACATGGCCAAACGACCAGTGCTAGCTGTATAAGCCATATGTGCTCCGTGTAATATACGAATAAATTGACCAGTATGATAAAATCGACATGATCAAATGACCAATGCTAGTTTTGTAAGCCATATGTGCTCCGTGCAATATACAAATAAATTGACCAATGTGATTAAATTGATATGATCAATGAGGTTTTTTTATAGCTTTCAGTCATCTCAAAATATGTGCTTCGTGTAAGATAGGAATAAAAACTTTTTTCATTTTCCAATGATACTTACAAAAACGGAGCCCTTGCTGAAAACTAATTTCCACATATGTGACAATACACTTTTATTAAAGTCAAAGTATAGTACGTACTGAGTGGTGTTAATTAATGACAAGTTTATATATATATAGACAATGAATTTTTCTATAGAACCTTATAGAAGAAGAGCACATGGATGATAGAGATATGGACCTTGATTTGGATCATAACTTCTCATAATAAAGTCATGGTTACGCTGGCCACCTATAGAGAAACGACCAGGAGCGTATAATCTACGTAAAGACTTCACTCACAATATTACTGTCAGGACAATGACCAATTGATTTTATGTTTATGTTTCCAACAACAGGAAAATTATTAATAGATCATATGTGTCTATCTACATGTTGGCTTGAATAAAGAACCTTGGCACAAACTCTACGAAAGCCTCTCTTGTTGGAAAGGAACAATTTGCTGCGAACAAATCAATTTTCTATGCTTACATTGCCGTCTTAAATATTAATTATGAAACCATTTCCATTTCAGTATAAAACAGATAGGAGTTACGTTCTTATTTGTTGATGTGGAAGAAAAAGGAGACAATAATCATAAGAAACAAAAATTTTTCCACTGATTTGTATGTCAATTGAGTCCATAGATGAGAGGTGAAAATCTACGAACACTTTAATAATTCAATTTTATCTATTTTGGCTCTGACTTTATATAAAATCTTATGCATAGAAACAAACACATGCACATTATACATTAATTACCTTGACCTAGGTTATATGAATTATCAAATCAAGATCAAGGGTACATACATATATACGTGTATATATATATATATATAAACTTTTCACTTACTATCTTAACAAGTCATATATCATAGTCTTAGTGAATGAGAGTTTAAATATGTATACAACTTAAGATAAATTTTTAAATTATGAGTAAATTGACAACTTTTACATTAAATCCACAGGTAAAAAAATTCATGAGAGTAAAGAACATTTACACAAAGCTCAAAGCATATACCATATGCTCGGTACAATATCAAAATCGAATATTGACAAAACAAAAAAAAAAAAAAAAAAAAAAAAGTGAGATGTGCATAGGCATGAGTTCAATAGGAAGTGTTGCACACGTTTGACTAAATAGTGTGCAAGTGACGGTGCTAGGTACTAAAACTGGTGATTGTTAGACCCAACAAAATTACTTGTGAAAGGACTAATAACGAACATATGTGTTACCTAGGAATATCAAAATCGAATCCTTACAAGAGATGTAATATTTGCATATAACTTCCTAAGGATGTGTTGAACATGCTAGAGTAAACTGTGTGCCAAACTTTCCAATAAGGATGCTGGATCCCAAGAGTAGTGATTGTTACATCCAACACTGCTAGTGAAAGGATTGGAAATGGACAAATTAGTGTTTGAATTCATTTTTTAAAATGATTTTTCATTTTCAAAAATAAAAAATGAAAGTTAAGTGTTTGGTGGTACATTTTGCAAAATGTGTTTTTGAAAATGGGAAGCACCTTTTTGAAAATTATAACTAAAAAGTTAAAAATAACTTTTTCATATTTTTCTTTTTTATCATTTTCAAAACAAATAATTACTTTTCTATCTGAATAGCTATTAAGTCATATTAAAAAATAATATCAAATATATTTATATCATTTTTTTTTAAATAATTTTTAAGAAATCATAAGAAACATATTTTATTTTCAAAAACGTCATTTTTAAAGCACTTTTTTTCATTTTTAAAATAAGTTTTAAAAAACATCATTTTAAGAACGATTCTAAACACATAGTTTCCTCATGAAGTGTTGAACACACTTGAGTAAACAATGTGCCAATGGGTGCACTAGATTCAATAGTGGTGATTGGTACTTATAACATAGCTTGTGAAAGGACTGGTAATGGACTATAAAAAGCACGTGTTTAGTTACTAAAGTATGTAGGCTTCTTTATAAAAAGAAAAAAAGGATAGAATATTTTGATTTATTAGTATTTTTGAACTATAGGATATGTTTTTCTTTGAAGTAATATCACAGGACTGGAAATAGATGTTAAAGTGATAGACTTTTAGTCAACATTTTTATCATAAAACGATATATTAATTTTTTTTTGAACTCTCATCTTGAGGACCCAAAAAACTTCCTGTTTATGACTGAAATTTAAGCCAAACACCAATTAGATAAGTGTAGTTATAAGAGATATCTTATTAATTAAATTAGTATCACAACCAAGTACGAGGTAATCAAAATATAGTTTGGCTAAATACATAATTATAAGAGATGTGTTCAGGTTTTAAACTAAATACAAATTGATGTAAGACTGTACTGTTGTCATGACTTTTCTTGAAATTCTTAAAATGAATAATGTTATCAATGCAAATTCCCTAGAAACATATCTTCGACATAATTAGATTAAACAAAACTCCCAAGTGTGAGTGTTGACAATTCAAAATAATTTTTTTTTTCTAAATTTTATGGTCTACATTAGAGCATAGAGTATCTCTAATGCTATTATGCATTTTTGAGTTTTCATTAGTGATACATCAACATTTTTTTTCAATATGAATCTGCATTGAAAAAAAAAAGAAAAAAATGCAAATGCATGTTTTCATCTCCAATGCAATTATCTAAAATAAAGTATGCATCACTTTTGATCAATTACAATAAAATATGTGTTACATACTCTTTCATTTTATATTTCACAATAAAGAAGAGAGAGTGACAAAAGTTCTCCATATTTTTAATTTGTTGGAAAAAGTGAGAAATTCAAGTTAGTATTTCTAGGAGAGTTTCTCAATTGAGAAACTCATCTCCAAATTCTCTAAAAACATTTTTTCCACATAAGCTACATATTTGGACTAGATAATTGCATTAGAGAAATTTTTTCTTTCCTCATCATCTATCTATCCTATGTAGTAAATAATTCAACTCAAATAGATATTTGTATTAGAGATGCTCATCATTATGATTTAAGGAGTACAACATATTTCATTTTATCTTTGAATAGAGTTACCAAATTCAACCACAAAAGCACCCACTTCTTGGTTGTGTTAAGTATAGGAATTAAACTAAATTCATCATTATGTTCAACTTGTCTGTGCCACCAAAATCTAATATTAAAAAATAGTTGTTAAAACCCTCCAGCCAAATATTTAGTAAGAATTTTTAATATAAGGGCCATATAAGGAAAGCGACCTTCCATGTGTTACCTATATGATACCTTGACCTTGTAATCATATAAGTACTGAGAGTGGATTTAGAGCATCAGACAAAGCTGTGTTGGCGAGAAAACGTTTTTTATATGCCTCTATTAATTAGAACTTATATTCTTATGATTTTACCTTAAGTAACTAGAAAGTCTGTAAGAAACTTAAAGGTTAACTATATAGAACTTTAAAATGAATGAGAAAATATTTGTAGATGGTCAAAAAGTTTAGTGGTCGGTAAGGTTTAATATCATTTTGGATATATATTCACAAAATTGCTAGACATCTTATGATAAATATTAATAGCCCTGTGCTATAATGTCATTGAAGAAACTGAACCCTCTTCTCAGTTCAACGCCTAGCAAACAGCCAACTCTATCCCAACTTAAACCTATTCTTCAATTATGACAGTCAAGGCTGTCCAAGCAGAACTTATAACAAACAAAGCTGGGCCAACAAAACTATTAAAAGGACTGTGGCCCTATTCAATTGTGACCTCTATAGTTTGATATTCATGCTAACTATATACATTATTATGGTCACTTCAACAGAATATTATGATTTTATATGAAAAAAAAAAAGTTAATTGCCTATTTATGTAATGATTAGATTCAGCAATTCATTTTCTATAATAAAATATTTTATATGTACTGTTTTGTTTTATTAAATTTTATTTAGTTTGACATTACTAAGCTTCGATTTATAAAATTATATGAATCTATTCCATCTTTATATTACATAAATTTCAAGTCTAGCATTTCAAGAAGATCAAAACAAGTGGTACTACTGAATGTTATTTCTTTTTATTTAGTATTTGATTAGCTGAGTAAAAAATTATATATATATTTTTTTATTTCTTGTTATTGGACCATATATTAAACCAGAGCTTGTATCCCTGTGTGCTTATATTGTATTTGTCAGAAACGTGTGAAAGTATTAATTTTCAATGGCCAATTATTGAAGTTTTTCATACGCAATATATGTTTTTGATATATACCTTGGCTATTTGCTCTTCAGAAAAAATTCTACTACCAAGGTATACTTATGAATCACTTCTTTTTAAAGTTTGGTTTTGCTTCTGTAATGGAACCAGAATAATTTGATTTACAAATATTTTATTTATTTATTTAATTAGTCTCTTTTGATGCATTTAAACAACACGTAAAAAAGATGCTTCACATTAAAAGTTCAACCAACGATGTAATCAAGTCTATTTCTTTAACCGGATGAAAATTCAAGGTCTTCAAACCAGAAGTGCTCATGATCACAACAGATTTCCAATTTATTAAAAAAAAAAAAGCAGTTTATTTTAATTTGTACACAATTTATATTGACAAGCACACACTGTATGGTTCAAAAAGCATAAAACTATCTTGCTTCCAAGTTTGAAATTGTTGTTTCATCATTTACTGAACTTGTTTCCACGTTGGATGTTGTAGAATCACACTTCACATCTTCATCAGATTTCTTTGAGAAACCAGGTTTCTTCAGAATCATAAGATCTGTAGCTTCATTTGTGAGCATCGAAGAAACTTCCAACATCGATGGTCTATCAATCGGGATTTCTTGAACACATAGTAGAGCTACATGCAAACATCTTTTCAGTTTAAAATGGAAATATGTATCATTAAGGGATGAATCCATGAACTCCATGCCTTTACCATATCTCCACAGCCCATAAGCCTAAAATATTGTCATTTGGCAACTTTCACTTAATTCAAATGCTAATTAGCTATGACTAACTATTACTCAATAAGGGTCAAAGAAACTTACATATTCAAGAAGTGTCAAATGACTATTTTGATAGTTATATAAAACCGAGACTCTTTTTCCACTAATAATTTGTAAAGTAGGATCCCGAAACTATAAACATCAGACTTTGTTGAGCATAGGCCTTCTTTAACATATTCAGGAGGAGCATATCCACTGCGTATCATGTATTTATACATATATTATTATCACCAATGAACTAGTATATATATGCATAATAGATAAAGTACTATTGAATACGTTATAACAACAAAATATATATATGCATACTTACTATGTTCCAACGATCCAACTTGTGTTTGCTTCAGGACCATCTCTTGAAAAAATTCTAGCCATACCAAAATCTGATATTTTGGGCTTCATGTCTTCATTCAATAAAATATTACTAGTTTTTATGTCTCGATGAATGATCATCAACTTGGAATATTCTTGGAGATATAAAAGCCCTTGACAAATTCCTTTAATGATATGAATGCAATTTTTCCAATCCAAAATATATTTTCTCCTAGGGTCTACATCATCAAAATCATGTATGAACAGTTAACGAAGGAGAATATTGCAAATAGATGAACTAAGATCACATAATACAAAAAATTATATGATCAACATTTATTATTTGTCTACTATAATTAAAAGTGCATAAGCATATAGAAAGAGAAAAAAAATTAGCTAAACACTAACCAAAAAGGTAGTAATCCATGCTTTTGTTTGACATATACTCATAAACTAGCATATGCTCTTCCTTATCAATACAAAATCCCAAAAATCGAACAAGATTTATATGTTGGAGGTTTGCAGTAAACATAACCTCATTCTTAAAACTCTTCAAATTGTTGTGTTGATGTTTTTGAAAGTCTTTATTGCGACATGTTGTCCTTGTAATACACCCTATAACATCATAAATGTACATACATTTAATCCTAGTTTTGTAAATCTTCCATGTATTATTTGAGAAACATAAAATATTAATTACCTTATAAATAGGACCGTATCCACCCTCACCAAGTTTATTTTCAGTTGAAAAGTTGTCTGTTGCAACTTCCATGTCAGCCAAACTGTATAACACCAGTGTTGGAACATTGCCGTTAAAATCTCCAGCTGCTGCTGCCTTATTTACTTGGTTCCTTGGTTCTTGAATTGTGTCCACACACGCTATCAACCAAAAAACGTTAAAGTTGGGCTAACTTCTTGGTTCAGAATAATAAAAACTGGGCAGTCTCTCCCACTTATAAATGAAATACGTGTATTTTATCGGTTACCTCTTGATTTTCGCTTTTTCATCCAACTGAAATATATTACAAGGCCTAGCACGGGCATAACAGTTGCCGTTGTAGGCAAAATGATTACTAATAATCGATATGGCCGCTTATTTTGTTCACTTTTATTATCCTCTTGAGATGGAGAAATATTGGCATCCTGCTGAACCGGAGAAATGTCTGCATCCTGCTCAGCTGACAAGTTAATCTGTATTTTAGTAACAGGTGTCATGAAAATTTTAATTCGAAAATAATTGTGAATCAGTATGGGATAAGGATTAGATTAGATAAGTTAAATAAAGAATTGCTGACCTGCAGCTAGAGAAAGTACCCAATTATCATCATAGGAAACTTTCCAGACAAAGTAACCAAGCAATCTCTTCTCTTTGGCATAATTAATATTAGCCCGAATAGCTTCAACATCGTCAAAACCAATCCAAGTTGTTTCAATTGTGAAGTAATTCACCACATAAGTTGGATTATAGGTCACATTAAGGGAACAAAGTTTAATTAGATGCTTTATCTCCTTATACTCCATAAATCCATCCGAAGAAATGGCCGGTCCAATCGCTGGTGCATCAATACCGTTAACCGAGGAGTTCGCAAGCTTCCATTCATAGCCATGGTAAAGCAAAAAGATAACCAACTTATTTGCTGGTAATCCTGCATCAAACCACCCCCTAACACAATTATCAGTACTGTGTTGACTAGTAGGATCATGCAAAGCTGAAGGAGGAGCTGTAAAGTTTGTTGTCTCAGGAGTGGAGTAGTCATCACTGGGTAGAACATGACTCCAGTTTCGTATTGTTGCACCGTGTCTATAGGGTACACTTCTGAATATGAATCTGGTAAATCCAGAACCACTGTCAAGATCATCAGTTGTGCCTTGCCAGAGTTTCTGGCCTCTGAATTGATTGCAACTCGCCATTCTTCAAAGAGAATAGCCAGATTGGACATTTCCGAGACTGTTTCTGGATATAATCAGAAAAAGTCTAGACATCCAAAGCCATATTGCCTCGCTGTTGTTCTCGAGTAGTCGATAAAAGATTTTCGATAAGAATAATTGCTTACCATTGAGGAATAGATTGAATCGTCCGTTGAAAAACCTCCGATGGATAGAAGTGTGGTGACTGATGCGTTATTTTGTTTCACAATTTCTGTGAAGGTGGAGATGTATTCTTCATCATCTGGTGATACATAGAGCTCGTAAGAAATGGAATCTAGATCAGCAAAACCACAAATAAGGTAAGTAAAGAGAGTAGAATTGATGCGCGAAACTGGGAACTCTTTTGGTGTTGATCCACCTTTGTGATTAGAGAGAGTATAATAGCCGGCTCTGACCCATGTTTGTGATTTCGTAGGGCGCAGTTGTAGAGAGAGAAGAAAAATTTGGAAGAACACAATGCTTAATTTGGACATCATTGAGGAAAGCAGCACTTTTTTTTTGTTTTTTTCAGGTAAAGGTGCAATTGAAAGCCCATACTTTCACGCAATTCACGCATAAAATCTGGTGAATCTCGAAATTTGAAAACTCTCAACTGTTATACCATACTTTCACGAATAGATCTTAGGTTTTATAGTTAAGTGTGACAAAACATAATAACACGAAAGAATTAGGGTTATCTATTTATCTTCATATTTGATGTATCTATGATTAGACTAAAAACATATATTTTTTATTGAGTATATTATAGGATTTAATGGAAAAAAGTAATTATATTTTATAAATATCTTGAGGTTCACCATATAAAATGGAGACCCTTTTACCATTAATGATTTGTAGAAGTAAAACCCCAAAACTATAAACATCAGATTTTATCGAGTACATACCTTTTTTGACATATTCAAGAGAAATATATCTACCGTATATTTTTTATAAATAATTAAAAACAATGAATTAGAATATAAATACATAACAAATAAACTATTGAGTAACTTAACAGTAAAAAATATATATATTTACTATGTTCCAACAATTTGTTCTGTATTTGCTTCAAGATTGCCTTTTGTAAATATTCTAGCTATACCAAAATCTGATATTTTAGGCTTCATGTCTTCATCTAATAAAATATTACTAGGTTTCAAGTCTTAATGGATGATTGTCAATCTTAAATATTCTTAGAGATATAGAAGTCCTTGACAAACTCCTTCAATGATATGAATCCGTTTTTTTCCAATCCAAGGTATACTTTTTAATAGGGTTTGCAACAAATTGTTTATGAACAATTAGAAAAGTTGAAAATTGGAAAAGCATGAGCATTAAGCAGCTGTTGGGGAATGATGTTTAGTATCTATTGGTCATCTATTATATCTGAAAATGCAGTCACACACATTAATTAAACAAAAACTGAAAAAAAAAAAAAAAAAAATCTAACAAAAAGGTAACAATCCAAGCTTTTACTTGTCATATACTCATAAATTAGTATATGCTTTTCTCTCTCAATGCAAAAACCCAAAAGTCGAACAAGATTTATATGTTGAAGTTTCGCAATAAACATGATTGCATTCTTAAACTCTTCAAATCTTTGTGAAGATGTTCGTGAAAGTTTTTATTGCCACTTCTTGTCCATCAAGTAATATACCCTGTAAAATCAAATAATTATATATACTCAGTCTCATTTTTATAAATTTTCTTTATATATATATATCCTTTCAAAAACATAATTATCAATTACCTTGTAAACTGAACCGTACCCACCCTCACCAAGGTTTTTTTCAATTGAAAAATTTTCTGTTGCAGCCTCAACCTCAGCCAAACTATATAATACCAGATTTGGAGCATTGCCATTAAAATCTCCAGCTGTTGCTGCTTTATTTGCTTTGCTCCGGGTTTCTTGAACTGAGCCCGCACTTGCTATAAACCAGGAAACGTTAAATCCTGGCTAACATCTTGGTTCACGATTTTAAAATTTGGACAATCCTCACTTACCTAAAAATGAAATACATGTATTTTATTGTTTACCTTTTGATTTCAGCTTTCTCATCCACTTAAAATATACCACAAGGCCTAGCAGGAGCATAACAGCTGCAGTTGCAGGCAAAATGATTGCTAATAATCTGTGCAGCCGCTTATTTTGTTCACTTTCATTATTTTCTTGAGCTGGAGAAATAGTTGCACAATGCTGAGGATGAGAAATAGCTGCATCCGCTGAAAAATAATCAATCAAAAATCATAGTGAAGCAGTAAAGAGTTAAGAAATAGATTGTATGACTTGAATAAATAATTAATTGCTAACCTGCAGCCTGAGAAAGCACCCAATTGTCATCATACGAAACTTGCCAGACATTATAACCAAGCAAGCCCTTCTCCTTGATATAAGAAACCTTAGCCTGAATAGCCTCAACATCATCAAAACCAATCCAAGATGTTCCAACTGAGCAGTAATGCACCACATAAGTTGAATTATAAGTAATATTTGCATTGAAACGCTCAACGTAATTCTTGATTTGGTCATATTCGATGACTGCATTCTCTGAAATGGCTGGTCCAATTGCCGGTGCATGAATACCATTATCCATGGCTTTCACAAGCTTCCATGCCAAGCCATACTAAGGAAAACAGAAAACTATCTTATTTGCTGATAATCCTGCATCAATCCAGCCCCTTATACAGTTATCAGTGTTCAGGTTAATATTACTACATGCAGCAGTGAAGAAGCAGTTGTAAAGTTTGTTATCAAAGGAGGAGAGTAATCAAGGGCATCAACGTTACTCCAGTTTAAGTATTGTTGTACCATCTCTATGCAGTACACTTCTGAATAAAAGTTCGGCGAACCTCGTAGCACCGCAGTCAAGATCAATTGTGAGAGGCTGCTAGAGTTTCTTGACTCTAAATTGACAGCCGCTCGCCATTCTTTGAAGAAAATTATCAAATTGGCCATGTTCGAGGCTGCCTTAGGATCTGACCAACAGAAGTCTAGACCTCCAAAGCCATAGTGCCTGGCCGTTGTTATTGACGAGTCAACAAAAGCTTTCCTATGAGAAGAATTGCTTACCATTGATGAATAGGTTGAATAGTTTGCATCTGAACCTCCGATGGATAGAATTGTGATGACTGATGGGTTCTTTTCCCTCACAGTTTCTGTGAAGTTTGAGATGTAACTTTCATCAATAGGTGATACAGTGAGCTGGTAGGAAGTGGAATTCAGATCAGCGCAACAATATACAATATGATTAAAGAGCGAAGATTTGATGTCTGAAACAAGGAACTGTGGTGAAGTTGTGCTTATGCTGTTGCAACATGGACCAAGTTGGAATCTTATTTATTTATTTATTTTATTTATTTGTTGTTTGACTGTTTCAATTGACTTGGTCAGTAGTAGTTGCTAATTTTTAGGAATGTGTTGATCATAGAAATGTGTTTCATGTAGTGCCTTGTTTTTCTCATTCTCTGTTATTATTTGTTGTATTTAAACTCATTATTAGATAAATAAATTTTGAGATTTCACGCAGCAAATTTTATTGTTCTTTCTTTGCTTACTACTACATTGATCATTTGATCATTTCAATGTCTTTAAAACTCCAACAAATTAGTATCAAAGCTCTCTTCTTGAGGGACTTGTGATTAAAAGAAATTTTTTTCTTTGCTTTCTTCTTCCATGGATTCAGAATCTCCTTTCACTGCACTAGTACCACAGTCTTTAATAGTGAAGGTTATCATGTTTGGGCAGCAAGAATAGAGGCTCATCTGGAGCCAAATGATCTCTGGGAAGCTGTGGAGGACTACGAAGTTCCTCCATTACCTGCGAATCCAACCTTGGCACAGATCAAGAATCACAAGGAGAAAAAATCAAGAAAGTCGAAAGCAAGAGCTACGTTATTTGTGGCGGTCTCCCCTGAAATTTTTGTCAGAATCATGACAATAAAATCAGATTTTGAAGTCTGAAATTTCCTAAAGAAGGAGTATGAAGGAGATGAAAAAATTAAGGGAATGCAGATTCTGAACCTGATCAGAGAGTTTGAACTTCAGAAGATGAAGGATTCTGAGAAAGTGAAGGAGTACTCTGACAGATTGCTTGAAATTGCAAACAAAGTAAGATTACTTGGTTCTGAATTTCCTGATTCCAGATTAATTCAATAGATTCTTGTAATTGTTCTTGAAAGGTTTGAAGCAACTATTTCCTTATTGGAAAACACTAAAGATCTTTCAAAGGTTAGTTTGGCAAAATTGATGCATGCTTTGCAGGCATAAAAACAGATAAGGCTCATGAGGTCTGAAGGGTCTGTTGAAGGTGCATTAGCTGCAAGAGCTCAATCAAGTCAAGGAAGAAAAGAGAAAAAGAATGAGAAAAACAAGAAGGGAAACTCAAGTTTTGATTCTCTTAATACCAGTAAGGGAACAAAATCTAATTTCCCTTATTATAAACACTGTGGAAGGAAGGGTCATCCACCTTTCAAATGCTGGAGAAGACCAGACTAGCAATGTGAAAAGTGCCATAAGATGAGGCATCATCAAAGAATTTGCAGGAGCAACATTCAACAGAAGACTGTGACACAAGAGAATTTACAGCAGAAAAATGTTGCTCAGGTTGCTGATAAGGAAAAAGAGGAGCAACTCTTTGTAGCTTCTTGCTTTACAACCAGTCATTCAAGTGAAAAGTGGTTCATTGATAATGGTTGTACCAACTATATAACCTTTGATCGTGATCTCTTTAAGGAACTGGACACTTCAGTAGTTTCCAAAGTGAAAATTGGCAATGGAGAGCACATTACAGTCAAGGGGAAAGGCACAGTAGCAATTGAAAATATTTCAGGTACAAAGCTTATCATAGATGTGTTGTTTGTACCTAATATTAGTCAAAATCTATTGAGTGTTGGCCAGTTGATTCAGAAAGGTTTCAAAGTTATCTTTGAAACAAATCAATGTTTAATCAAGGATGCAGTAGACAATGATGTGTTTAGAGTTAAAATGAAAGAGAAGAGCTTTGCACTTGATCCATTGGAAGAGGAGCAAACAACATTCTCTGCAACAAAAATTCATGCAAAAGTCTGGCACAAGAGGCTTGGACATTTCAATCATACAGCTGTAGTTAATTTACAGAGAAATGAATTGGTTCTAGGTCTTCCTTACCTTGAATCTGAAATTCCAAATTGTAAAGCTTGTCAACAAGGAAAGCAATCAAGAATTCCCTTTAAACAAGCATTTTAGAGAGCTACTGAAAAGCTACAATTAATACACACTGATTTGGTTGGACCTCACAAAACTCCATCTCTCAATAGGAGTAGGTATTTCTTGATCTTCATTTATGACTATTCCAGAATGTGTTGGATCTATTTTCTTATATTCAAGTTAGAAGTTTCTAGTGTGTTTTGGAAATTCAAGCAATGAATTGAAACACAAAGTGGTCACAAAATCCAAGCTTTGAGATCTAATAATGGCAAGGAGTACACTTCCAATCAGTTTAACCTTTTCTGTGAAGAGGCTGGGATTGAATATCAACTCACTGCTTCATACACTCCACAACAAAATGGAGTCAGTGAGAGAAAAAACTGTACCATAATGGAGATGGCCAGATGTCTAATGTTTGAGAAGAATTTGCCAAAGGAATATTAGGTAGAAGCAGCACATACTGCAGTTTTCATTCTCAACAAACTACCTACTAAAGTAGTAGCTGAAAAGACTCCATATGAAGCCTAGTATGGTTTTAAACCTTCTCTAAAAAATCTCATAGTATTTGGATGCTTGTGCTTTGTCTATATGCCTCAGATCAAAAGGGATAAGCTAGATAAAAAGGCAGAAGTAGGAATCTTTGTTGGTTACAGCACAATCTCTAAAGCTTACAGAATTTTCCAACCAAACACTAAGAAAATTTTGATAAGTAGAGACATGCATTTTATGGAGAATGATGAGTGGGATTGGGAGAAAAAGCAAGTAGCCTTGGTTCCTGACCAAGTTCCCAAATTGCAGCTCAAAGAAGATGAGTTGATTGATGATGCTCCTGTAAGAGGTACAAGATCACTTTCTGAGATTTATCAAAGATGCAATGTTGTTGTGTTTGAACCAGAAGATTTCTGGGAAGCTAAAAAATATCCAAAATGGATAGCTGCAATAAAGGATGAGCTGAGCATCATCGAGAAAAATCAAACTTGGCAGCTTGTAAAAAGACCAGCAGACAGAAAAGTAATTGGTGTAAAATGGGTGTTTAGAACCAAACTCAAACACAAGACCAGACTGGTTGTGAAAGGGTATGCTCAAATTTTTGGTATTGATTTTTTTGACACTTTTGCTCCTGTTTCCAGACTAGATACAATCAGATTGTTGATTGCAATAGCTGCACAAAATGGTTGGAGAGTCTATCAACTTGATGTTAAATCAGCCTTCTTGAATGGCTTTCTTGAGGAAGAGATATATGTTGAGCAGCCTGATGGATTTGCAGTAAAAGGGCATGAAGATGATGTGTATTTACTCAAGAAAGCTTTGTATGGCCTGAAACAGGCACTCAGAGCCTGGTATAGCAGAATTGATGAGCACTTTATGCAACTGGGTTTCAGAAAAAGTCTCAGTGAAGCTACCCTCTAAATCAAAGGTGATGAAACCAATTTTGTAATTGTTTTATTGTATATGGATGATTTGCTAGTTATTGGAAGCAATGAAAAACTAATGAGAAAGTTCAAAGAAGATATACAGCAAACCTTTGAGATGACAGATTTGGGGGAGATGACTTACTTTCTAGGAATAGAATCAAGTAGAAAAATAGAGAAGTGTTTATCGGTCAAAAGAAGTATGCTAAGGAGATTCTAAAAAAATTCAGAATGAATGAATGTAAGAGTTTACATACTCCAATGTGTCAAAAGGAGAAGTTGAGTAAGGAAGATGAAGTTGAGAAGGTTAATGAAACTCTCTACAGAAGTCTAGTAGGTTGTCTGATGTATCTAACAGCTACAAGGCCTGATATCTTGCACTCTGTAAGTCTATTATCTAGATTTACAAATTATGCACCTGAAACACATTTTACAGCTGCTAAAAGAATCCTTAGATATGTGAGAGGGACACTTGATTATGGAATCAAGTTTTGTGTCAGTCAAGATTGTGTTCTGTAGGGCTATTCTAACAGTGATTGGGGAGGTTCACCTGATGATATGAAAAGTACTATAGGTTACTGTTTTAAACTTAGTTTAAGAGTATTTTCATGGTGTTCTAAGAAGTAGAATACAGTGGCACAATCTACAATAGAAGCTGAATTTATTACAGCTACTGTTGCTGCAAATCAAGCTTTGTGGTTAAGAAAGGTGTTGATTGATTTGAATATGAAGCAAGAAGGATGCACAGAAATATTTGTTGATAATCAAGCTGCAATTGCTATCTCTCATAATCCTATTTTTCACGGGAAAACTAAGCATTTCAATATCAAGTTATTCTTTCTTAGAGAAGTGCAGAAGGAAGGCTCAGTTGGTTTGAAGTGTTGCAAATCTGATCTACAACTAGCTGACATATTTACAAAGCCTCTGTCAAGAATCAAGTTTGAGTTTCTTAGAGAGAAACTTGGAGTTTGTAGCAACCAAAGCAAGGAGGAGTGTTGAAGTTGTGCTTCAGCTATTGCAACATGGACCAAGCTGGAATTTTATTTATTTATTTTTTGATATTTCTTTGTTGTTTGACTGTTTCAATTGACTTGGTTAGTAGTAGTTGCTAATTTTTAGGAACGTGTTGATCATGGAAATGTGTTCCATGTAGTGCCTTGTTTTTCTCATTCTCTGTTATTATTTGTTGTATTTAAACTCATTATTAGATAAATAAAATTTGAGATTTCACACAGTAAATTTTATTGTTCTTTCTTTGCTTACTATTACATTGATCATTTGATCATTTCAATCTCTTTAAAACTCCAACAAACTATTTATCTGGAGGGAAGTAATAACCAACTTTGATCAGTGTCTCGGATCTCACAGGGCTTCATTCGTAAGAGCCAAGGAAAATTTGGAAGATGAGAATGATTATTTTGGATACTATTGAGAAAAACTGTTCTCAATCCAAGCTTTGATGAAATTAAAGATTTGAGAACTCTCTGTATTTACAGGCATACTTGAAGGGAAAAAAAAAAACGATTTTAATTCGAATGCGGAAATGTGAATTTTAAAAATTTTCAAACAAAACATGTCCGATCGATGCTAGTAATAATGATTCAATAGTTAAATTAATAAGATCGAATCTTACCTTACATGAAGATTGAATTAATCTCTTTTGATTCGTAGATTCTTCACCACCTGATTTTCCTTGCTATGACTCTTCACAAAAGAAACTGTGTGTGGGCACAATCTTTTGAAGATCCTTTTAAAGTAGATGGTTATTAGATTATTTTTAATCAATGGAAATTTTTGGTTTAAGTAGCCAAAAATTCTCTCAACCACCACTCTCATTACCAATCATAAAACATATTTTTATATTGGAAAATTAGGGTTCTTTAATTTTAACAAGGAATTTAAATTCCTATTAAAATTGAAAGACATAATTCATATCCAATATGGAATCAAATTCCTTATTGGGTTAGAATTCTATTCTTTTAATTTAATATGGAATCAAATTCCTATTAAATTAAAACTTTTTTAATATAATTTAAATAGAATCTTATTCCAATTAAAATTATTATTTCCATCAATTAATTAAATGATTTTTCATTAAATTAAATGATTCTAAATCATAATTAATTTAATAACATCATTTATAATTGAACCCATGACCTCTACAAATAATTAAATAATTAATCATTAATTAAATCATTATAAATATTTAAATAATCAAATTATTTAAATAATTTATGAACATTTACATAAATTTATATGTACACCAATAATCAGACAATCCAATTATATTCTTCAACTTGTTTCTTTATGTGGTTGTGAGCTAGCAAAGGGACCAAATGGACCTACAATTTGAGCTCTAATAATATCGAAATTATTAATTAAACTCTTTAATTAATAATTCACTATTATTAACCTTGGAGTTACTCCACTAAAAACTTAAGGTTGCACTCTCAAAATTGTAGATGTTTTACACAATCTGAATTTTCAGT
This sequence comes from Nephelium lappaceum, assembly GCA_021234005.1. NCBI lineage: Eukaryota > Viridiplantae > Streptophyta > Magnoliopsida > Sapindales > Sapindaceae > Nephelium > Nephelium lappaceum. Next base: position 589,488 of record CM038002.1, on the reverse strand, counting down.
GTCTATCGATTTAATCATTTCATATGATTCGATCCTCCACGAGTAGTTCATAATTAGAGCTAGGTTATTAAAATCTGTTATACCTCTCTAATTATATCTTGTTCCATTAAGTACCATTGATTCTCTAATGAACAATATATATTCATAACAACTTATGAATTTATCTTTCCGTTTACTCGTAAACAGAAAGTTGAGCGCTCTTATTGTTCAAGACTCGAATCAACACTTAAGGGAACTACTCATCTACTTCTTGCAAAAAGGAGTGGATTCCACTATTGTGTAGAATGTTCCCAGTCACTTATTAAATCACATCTCCAAAGTACGAAGCTTATTAACCGTAAATCTATAACAGTCTCACCCATGTAAATCAAAAGATATGACCCAACAAATAAGAGTCCATAAAACACTCAGGATTAAGATCAATCCATATATGATCATCTATTTGATAAAGAAGAATTTCTTTGTTTAACGGATATTAATAAGAAATTCATTTTATCGTGGTCCAGTCCTATATAATCTCTATTATATAAGTGTCTCTATTTTCATATCGTCATATGAACAATCCCCGATAAAATCATCGTATCAAATATGAAATGGACCATAGCTGTAGATTTACCACAAACAAAGTACCCAGCTTTGTTTGCTTTCTACGGACTCTTTAGATTACTAATCTCAAACTAAATCCTCTTGTATATAACACTTACATACTTAGTTTGAGACTACATAAGTAATTATGGATGTTACATGATATTCGTATGAATCAAACATTTCATAAATGCACATTAATTTGAATAAAATAAAATATATTTATTTATAATTTATTTAAACGTTTACAAATTACAAGCTCTTAGGGCACAATGCCTAACAATACTTCCACTCATCTCTCTTGGGTTTTAACCCCAAACATCAGAGTCTCCTCTCATAGGGCGCTGGTAATTTTAATTATGTGAGAGTTAAAGATCTCCTTGTAGTTTGACTTTTCTTTTAATAAAATCATTTTAATTTTTAATTTAGGTAGGAATCCTTTTAATACTATATACAAAAGTACCTTATAATTTTAACTTGAAAAATGGTACCTTATAATTTTAATAACCTTTAAATAATCTCATGATTATATCTCAAAAACCTCCCGTAGGAACTAAATTTAAAATTAGAATGTTATTGTTTAAATGATATCAAGCCTCAATAAATTTTTAAAGCATCTCCACCGTTCTTATGAATTGTAAAAAAAATAATATTTCACATAAGATAAATAGAAATCATGTAAAAATAGACTTCTCAAATGTAATTATTTCTATTGACTGTCAAGTTAAGGTGACAAAAAAAAAAAAAGACCGTTAACATGATCATCTACTTTCAAAGCTTCTGTTGAACAGTCTGACTCAACAAATCAATTTTCATCCAATGGTCCATATTAAATCTCTCCACCTCTCTCAAAAAAGTCTTTGTGTGCTTCGTCTTAGTTCTTTAATGTCGTTGGCGTCAAGAACAACATTTCAATCATCATTAGTTTTTGTTGGCAACCACACTTTGGTTTTGTCTCTCTCTCCCTCTTTGTGTCTTCAAGAGACAGAGAACCAAAAACAAAAAACTATTTCGGTGATTGGTAGGGAGAACCTTGTTATGCAGAGGCTGCTGATTCCACCTACAACAATGATGCAATCTATCGTCAAGATTTGGATTGGGCTTTGATAGAGAAGTTGTGGACTTTTCAGCGGTTGATCAACAAAGCCTAAGAGGGTAGTGGATGAAAAGCCTTTGTGTGGATTTGGAGAGGTAGGGGAAAAGAGAGGGCATTAGATGAAAAAAAGAGAGGTTGGTGAGAGTAGTCATGGCGAGCTGAGAGAGGAGAGAGTTGAAACCTAGTCCTCACTTCTCCAATCATCACCAACCATCCAATTGTCCATCCACAACCTCAACTTCATTGACAATAACATGCCTTTCAATTGCCAACAACAAGTGGACTATGAGGAATAATATGTTTTAATGTTATTTTATGATATTTTCATTTATAATTAATTTTATCACAAATTAACAATTTTAAATATCGTTAGGTGCCAAGTAGTCATTAGCTTGGCAGTGGGATGCCTAGGCAATTTGACTATTGATCAACGGATCATTGGTCAAATCGGGTCGAACTTGAAAATATATATATATATATTGATGAACATATGCAAAACACAATGATGTTCTCTACTAGCTCTGAGTTTTGTAAGTACACAAACACGACAAACAATCCAAACCTTCTACTGGTGCGAGGAACTAGTGCAATGATGAAGGTGAGGAGTGATTACTAGGAATGACGATGTTTGACCATCAAACGACTAGTCAACAATGATGAACGGTCAAGGTTAAGATTTGGTGGTGGTTATTGGTGCTTTATTTTGGGTCTATTGGTGTGAAGATGAAGAACTGAAGATGAAGGTTGAAGGCTTGAAGATTGAAATTGAAGAGCTTCTTTATAAGAAACGCCAAAATAGCCGTTTTGGCGTTTATTTGTTGGAAAAAACAGAAGTTATTCAAACTTTAAGCCTTCATCTTCATTCTTTAATCTTCACACTAATGCACTAGTCATACCAAACCCTAACCTTAATCAAACTCCACTCACCACTCGCCTATCACCAATGCACACCTAACCCCAACCACGATCAACTGCATCTATTCAATCATCGCACAGTTCATCATCGTCATCGCCATTTCTGATTACCATTCGTGGCCGTCATTCCTCGTTGGCATTCCTCGTCATCTCAAGCAATTATTTTTTACTTTTTATTTCATCTTCATTAGTTGCAGTTGGAGTAGTAACATCACTTGAATTGAATGATGACTTATAGAGAATTAAAAAAGAAAAAAAAAATCGTATGGAGACTGATTTCTTCACCTAGGTAGCTTTAATAATCAGCCACCTAAGCGGAGACCTGACTAGGACCCCTAAATAGGGGGTTTTTAGATCTGCTAATTTTTAGAACACTATAAATTAATTGTGTGCTTTAAACCCAACAGACATCAAGTGTAATTCCACCATTACTTTCATATGTTTTGTGCCAATGTAGAATTGAATTTAGATTTAGTGCTGATATGATTTTTATTAAAGTTCTGAAGAGCCATTTACATGTGCTATACTTTGCAAATGTATGAATAAACAGAATTTACATTTTTGCTTTTTCTCTATCCCACTTTTAATTTTAAAAATGATATATATTTTTAATTTTTTCTTCTCTCACATCAAAACATGAGTAAAAATCAAATGAGTACTAGATGCAAGTCCCCTAGAATTTAGTAAAAATACATTAAAATTTGAACCATAACAAAAATCATAAATTTTATCACACTAATAAATTATAATAATCACATAAACTTTTGATGAGTATTTCAAAATTATAATAAATTATAATAATCACACAAACATAGTATGATATTAATTCAACTCACAACCTATCAATATAAAACTGAAATAAAAATTCTAATTAAAGGTAATCAATAACAATTTTTGAGGTAAAATTTCTTTATAAAAAATATATATATACCCGTCTACCTACATTTAAAAATGTTTGTGGCGCCGCCCACGCGTTAATTCCATCCTTTGAAGAGTTTTAGGAGTTCTGCCTCGTGTAGTGTTAAACCTAACATTTAACAATTTCGCAAGGCAGACATGGAGGCCTATACCAATTTCAATGACCTTTTATTATTATTATTATTATTATTATTATTATTGTTATTATTATTATTACTTTTATTTTAAATATCAGTTTTTAAGACTTATTACCTCTACAAACTTTGAACTTACTATCCATTCGAAAAACCTTATTTTAGGTTAAAATAGCCTCCATATATGTAATCTAATGATTTCTTTTTTAGAGACTTTTAAGAGCATCTCCATTTCTCTAACGGATTGGGTTTAAAAAAAAAAAAAAAAAGAAAGTGTGATGTGATCGATATCAAGATACTTACATTCTACATGATATAAATTAATATCACTTGAGAGACAAAGCAAATTAAAAGTTGTTCTTTAATGCTTTCATTTAAAATACAAACTTTGATAAGGTGTTATTTTTTTTTTTTTTTTAAACACAACTTCCTGAATCAATTTTTTTTAAAGTAATATACTGTCCTGTACATGGTTTTAAAAGAAACTATGAAAATGATACTATTAGCACTACTGTTATAAAGGAAAGTGTCTGTCTTCAACTGTTCGTGAACAAAAGAATGAAGCTGCTCAAACTAATATATACTATATGTATTTTAGTAATTATTGTGTGAGGTTAGTTTTAAAATTCACACTAATTTTAATACTATAAAAGAAAAAGTTCATTGATCCAAAAATATATATATGTATATACATACATACATGCATACATTCATACACACACATAATCAGTGTCTCCTAACTTTAAAAAAGTTAGGATAAAAAAATTTTAACCATCCATTAAATCTAATGGATAGGAAAAAAAGTAGAAAAAAATAAATAAATAAGTGGAAATTACAAAAAATGACCATTCTAGAAAAAGGAAAATTATTTTTTCCCTTTTTTTTTAAAAAAGAAAAAATCATTTTTAACCTTTCAAACAAATTAATTGCAACCTATATCCAAATTACCCCTACATACCTTGTTCTCCTCCATTACTTATGGTATGAGATCTTTGGCTTCATTTGCTGATTGTTTGAGTTTTGTAAAGATTGTTTGGGTTTTTTTTTTTAATGATTTTTCAAGTTCTTTTGTGTTTTAGATGTTGGGTATTGATGTTTAGAGATAGATTTAAAAAGATTTTGTTGGATTTGGATTGAAAATTGAGGTTTTCGATGAGATACAGTGTGAAGATGATAACTGAGTTATACCGGTTTTAAGTCCACTTAAAAATCGGTTTCCATTTTTAAGTCGCAAATTTTTAAGTGGACTTTAAAACCACACTTTTTTTTTTTTTTTTTCAATTGAGAGTATTTTGGTAAACTTAGGTATAAGTGAAAATAGTTTATTTAAAAGGCTAAAAACTAATTTATATAAAAAAGTGGATAAAAACAAAATTTTCCTTTTTTTTTTTAGGTAAAAGAGAAAAGCTCCCATAAATAATTTTCATTTGATTGTTACCATCATAAAAAGCTTTAATGAGCTTTTTTTTTTGTTTTTTTCTTCTGTAATAATCAATGATAATTACTCATTTCTATTTTTATCCTTTTTTTTCCTACCTATCAGATCTAATGAGTAGTTAAGATTTTTTTGTCCTAATTTTTTAAAAATCAAGAGGCACTAACTATGGAACTATTATATATATATATATATATGTATATGTATATGTATATATATAAGTCGCCTACAATACACTTGGGGCATCGATACACTTGGTCTGATTATATTATAAAATTATTAATTATATTTTATTATATTTGATTACAACTAAAAATATCTAATTACAATAAGTAAATATGATCTGAATGCAATCATTCATTTTTAGTTGTCAGGTGTACTGATATCCCACAGGTATTGTAGAATGTGCCATATATATATATATATATATATAGATATGAAGTAATAAACATAATACTTTCACTCCGTCAGTCAATTTTTATCAACTTTAACAGTAGATCAAAGTTATTAGTCAAATGACCATTTTACCCATAAATAAGACAAAATCATAATATTTTTTTTCAAAAAAAATTAAAATCTTTAAATTAAATTTTATAAAAAAGTAAAATAGATGGTTCTTCACCGTCCATCTGGATGGTGGAAATCAACTAATAAAAAAATTAAAAAACACTTAAAAAAAATTAAAACACAAATTCAAAGATGGATGAATTCCTTTCTCCATCTTCGACTAAGGCGATGAAGCTATAGGTCTCCATCTCGATGATAGGCAACAAATATTGCTTAGAAGCTTTTCTGGGACGGACACATGCATAATAAGAGATTGACCTTGGCTTAGATCATATGTTTTTACATCGAGGTCAAGGTTATAGGGGCCACGTATAAAGAAAATGATCATGAACAGGTTACCAATGTTAAAGACCTTGATTTTCAACAGAACTGCTCATTACTAACCAAGCCTTTTCAACCTTGAACCTCCTGGAAACAATAACGTAAAGACTGTTGCTGAGAGTGAACATCATCATTGCATTACAATTAGACAAGGTCAAATCTGTTTGTTTCAGTTTTTCTATTAATCTATGAACTTGGTTCCTCCAATGTATATTTTTAATTTTTATTTGAGCACATTTCGATATGAGAACAAATTCATTTTTATTAGAAAAATTAAAAATTAAAAATTTGTTTTTAATCCAAAAGAAAAAATAATACATATTTAGCTACAAAGTATACTTCAATTGTTTTTGGCCGGTGCAATCCATGCAATATTTCACATGAAATATCGCAAAGCACACAATATATTTACTTATGTGAATTGATACGCGACTGACAACAGGCAAAAAACGATTAGGGTTTCGTTTGGGGCAAAAAACAAGCTCTTTTTGGTGAAAAACAAATTTTTACTTAACAATTTTTTTATAATTTCCATTTGCCTTTTGGGAAAAAAGAAGATAAAACTAAAGGAGTATTACATAACAAGAAACTTGAAGCATCCCAAGTTGGCACCCAACAAGCCACTTTGTATCATGTGCATGTAACAATTAAATGAGACTGATATTATTAACAAACAAAAAATATGTATATATACAAAAGATCCAACAACACAAAAGTAGCAATCCAATCCTTAAAAGAGGTCAAGAGAACCGTAAAATATTAAAAAAAAAAAAAGGCAAAGAGGATAAATCCCCTTTGACAAAAGAAAACTACTAGTGATTTTAATTCAAAGAAAGATCATGAAAGGCTAAATAGTTTGCGATTTGAATGTTACCCTCGCAATAGATATGGGAGACATTGAATGTTCACTAAGGAAAGATAATGCAAACATTTTTTCATGAAGCCAAATAATGTCAAGGCACAAAAGTACTGGCGGTCAGAAGAAGATTTACCATACAAATGGAATCATATTCAATCCAAAGAGATATCTAACCAAATTTGAGCAAAATTAATGGATAGTGAAAATGGAAGGAAATAGCACTCATTTTCCCTCCCATTTTGCCATTGTCACTAGATTAATACTTCAAATTTTAATGTCAATTAAAAGTGAAAAATACCCATTTTACCCTTAATGAATGGGGACAAAACTCATCTCTCTTCTTCCCTCTTCTACATCTCTTTCTATCTCATTTTGTTGGAAAATAAGGTACAAAAAAGTCCATTTCCATAAATCAATTTTTATTGGGTTTTTGACATTAGTTTTGGAAGGTCAATGTAGATTCCTGTTCTCCTCCACGAGGTTATCAAATTGGTATATTTGTTTGGCCAAGATGGTGCTTAAGAGAATGTGAAAGCTGAAAATGCATCCATTAAATATTAGGAAAAAAATAAGGTCTAGTCCCATATTGAAAAAATTAAGGAAGCTTGGTATATAAATGCATATGTTATAACTACAATGTAACTTGTAGAGCATAGATGCTCTCTCTTGTGTGCGCAAGGGGTGGGGCCTCGCCTTCGAAAGGCACGAGTGCTTAACTTGTACATACGAGTGCGACCAGCATTCAAACCTTGGACATGTACACGTTGCACCTTCATTTTGCTACCAAAAATTTTATTTTTTCATTTCAATTCCTTTGAAATTGAATTAATTGCTATCAGGTAAACAAGAATTTTTTTTTTTCATTTCAATTTGTTTGAATTTGAATTAATTGCTATGATAGAATAATTGCAATTAGTTGGAAAATAAAATCCCTAATTTCCCCATAAGCCCAAACAATAATCTCACACTTCTATTTAAAATCCATCATGTAAACCAAGTAACTCATACTGAAAGTATAAGAACTTTTTTTTTTTTTTTCCATTTTCATGATAAATAATACGTTATGGATGACTATTAGTGTTTTCGGGTGAATAATAACTCAGTGAATAGTAAATTTCGAGTTAGACCCTAGAAAATCGAAAATGTGTAGTATAGTTAGTAGAGTATAATGAAATTGAAACGAAGTGAAAATGAGTCCGTTTGAATAGTTTTTGAGAGCTCCAAAAGTTATTTGACGAAAATACCCTTACAGACGAAAATGTGAATACTATTGATTTAAACTCCGTTTGAAAATTTTTTGAAGTTATGAATTGAATGTTAAGATACTCAATTTGAGTATTGCATGGTCAATTTGATAATTGGATGACCATGGAATTTTTTTGGAATTTATTTCAAAGTGAATGGGATTAAATGTAAAAGTTAGAGGTATTAATAGAGATTATATGAGATAAAAACCATTCAAGAAGCACAATCTTTGTAATTATGGATGCACCAATGATAGATTAACACCTTATGGTCTTTATATTGACTAAATATGTGGTGAAAACAATTTAGAAATTGATTAAAATATGTGTGGTAGATAATTATGTAGTTAATGACCAATGAAATTGTGATTAGTGTGCCTAAAGGATATGTTTGGCATTTTAGGTGAATCTTAAGGGCGCAAAATGGTCATTAAGGAAGCTTACTAAATATAATTGAGGGCCAAATGAAAACAAAATAGAAGCAAAGTCGGCAGAAGGGCTGGAAAACTGAAAAAAGAAAAGAAAATAAGAGAAGAAAGAGGAACCGAAGAAGAAGAAGAAGAAGAAGGAAGAAGAGGGGCTAATATTCAAGGGGCTTTTCATCACTCTCTCACCCATAAATTCATCAAGATTGAATAAGGAACAAGTGAAAAAAAATATGTGAGTGATTGGATTAATTTTGATATTAGTTGATGGTGGTTTTAATGGGTTTTTATGGTTTGATGATATCTTGAGTTATTAATGGAATTTTTGACATGGATAAAGGTTAATCATTTTCAAATCAAGCTTGAAGGTGGAAAAAAGTTAAAACAAGAGTTGATTGAAGCTTATTAATAAGGTAAGGATGTTAGGGTTTTGATGATTTATGGAAATAAGTTTAATTTAATTGATTTTTTTTTTTTTTGTGTGTGTGTTAGATGTTAGTTGAGATGTTGTCGTGATGTTTGATACAATTAAAAGTGAAGAAAATGAATTGAATGGGTTTATATGATTTTATGGTGGATGGCAAAAAAGGGGTGTATGTTGAGATGTGATTAATTTTGGTGTTTGTTGAATTTGAGTGATGCTTTTAATGGTTTTGAGTTAGTTGGTGGAGAGAAAATTGAAGAAAATGTTGCTTATGCATGACTTTGAATTTTTCTAGTATAAAGGAAAATTGTGTTTTTAGTTGAATTCAAGAGAATTGATGTTGTTATGTGAGGTTTGGATGTGAAATAAAATGAATGGAAACTAATGGAATGGAAATAAATGAAGTTGGATGAAGTTGGTTGTGAAAATAATTAATGGAATGAGATTGGAAATGAATATTGTAATTTATTTAGTTGATAATGTGTTGGTGAAATGAATGAGTTACCATCATGAAATAAAGATGGTTGTGTGTGGATTTAATTCAAGAAATGGTTAGGAAGGGATGTGGTTATCAAATAAAAATTTTAGTTAGTATATGGATGGTTATATGGACGGTGGTGAAATTGTAAAGTGAATGGTGAATGAAATTGAATATAAATTAGAATGTTATGTGATGGATTTTTGAGCTTGAATTGTTATTTGTAGGTGGGAATTGAAGTTAAAAAGAAATCAAGGAAAGGGATGTAAAAAGGGGGCAATCAAATTGAGTAAAAAGGTGAGTGTAAAATGATTTTTCCAAGAGTTAATTGCATAATTGACATGTTTTAATTGTTTTCATGATGGTTAAATGATTTTAGAATGTGAAATGAGTTTCTATTGAGAATATTAGTATATGCACCATTTATGTAAATTTGTGAAATGAAATGTTATGCATAAAAATGATAAAATGTGAAGTTTATGCTTTAATGTCATTCTATGATTATACTTTTATACAATTATGATTGTTGAATAAAATGAAATTGATTTAGGAATGGCATGAAAAAGACAATTTTTAAACGCCAATGGATAGCCTTAAATGATACAAAAAGGAATTGACGGATTCTAAAATATTAAATGGATTATTGACCCGGCCTAAATTGCCCTGCGTGTAAGGCAAGTCTTGGGTGGGTTTGTTACTAACCCTAGGAGGATTTAGTCTATCCGTCGAGTCGTGTCACCTATTATACGTCAAGGGCATTGTTTCACTTGACATACGCAATATGGACTTATTCCGCTGTGTGATTGTGAAATATCTCAAGAATATGGATACTATCATATAAGGCTTTATGCTAGCTGGGGATGGTGGTTCATCCCGCCCAGCACTGGAGATGATAATTCGTTCCGCCCAGTACACGTGACTATGATATGATAGTGTTATGGAAATATCTAGAATCCATTGGTAGATTTTATGTGAATTATGAAAAGTTTTTGAATTAATGTTATATATATATATATGAATTTGTGAAAATTGTTTTAATATGATATTCATGCATAATTTTTAATTTAAGTTATCTATGATATTATTGAATGTTAAAGTTAAATTTCAAAAGCATTTAAGAAATAGAAATTTTCTTTTATGACTGTTTTCGGGAGGATATATTATAAAATGGATAGTTTAGAAAACCTTCACACTCATTGAGTTTTCGTAGCTCACTTTTTTATAAATTTATTTTAAAAACCTCTCTAGGTGCAGGTACTAGTGGACAAGCCACTCGTTCCCTTCCCTCTGAATAGGCTGGCTGAAGAATTTGATTATGTGAATTCACCGTTAATGCATTGCGCGAATTATATTTGAAAAGAGTATAAAATTTTTGTGGTATATATATATTGGGATTGCCAAATCGAAATGATCACTTTTCATTTTGAATGTTTATAAAGTTTGCCATTAAATTGTGATTTCAGTTGTGATGAAATTGATATTGAATTGATTTTATTAGTAGAAAAATTATGGCTAGGGTTTGCCTCTGAAATGGACTGTAGGTCCAATCGAAGTTGAGGATATGATTGAAAGTTTTAGAAGTGTTTTCCTTGATTTACAAAGGATTTGGATATTTTGGTAATCTCGAAAAATAGCGGAAATGCTGCCAAAATTTTTAAGAAATTTATTCTATAAAATTTGAAATTAATTATTTTAAAGTTATAAATTTATAAATGATATGTTAAGTTTCCAAGCTTTGCTCTTCGGATTCTCTTTTAGATTTTATGTGTTAAAATCCAGAAGGGTTCTGTAGGGTGCCAGACGGGCACCTACGTCCCATGAAAGGAAGTTGGGGCAGGTCCAGTCAGAAAGCCCATCAAAATCTATGATTTCCATTGAACAAAACAACATAAAGATTTTAAATAAACTCTTTCGTTGTTCAATGGGATGTTCGTCATCTGCAAGAGCAATGATTCCTGGTATTCAATTGTAGTCGAACTCAAAAAACTATCATTGTCGGATTCTTTCTTTCTTTATTTGTTTCTCCTCTAAAGTTGCTTTTATATCAAGGGCAATTATATCTCAAATCCAATAATAGATGATATTAAAACTCAAATTATTAGTCCAATGACATTTCCAAATCAACCCCTAATATAAGTGCTAGTTAAAAAAAAAAAAAATCCTAGTAATTAAAATTATTAATTTATCACTGATCAAGCCAGAATAGAAAACATTTATCACATAAAAGAGATTATAATTTTGTCAAATATTATTTTATAGATATTGTACTTTATAAATGTATTTTCCCTAAATACCTACAAACTTATAAAATTTTCATAGTCAACAATTTAGAAACAAATTTTAGTTGCCACTATATCTAAAAAGTCAAACTAATACATAAAAAGGAATCGAACAATAATATTTAAGATTTTAACAAGATAAATCATATTTAAGCATGTTAGGATCATAGTGGATGAAAATTAAATGAGATGATAATCTAGGAACCATATTTTCCACATATAATAAATAGTGTAAATCCATATAGAATATTCTTGGCACTCATTAAAGTCATATAATAAATAGTCATCTAAGTCATTTGTTTGTAAGAGTGATGATTTCCAATATTCTATTGTTGTTGAACTCGTAAAGCTATCATTGTAGGATTCTTCCTTTCTCTCTCTCTCCCTCTTTCTCTCTCTCTCTCCACTAGAGCTTCTTTTATATCAATTTTAATTTGTCCCAAATCCAATAATAAATGACATTAAAACTCAAACTATTTGTCCAATGACATTTCCAAAATAACCCCTAGTATAGGTGTTAGTTAAGAAAATATTCCGATTGTTGAAATTATTAATTTATTACAATGCCCAAGTTAGATCCAAAAATGTTTATTATATAATAGAGATTATAATTTTGTCATATATGAAGCTTTAGCAAACTAGTAGCTATGGATAAGAAAAGGAAACTCAAAGACTAGAAAACCACTGCTAGTAAGCACAATCTTATTCTTGAACCCGTCAAAACCATGTGTTTGTGACTTTGAATGTTTCTTTAGTCTATTGTTGTCCAGGTGGTAATATATATCCTAGAAAATTGTTATCTTTAACCAACTGTAGTGGGTGAATTCTACAGTATATTGACTTTGAATGGGTCCCGTCAGTCAACTTCCTTGAAACCTAGCAACCTGTGTCCTGTACAAATCAAATAAAAAGAACGCGAGTGATCTTGACACCGGTGGGGTGCCGGCCGAAGACACTCCGACGCTCAAGTCAGTAAACTGATCGTAATATATGGAATGCAGTAATTATAAAGCGTCGTCAGGTTGGGGGGAGTGTACCGAAAAAAGGTAGGACGGAAAAGTGGACGGAGTAGGAACACTAAAATATTAAATATCAGTGAGCAAACCCCGTATAATAGAACAGTGTAAGTAGACCGCGAATAGTACACCAGGTAAGTTCCCAGGAAAGAGAGGTCGGTCACAATTGACACAGTTAAATACCAAGTCTTTCCTAGCCAGAACCTTTCCTAGACATGCACCTCCACGTCACTACACTAACTCTATCACGCAGGAACTCTAAATCTAGAGTGAAAGAATGAGAAAGAGAGGAGAAACCCCAAATGCTTTGTAAGAGAAGAGCAAATGAGGTGGGATGCTTTTGGCTTCCAATGAGGCCTCTATTTATAGGTAAAGAATGTGTCATGGGCACTTATGGTGGAGTTAATATCATATCCGTTACAAAATAAATATTACGATTAATGTCAGGTCGGTTACGGAATAAATACCATAATTACTGATATGTCAGTTACAGAATAAATACCATAGTTAATGATATGTCGGTTACAGAGTTAATGTAACTTCCGTTACAATTGATTTAAACCTCATTTATTAAAACTAATCAATCCCCATTACTTGGGTTGGATCAATTAAGTTGCTGGACTATTTACTTGTAACATGTATTTGACCATTAATATAGGTTGATCAGCATACTAGGCTAAGCTTATTCCAATAAGCTTTGGGCCTTTATTTTGGGTTTAAGAATTTTTGACCACTACACCAAATAACTATAAGTTGCTTTAGGTAAAATGTAACTTTCAATATCATACACTATTGTTACTTTTTAGATGATCAAACAAATATCATGAATAAGAAACTGCAATTTGTCATAACTTGTGATTAAGCCTTTGCATTGATACTTTCAGAGATAGGATGAACAAAAAGCAATATATATAATGAAGCAACTAGTTTGTCTTTCTTTTCTTTACTTGTTTAACAACAAGGTTATGGGTCCAACAAAGTAGCTAGGAATAATATGTTAATATCTAAGTCGTGGTAGCTGGCCTCTAAAATAATTTGCAATTTTCAAGTTTATTGGAAAATTGAAAACGTCTCATTTTCTTTGCACAATAGAGAGTCATTACATTTTTGTCATGAACACAGTGAAAGTATAATTGAAAGGAACCAAAGTTTTCATATATATATATATATATATTAATATGTGACAATAACCTTCAACAAAGTTCAATAATGATTGGTGTATATTCACAAAGACTCCGTGTGCATGAGAGAGAGATATGAGAGAAAGAGAGAGAATAACTAAGTTCAATAATTATTCGTGTATATTCATGAAGATTGTGTCTGTGTGTGATTAATTGAATCCAGTGATGATTGATGCATATTTATGAAGACTATGTGTGTGTGAGCATACCCCTTGCACTCTTGTGGGTGTAGGTGTGTGATTAATTGAGTCAAATGATGATGGATGTATATTCATGTAGAGACGACTTTAACCTTGGAATATTTGCTATGGATGCTTGCATGCATAACATTATGTGTTATTTTAAACTAATTTTTTAAGAGTAATGCTAAGTTTTTCAAAAAAAATTTCAAATCTATACCTAAATGATGTGACATTTGAATTATCAACATTATATTAATTATCATATCATTTCATAATTTATAAAATATTGACAACTCACATGTCACATCATTTGAATATAAATTTGGACAAAATTTGTGAAAAACCTAGCGTTACTTTTTTTTTAATTAGAGGAGCATTTTAATAATTTTCTATAAATAAATAAACCACCCTTGTTAATGTAAAAACATAAATACAACCACTTTTTAATTTAGATACTGATCCACAATTTGAATTTTCCGTTCCTTTTCTATACATTAATTAGGGCCAGCAGCTTATCCTATCAGTTTTTAGTACGCTATACATATAGGCATGCTCAACCATCACATTCACCGCAATGACTTCCTTGCTATCTTCTTTGGCATGGTAAAGGATAGAATTCAATGAAAGTATTAAGCGTATAATTGTGCTCTTTATGAAGTTTATGCTACAAATCTCAATTTTTTCCAACTATAACAGTTAAAAGTTTACATAAGCAGTATAGTATGCTGAACCTAGTTGCTTGATAATATGCTTTTTCCGTTGATCTATTTAAGTATATGTGACACCCTATAAGTAATTAAAACAAGGTTCTCTCTTAATGGATCCGTTACATTAACAATATTAAGGTTCCAAACTGTGAAGAACATCTTTAAACCAAATATATAAATCCTCTACATTGAGAGCAAATTAATATCTTTTGACAACTTGTGAAACGACTCCAAATATTTCCAAGGTTTGTCTAATAGGGAAATTATTAAAAAAGATCAAGACTATTCAAAAAATATCATTTACCCCAACCTATCCCCGTATTCTCCATTTTCCCCTTACCGTTAAATTATGTAGGCTTCTGTATGCCAAAAGTCTACTTCAGCTCTAATTATGATAAAACTAATACCTATTATTTACCGAAATAAAAGTTTTTTTAAAAAATCACATCATCTTCTCCATCCGAAAACCAAGATAAACGCCAATCAACCCCAAACACCATCTGAAATCTGGTAGGCAATCATTGACCACCAAGAAGAAATTATTGTTATAATACCTAGACCTTTAATGTCCTACAAAGTTGCATAACGAAGCTTGAAATCCACTGATTCAGACTTTAGAGTGGCACAGAGAGAGAGCCCGTTTGGTGAGAAAAAGAGGAGAGAGGAGAGAGGAGAGAGAAATGAAGTTGAGAGAATTCTCATCTTCGAAGACCAGATGACGGCGACAGAGTAAGGAGGCTTTCTTTATTCTACTTTTGAAGACTAGATGAGCAAATTAGATCAATCTGGTCTTCATTTTTATTTTCAAATATTTTTCTTTTGTTGCTTTAGTATTTTTTTATAATAACAACAATTATTATTGTTATTATTCTTAATCAATTTTTATTTAATTTTTTAATTTATCTTTTTTAAATTAAGAATATTATTTACCAAATTGCCTATCAAACATTAAATAGGGGAAAGGTTGGGAACTAGAAAGTAAAATGATGTTTCTTGAATGGTCAGAGCGTTTTTAATCCCTAGGAAACACATTGATCTTTTAATACACAATACCCTCATTCCGTTAGTTAAATTATATTAAGGTCAATTAACCTAATCTGACTTAAATGTAATTTTGTCTTTTACATTTTTTTAATTTTCTTTTATAACTTAAAAATATAAAAAATAAACAAAAATTAAAAATAATAAACACTTTTTAAAGAATATATATCTGTATGATGGATGGTGGAAATTAATTTGAAAATAATTTTAATATTTATATTTTTTAAAAAAATTAATTTTTAAATTTTTTTTAAAAATAAAAACAATAGATCTCCATTGTCCATCTTTAAGATAGATAGTGGAGATAGAAAAAAAAAAAACATTTGAAATGTAGATTACACGAGCACGACAGAGTTCACATATTTTTAAATATAGTTTAAATGTAGGGGGAGTTGCAAAAATAACCTTATAAAAGTTACTTTATTTTGTTTTTGACCTACAAGCAATAGTTCTTATTTATTTTGTTTTTGACTTGTAGTTCTTATACTTTTAGCATTTTTCCAATACTTCCTTTACTAGATAGCATAATTATTATTAAAGTACCCCTCACTTATTTCCTTTTTTCTTGCACTCTTTAATATATTATTCATTTTTAATTTCTCTCTTTTTATATTTTTTATCATTTTTTTCACTCTCTCTTTCATACCATTTATCTTTTATATTTATAATAATCCTACACTTCCTAAAAATTTTATTCAAATGATATGGCAAGCCGATTTGTTGATATCACAATAATTTTAGGATGATGTATTGATGATATGGTAATTACACACAAGCTTGCTTTATCATTTGGACAAATTTTGTGTAATGTAGCACTATATATATATATATATATATGTATATATATATTTTCTCTTCACTCATTGTTTCCTTTTAACTTTCTCTCTGTAAAAAAAATTCCTACAAAATCCCTCTCTAAAAATCAAGCACCATTTTTTGTGATTGGTTTTGTGTGAGGAACTACGGCTCCAAGATCTAGGGCAAACAACACAATGAACATAAAGAAAAAATTAAAATTATCCATATGTGTGACTGGTTTACAAAAATAAATAAATAAATATATACATTTATATATTCTCTTGTCTTTACATTCATTTAAACTAATTAAAATGCTAGAAAGGTGCAAAAAGAGCAAATCAAGACCCTGTCAAATTTTAACACCATAGAAACTTATTATCTTTTATCGACTACAAGTCTTCACGAGCATAGTTTTCAGTATATGTTTTAATAGAGTACATTTTTTGTTTTACACATCGTAGCAATCAACCCCACATTAGTAGTTTAAAAAAAGCCTAAATTCATCTAGCTTCCAAATTTGAAATTGTTGCTTCATAGATTGAACGTATTTCCAAGTTTGACGTTGTAGAATCATATTGCACATCTTCATCACTTGGCTTTGAGAACCCAGGCTTTTTTGGAATCATTGGATCTGTAGCTTCATTTCTGAGCATCGAAGCAACTTCCAACATTGATGGCCTATCAATTGGGATATCTTGGACACAAAGCAGAGCTATATGCAGACATTTTATCAATCGACAAGTGGAATGTGTATCATCTAGAGATGGATCCACAAACTCCATGCCTTTACCATCTTTCCACAGCTCATAAGCCTGAAATCGTTAGTTGGCTATCATAACTTGATTTAAATGCAAAGTAATGATTGTATTGTTCAACAATGGATCTAAGAAACTTACATATTCAAGAAGACTCAACTGATCATTTTCACCATATAAAATAGAGACCCTTTTGCCACTAATAATTTGTAGGAGTAGAACCCCAAAGCTATAAACATCGGACTTTGTTGAGTATATACCTCTTTTGACATATTCAGGAGGAGCATATCCACTGTCCATCATTTATTTGTACATATATAATTATAACCATTGAACTAGTATATATATGCATAACAGATAAACCATTGAGTACTTCGTAACAATAAATAAATAAATATATAGATGCTTACTATGTTCCAACAATCCGTCCTGTGTTTGCTTCAAGTCCATTTTTTGTGAAAATTCTAGCCATACCAAAATCGGATATTTTAGGCTTCATGTCTTCATCCAATAAACATTGCTAGCTTTTAGGTCTCGATGAATGATTGTGAATCTTGAGTATTCTTGGAGATATAGAAGCCCTTGACAAATTCCTTCAATGATATGAATACGTTTTGTCCAATCCAACATATACTTTTTAACAGGGTCTGGATTATATTATTTATGAACAATTAAAAAAACTGCAGTAGGATGAACACTAATGAAAGCTAAATAAGGCAACTCAGGTTGAATAATGATAAATATATATTGGTAATCCATCATAACTAAAAGTGCAGTGGCAAAAATAAAGAAAAAAACACAGGAAAAAAAAAACTTACTGAAGAGATAATAATCCAAGCTTTTGTTTGACATATATTCATAAACTAACATATGCTCTTCTTTATCAATGCAAAAACCCAAAAGTCGAACAAGATTTATATGTTGAAGCTTTGCAGTAAGCATAACTTCATTCTTGAACTCTTCAAATCCTTGTGTGGATGTTTGTGAAAGTTTTTTTACTGCCACTTCTTGTCCATCTAGTAATATACCCTAGAAAATCAAACAATGATATAAACTTGATCCCAATATTATAAATTTTCTATTTGTGTATATATATATATATATTGAAATAAAATAAAATATCATTACCTTGTACACAGGACCATAACCACCCTCACCAAGCTTATTCTCAATTGAAAATTTGTCTGTTGCAGCCTCGATATCATCCAAACTATATAACACCAAAGTAGGAGCATTGCCACTAAAGTCTCCAGCTGCTGCTGCATCATTTGCTTGTCTCCTTGATTCTTCAACTGAGTCCACAGACCCTATAAATGCAGAATCGTTTAAGTTTTTCTATCATCTTAGTTCACAATATTAAAAATTTGGCAATCCGCTTTCACCTATAAATGAAATACACAAATTTATTGCTTACCTTTTGTTTTCAGCTTTCTCATCCACCAAAAATATATCACAATGCCTAGCAGGAGCATAACAGCTGCAGTGGTAGGCAAAATGATTACTAAGAATTTACTTTCTTGCTTATTTTTTCCATTTCTGTTATTTTCTTGAGCTGGAGCCTGAGCTGGAGAAATAGTAGCATTCACCAGAGCTGAAAAATTAATCTCTATTTTAGTAACAGGTGTCACTAAAATCTTAATTCAAATATAGTGTAAATCAGTATATATACATGGGGTTAAAATTAGATTGCTTGAGTGAATAAGGAATTGCTTACCTGCAGCCTGAGAAAGCACCCAATTGTCATCATAGGAAACTTGCCAGACATGATAACCTAGTAATCCATTCGCCCTGGCATAAGAAACCTTTGCCCGAATAGCCTCTACATCGTCAAAACTAATCCAAGATGTTCCAATCGTGCAGTAATTCACCACATAAGTTGAATTATAAGTAACATTTACTTCATAATGTTTAATGTAATCACTGATTTCGTTATATCTCAAAGATCCAGTCTTCGTAATAGCTGGTCCAGTTGCCGGTGCACCAATACCATTATCCATGGAGTTCACAAGCTTCCATGCATAGCCATAGTAAGGCAAACCCATAACCAACTTATTCGCTGATAATCCTGCATCAATCCATTTTTTTATGTACTCATCAGTATTTATAATACTAGTTGGGTCATACAAAGCTGAAGGAGCGGATGTGATGCTAAAGTTTCTGGGGTTGTCAACAGTTAGAACATGACTCCAGTTTAAGTACTGTTGCACCGTGTCTATAGGGTACACTGCTGAATAAGAACCAGGTGAAGCCAAAATTACTGTAGTCAAGATCAGTTGTGACTTCCTAGAGTTTCTTGAATCTAGATTGACAGCCGCTTGCCACTCTTCAAAGAGGATAGGCAAATTGGACATGTCGAAGGTTGTGTTGGGATTTAACCAATAAAAGTCTAGACCTCCAAAGCCATAATCCCCAGCTGTTGCTATTGAGGAGTCAATAAAAGATTTCCTATAAGAAGAATTGCTTACCATTGAGGAAAGGATTGAATAGCTTGCATTTGGACCTCCAATGGAGAGAAGTGTGGTGACTGATGGATTCTTTTGTTTCACAGTTTCTGCGAAGGTGGAGATGTAATTTATATCAGGAGGTAAGAAAGAAAGCTGGTAGGAAGTGGAATTCAGATAAGCACAACAACACATAAGGTGGGTGAACAAAGAAGAATCGATGTCTGAGACGGGGAACTGTGTTTGTGCAGGCCAGTAATAACCGGCTTTAATCCATTTCTCTGCTTTCCCAGACACTAAATATAAAGAGACAAGGAGAATTTGAAAGATGAGAGTGATTATTTTGGATACCATTGATGAAACCTGCAGCTTGAAACCTATCTTTTGTGAACTTAGAGATGTATATGGTTGTAGAAGAAAATTTTAAATTCTAATCTTGTTGATATAGAGGTTGTGGGTGGGTGGTTGCGTGAGCCGATATGACAACAAAACGAAGGTAACCAAACAGTAAATTTAGACAGCAAAATCACGTCATGTATGCATGCCAAGTTCTTAGTGGAAGGAAAATTATTGTAATAATCTAAAGGAACGTGATGCACATAATTAAGTCATAATTATCACTATTTCTTACACTGATCTTACTGCGAAAAGGTCAGCACGTGATGCACATAACTAAAGCCATCGACCAAGACCTTTATATTAAATTTTGCATCAAAGTCAAGGTCTTTAATGTCTAAAGATTTTCCACACGTTTAGATCTTTGACCGAGTCCTAAATGATCTTTAATTACAAAGACTTTATTGTTCTGCATACTGACAGTGGATTTGGTTACATTCTCTAAATAATTAGAAACTTCTTTAAGAAACTCTTGTGATTTTTTCCTTAACAAATTATAGAATTTGTCTGAAACTTATATATATATATATATATATATTGGGCTCTCAAACTTATATATATATATATATATATATGGCAGGATCAGGAGACACAAGTTTTGACATAAATTTTGACACGATTTATTGACTATTGGATAAGGAGAATTTTAATGGTTTAAATTTACTCATACTACTATATAGAACTCTATTTTACACTCTACATAAATGTTTTCTCTTTCCTCTCTCTTCATTATTACATTGTCTCTCATCTCTCTCATTAATATTAAAATCTTAATATTTAAATTAATTTTTTCTCATCCAATCCAATTATATTTAAAAACCCACCAAAAAAATTAAAAACAATGCTACAAATTTTTTTTTTTTAGTGGTAAATTAATTATTTAAAGAACGATTTATTTTTTAAGATAGTTCAAACCAAACAATATTCAGTACGAAATTTTTCACTAACACTAAAAAAAAAAAAAAAAAAAAAAAACCCTTATTTCAAAAACAATTTCTAACCAAAATAAGTAAAATAAATTTTATTTTCCAAAAACACAAAACACTTAACCATAAAGTTTAAAGTTTGTAGTTTTTACATGAAGAGACTTTGATGGTTGGTGGGTGTCAATGGTGACAAAAATGGCAAGTGTGGTTTTGTGTTTCAAGTTTACTTGGAAAATGATTCGATAGGGGTCTCTTTTTCTTTTTTTTTTTTTTTTTGGGTTAAGTGTTTTTGTGCTTTTGGAACAAAATCTATTTTATTTATTTTGGTTAGAAATTGTTTTTGAAATAAGATTTTTTTTTTTTTAGTGGTAGTGAAAATTTTCTTACTAAAGATTGCTTGATTTAAACTATTTAAAAAATAAATGATCATTTAAATAATAAATTTATCAAGTTTAAAAAAAAAAAAACAATTGCAGCTTTTTTTTTTTTAATTTTCTTGATGGGTTTTTAAATATAATTGGATTGGGTGAGAAAAAAATACTTTAAATATTAGGATTTTAATATTAATGGGAGAGAGAAGAGATGGTGTAGGAATGAAGAGAAAGAGGAGAGAAAACATTTATATAGAGTGTAAAATAGAGTTGTACATAGTGGTGTGAGTAAATTTAAACCATTGAAATCCTCCTCATCCAATGGTTAACAAATCGTGTCAAAAGTTGTGTTAAAACTTGTGTCCCCCGATCCTATCTCATATATATGAAAGAATCTGAAACTTATATATATAGTTTCTTAAAGAAAACTATTATTTAATTTTAAGATTTGTAACTTACATATTTTGTAAAGGAAGAAAACGTTTTATTCTGTACATATCATAGATATATAAATAAAAATACTTAAGAGTTTCTCAGAAAATATATATATAAATTTAAGATTTGTAAGTTATATAATTTGTAAATCAATTTATAATTTAAAGGTTTGTAAAGTGAAAAAAATTCCTACCCTCTGGACACGTTATGTACAATATCAAAGTCTTGGTAAGTTCGCCTGGGTAAAGAACGTGTCCTGAACTTCACAGAAGCGTCTCTTATTGGAATGATCATTTTGAATTTTGGTTATAATAAAAGCCATTGACTTGACTTGACTTGGACCTTAAATTTTGGTTTCGAATTTTAGAAGCGTATAAATTTTTTGTAAAATTTTACATGATTGTATTTTCAAAAAAACAGTCGTTATGTTGCCCAAATTTTTATAACTCTACATTGTAAATGTGTAAAATAAAAAGAAAAATTTTCCATCCATTTCCGTTAGAAAAGAGAATTCTAACAAGGTTTTTGAAAAAGAAAAACGATTTAGTTTCATGGGAATCTTTCAACTGAATTAAATATCAACCGGAGGACTACCATGAGATTACCGATGAGTTGTCGAGTGTACAGAAAAAGTATATAAAGATCGGGGCCCATCAGTCACAAAGTCAGTTTCGTGAAATTTTCTTTATGGAATTAATGCGCGTGTGAGATTTTGTATAATGACCTGCCATCGCGTGCTAAACCTCGCGATGCACTTGTTTGTTGGTTAGCAAGCTTTGATTGCAACCCATAGCTTGTCATAGCAGCTTGCATTACTATTGGCAAGCTTTGATCATGAGCTACAACTTGCCACCAAAGCAAGCGATCTTCCTTGATACACACCAATATATATATAAATTAATTCCAAATCTAATTTTCTTCCTAATTATTATTTTTTATTTGTTTCCAATTCTGAACTGATTCTTTACTTACTCCCAAAGAAATCTGATTTGATTCTAATCTGCTTCCAAAAATATCTACTTTGATTGGTAATCTTCCAACTTGGCCCTAAATTTCCATATCTTTACATAATTTGCACTTGTTTGTTGGTTAGCAAGCTTTGATTGCAACCCATAGCTTGTCGTAGAAGCTTGCAATACTATTGGCAAGCTTTGGTCACGAGCTACAACTTGCCACCAAAGCAAGCGATCTTCCTTGATACGCGCCCGTTTGACAAATTTATTTTCTTAATTAATTCCAAATCTAATTTTCTTCCTAATTATTATTTTTTATTTGTTTCCAAGTCCGAATTGATTCTTTACTTACTCCCAAAGAAATCTGATTTGATTCTAATTTGCTTCCAAAAATATCTACTTTGATCGGTAATCTTCCAACTTGGCCCTAAATTTCCATATCTTTACGTAATTGCTTTGAAAAATTATCATTTTGCTTATCACCACCTCTCATGTCTCATTTGAAAAGATTCACTAAATAAACATTAAAAAGATCTGTAATTTACGCGAGTTTTCATCATAAAGGCTAGGTAGATAAATGTAAAATTATGGAATATTTTAACATGATTAGTCGTGAATTTATAAATTTTGGTCCTGAATTGAACCTTAAGTCAAGACCTAGTCATCCCTAACATAACCCATTAAATCGTTTTCCATTTTTCATCATACAATCCCTAATCCTCCTTCAAACCGAATCCAAACCATAAATCTCACACTTCTATTTTAAATCCATCATGCAAATGAATTAATTCACACAAAAAACTATTAATAATTTCCATCAAACAAAATTGCATAATGATTTTAAATGAACTCTTTCATCGTTCAATAAGGGATATTTGTCATCAGTAAAAGCGATGATTCTCTATATTTTACTACTATCGAACTAATAAAGTTGTTGTCGGATTCTTTCTTTATTTATTTCTCGCTTTCTTTGTTTCCCAATAGTTCTCTCTCTCTCTCTCTCTTTATTTTTCCTTTAAAGTTGCTTTTATATCAAAGGTCATTTCATCCCGAATTCAATAATAAATGATATTAAAACTTAAACTATTAGTCCAATGATATTTCCAAAACAACCCCTAGTGTATTTGTTTTCAGAATTGGAGTAAGACGAAGCCGAGGAGTAGTAGGAGCGAGGCATGAGGTGATTGTTCATGAAAGAAGAATACGAGGTGAAGGAGGTGGATGAGAATGGGCTCGATGGCTTCAAGTATGAGAACAACAAACTACTATGAGCTCATGAGAAAGACGCCATTGAGTTGACTCGACAACTCAGATAAGAGAATTGAACGAAGAAAACAAACAAGCAAGAACTAGAAGAACAAGATGGAGAAGGATGTGTCAATGAACTTAATCCAGATCTGGAACTTTGAAGATCTAGAACTTTAAAGATTTAGGTTGATGTTTTTTTAAAAAAACAAAAAATTAAATGTAGCCTCTAACTTTTAGCGAAATATATATATATATATATATATTTTTTTACTCACTATTGAGTTTCAAATTCTTGTCATCCTTAATATTTAAGAAATTCATGGAATTAATCTCTCTCACAAAATAAGTAACAGTCA
The DNA here is from genome assembly GCA_021234005.1 of Nephelium lappaceum. NCBI lineage: Eukaryota > Viridiplantae > Streptophyta > Magnoliopsida > Sapindales > Sapindaceae > Nephelium > Nephelium lappaceum. The sequence goes on along the minus strand of CM038002.1, from coordinate 565,002 downwards.
AATGTCACACCATATGAACAAAGATTAAAATATTCTTAATTCTTTTATTTTTATTTTAATTAAATTTAAAAAATTGAAAAAATAAAAAATAATGTTTTAATCCGAATAAAATTAAAAATAAAAAAGCTCTATAATTATTAAAAATATTTAAAAAAATTATAAAAAAATGAAAGATCTGTTTGAATATCTGCATCCAGATATTAAAAATAACTTGGGTTCAATCCAGATCTTCAAGTTTGAATATCTGGGTTGATCCTATATCTTCACCTAAAAACATATATAATTACTAAAAAAAGCAAACAAAATCCAGAAAATTTTGAAAAATCTTAAAATTATTAAAATTTTTGGAAAAAAATGGGGTGAAGATCTGGGTTGGAACCCAGACCTTCAACAGTTGAAGATCTGGGTTCCAAACCCAGAACTTCAACCTCATCTCTACACACACACCTCATCTCATCCATCAACAAACCAAATTCAAAAGACAAAAAATCAAAAAAATAAAGTTGCAAAAAATAAAAAAAGAAGGAAGATTTTCAATGTTTGAAGATCCTCGAACCCAGATCTACATATCTTCCATGAACTCAGAAACAACTCTAAAACATTAAACCATCACAACCAGCATCAATCCAAACACACACAATTGCAACAAAACCTTAAACCATCTCTAGTCACTCACATAACCTCAATAAAACCAACAAAATCAAACACCAAAAACTATCTTCATCATCTACAAACACGGAAACCAAAAGATCGGCGGGGAAGGTAGTCGGCGTCGAAGGAGAGGAGATTGAGGATGGCGTCACCGTCCTCTTTGGCGGTCGTGATGACGACCTCCTCCAGCTTGAAGATGGGACTGAGCGTCGGTGTCCTCGTCCTCATTGTGTGGTGCTTCCTCAACTTCTCTAGTGGTGTTGGTGTTCTCGAGATCGGTGGTGTGGCCATTGATAGAAGTAGAAAAGGTCGAGAGAGAGAGAATGTGTGGTTTTATAGAGAGAGAAATGGATGCTAAAGGTGTGAAAGGGTAAATAGGGGAAAGAGGTTGGAGAAGACGATTTGGGTTGTGTTTGGGTCGTTGTGTATAGGTTACAAGATGATATGGGTTCTGGCGGTTCGTTGTGTATCCAGATGATGGGTTCTTTGGTGGCCATTGATGGGTTGTCTTTTTTAAAAAAAAAAAAAAATTCTTCAATTTTTTTTTTCTTTTTCGATTTTTTTCAATTTAATTCTAAAAATAAATGCACCGCGATGGTAAAAGGATTTTAAAAAAAATTCTTAAATTTTCGATTTATTTTTTAATATAATATTTTATTATTAAATATTAAAAGGATTATGTTTTTTTATTTTTTTTAATTTTTTATTATGTCTTAATTTTAATTTATGTTTTATTTAATCTTTTCTCCCATTAAATCTCTACCATCCATCATAGTTTGGATGGATGGTAGAGATCTAAACTTTTTTTTAATTAATTTTAAATAGTTAATGAAACAAAAAAATCAAAATACTCTTCTAATTCCCTGTGTCCTAATTTTTAACTATCAACATTTACATAAACTGTCTAACGATGTTTGTACACTTGAACCTTTAAACAGTGTATGAAATGACCCATTTGCCCTCTTTGAAAAATAAGAATTATAATTGAACCATATACTGGTTTTAGTGAAATGCCCTGACTAATGTTGTTACTTTTCCCATTTTACCCTTAGCTGTAAAAAGTTATTAAAATAATTAAAAAATTTAAAATGTGGAGGATGCAGAATTACAATGTAAGGGGGCTTGTCAGACATTAATAGAAAATGGTAATTACAAATGGAATTGGGTTTAATATATAACTACTAAAGCAAAAATAAATAAATAAACAAATCAACCCAAATTAAAAATGGAATTGGGTTTTTGGCTGATTGATTGGGTTTAATATATAATTATTAAAGCAGAAAAGAATAAAATTTAAAAAATGAAAAATTTCACTAGTCCTTAATGTTTAACAAAATATTACATTTATACTCACTAATGTGTTTTTAGTTTTCATCATCTGTAACATTTAAAAAATTCATCAAATTGATCATTCTACGAAATGGATAAATAAATAAACAAAAGTAACCTAAGACTATTCTTTACATTTACCTAATCCTAAAAAATTGTGCACGTGACATTCAAAAAAACAAAATTATGCACGTGACAAACACACTTAAGCCCTGTTCCCAGGACTTCCAAAAGCCAACTTTTGGCTTTTGAAAGGAAGAAGCATGCTTTCGGAAATGTTTGGTTGTGCACTCAAAATAGCTCATGAGCTTTTATAAGTTCTGCGAGGCTCCGAGCTCTAAGGTCAATGTGTGTACCACAGCCATAAAAATTCTTGATAAACATAGAATTTTTAAATTATTTGTCTCAAAATTTCCCTCTCCTTTGTTATTTATCTTTATTGCTATAGTCCCCATACAAAATTAAATATAAAAATTGTTGGTTCTGCCGGTCGTCATTGTTAACCACGTGCTCAACACCTGTTGTGGAGTAGGTATTAATTATAATTAAGACTAATACGCTAGTGCAGGCGTGTAGTCATCCTACTTTTAAGCGCAGAGTACAGCACCCTTTTAGCCAACAGCGTGAATCTGTATGTTTGAAAACCTTTGACAATGGTATTGAACTGCAAATAGACCTAGAAGTTCTTGGAATCTCAAGTTTCGACATAATGATACGTTACTAGTTGATAAATTAGACAACATGCAATTAACAAATGAAAATTAAATAGTCGCTTTCCTACTATAAGAGAGGCTTCCATGACTTTTCCTTTCCAACAGGGGTCTTTGTCCAGACCAACTTGTAAAAAACGTAAATATTGTTGACTTGTACTAGTTGTAGGTGGTTTTTGTTCAGGCCAACTTGCTAAGACTTAAATAATGTTGACTTGTAATAACTGTACGTAATTCCCACCGTGTACAAAAGGTTGGAATTTGATGTTCTAGTAATTAAAATTTATTCTAAAAAGTTGGTACCGAATAGAAATTCATATATAATCACTACTCTTAATTGTCAATAATAATAATAATAATAAATAAATAAATAAATGAATAACATGTCTTAGGAGTGACAATCATGTGCTCTATGATGTTCCAAAAATTTTGGTGAATAATTTAGGGATGGTAGTGAGGTGGTTCAAGACAAGCTACGTTAATTAATTTAGTACCCCGTTAAAGATAAAGTTGGTGTTGCTACTCTATGTTACTACTCCAGCAGTCTCAGAGTCTCTAATTTAGCCTCAACTTCAGCTTTAGGAAAGATAAAGTTGTCCGCATTTAATTGTCATTTGATCAATTGTAAGAAGATTTGATCAAAATCAGTATCAAAATTTTGATTGATGATCAAGAAGTTAGTTATATGGCTAACTTAACTAACTTCTTTTGCTTCTGTTAAACATATTAAATATTATTAATGATTAAATTAAATATATCTAAAATTAATTTAATATATTTTATTAATAATCTTTGAAAAATATTAATATTTTTAAAATTAATTAACAAAAATATTATAAATTTATAGCTAAGTTTTTATCATTTATTTATTTCATTAATTATTTAGGTTAAGAATATTTAAAAATTAATTTAATATATTTTATTATAAATATTAAAAAATAATATTATATATTATCAATTAAAAATATTAATTTGTTTATAATTACCCTTTTATTTATTTTATTAATTATTTACAATTTAACTATTACATATTATTAAAACTTATTATTGAATATGTTATTAAAAATTTAATATTATACATCTTATCAATTTAATTTAATACTAAACTAATTAATCTCAAAATATTTATAAAATAATTTTATTGAAATATAATCACCTTTAATATATTCAGTAAAAAATATATTGTTTTTGGTATAATCAGAACCACATCAAACAATAAGATAAATAGATGACCTTAATTCCTTCGTATTATTATGTGATGTCATATTTAACTATAAAGCCTAAGATCTATGAGTGAAAGTAAGCATAAAGAGAGTTCTCAAATTTCCAGATTCACCAGAGATAGGCTTTCCATTACAGCTTTCTCAAAAAAATAAAAATAAAAACTTCTTTCCTCAATGATGTCCAAAGTAAGCATTGTATTGTTCCAAATTTTCCTGCTCTCTCTACAACTGCGCCCTACAAAATCACAAACATGGATCAGAGCCGGCTATTATTGGTCAACACCAGAAGACTTCCCAGTTTCGCGCATCGATTCTACTCTCTTTACTCACCTTATTTGTGGTTTTGCTAATCTAAATTCAACTTCCTACGAGCTCGATTTATCACCTTCTGATGAAAACTACTTCTCCAACTTCACGGAAATTGTGAAACAAAAGAACCCATCAGTCACCACACTTCTATCCATCGGAGGTCCAGATGCATACTATTTCGACTATTCCTCGATGGTAAGCAATTCTTCTTATAGGAAATCTTTTATCGACTCCTCGATAACAACAGCGAGGCGATATGGCTTTGAAGGTCTAGACTTTTACTGGTTACGTCCACACACAGCCTCGGACATGTCCAATCTGACAATTCTCTTTGAAGAATGGCGCGTTGCTATCAATTCGGAGGCAAGAAACTCTAGCAGGTCACAACTGATCTTGACAGTAGTGGTTAAGAGATCGAGAGGTTTATATTCAGAAGTGTACCCTATAGACACGGTGCAACAATACGTAAACTGGAGTCATGTTCTGACAGCTGGGTACTCCACTCCTTCTGATGCAACAAACTTTACAGCTCCTCCTTCAGCTTTGTATGATCCTACTAATCATAACAATACTGATAATTCTGTTAGGGGGTGGATTGATGCAGGATTACCAGCAAATAAGTTGGTTATGTGTTTGCCTTACTATGGCTTTGCATGGAAGCTTGTGAACTACTCGGATAAAGGTATTGGTGCACCAGCTATGGGACCAGCAGAGGATGAATTCATGACATATTCCGAAATCAAGAATTACCTTCAAGATTACAAATCAAATATTACGTATAATTCAACTTATGTGGTGAATTATTGCACAGTGGGGACAGTTTGGATTGGTTTTGATGATGTTGAGGCCATTCGGGCCAAGGTTTCTTATGCCAAGGAGAAGAGGCTACTCGGTTATTATGTCTGGCAAGTTTCCTTTGATGATAATTGGGTGCTTTCTCAGGCTGCAGGTTAGCAAATCTTTATTCACTCATGTAATCTAATTCTTATCCCATGCATATTGATTCACAAATTACTAAAATACATATTAATTTTTCAGCTCAGCCTCCAGCACAAAACAAGAATGCTACCATTACTCCAGCTCAGGCTCCAACACAAGAAGATAATAAGAATAAGCAACCATATCTATTCTTAGTAATCATTTTGCCTGCAACCGCAGCCGTTATGCTCCTGCTAGGCGTTTTGATGTATTTCAGGTGGATGAGAAAGCTGAAATCAAAAGGTAATTACCAATAAATTACCTGTATTTCATTTTTAAGTGGGAGATCTTGAAGATATATGGTCAAGCTAAACAGAGTAACTCTGTGTTGGAATATCGTGTATATAAATAATCTCCTTGTACATATTATAACTGACTTGATAGATAAACATTTTGTCTCATTGTCTCCTATGATGGAAGCTAAAGTTTCAGAGTTTTTCTCTGAAAAGTTTTGTCATGTAGTTTAGTTGCTTTGTCAAATTCTGCACATGACAACTATCCAATTTTTATTATAGCGAAACCAAATGTTATCTAAACTTTAATGTTTCTTTATTGATAGGGAGTGTGGATTCTGTTGAAGAATCAAGGAGCCAAGTAAATAATGCAACAGCAGCAGCTGGGATTTTAATGGCAATGCTCCAGATCTTGTATTATATAGTTTCGCTGACATTGAGGCTGCAACAAACAACTTTTCAATTAAAAATAAGCTTGGTGAGGGTGGATATGGCCCTGTTTATAAGGTAATTATGTTTCTCTTGGTATTATGCCCCATATTTACAAAAATTGGTTCAAGTATATATGATTGCCTAATTTTACATGCCATATTACAAGATGGACAAAAAGTAGCAGTAAAGAAACTTTCAAAAACATCCACGCAGGGATTCGAAGAGTTTAAAAATGAAGTTATGCTTACTGCAAAACTCCAACATGTAAATCTTGTTAAACTTTTAGGTTTTTGTATTGAAAAAGAAGAGCACATGCTGATCTATGAGTATATGCCAAACAGAAGCTTGGATTATTATCTTTTTGGTCAGTTTTTTTTCCTTCTATTCTTTCTTATGTGCTTTCAGTTATAAGTTGAACAATAAAAATTGGTCATTATTCAACCTGAGCCGCCTCATTTCACTTTCGACGGTCTGATTTTTGTTATTTCATTTGCAGTTTTCTCTGTTGTTAATTGTTCATAAATGATTTGATGCAGACATGGCTAAAAAATACATATTGGATTGGGAAAAACGTATTCACATCATTGAAGGGATTTGCCAAGGGCTTCTGTACCTTCAAGAATACTCAAGGTTGACAATTATTCATAGAGATCTAAAAATTAGTAATATTCTGTTAGATAAAGACATGAAACCTAAAATATCAGACTTTGGTATTGCAAAAATTTTCACGAAAGGTCTTGAAGCAAACACAGGACGAATTGTTGGAACAGCGTAAGTATATTTCCGATTCTTCTAATTTTGTACACAAGCTTTTATTTGTTGTTATTCATACACTGATCAACTGTTTGTAATTATATATATATACACACATACATAGCGGATATGCTCCTCCTGAATATATTGAAAGAGGCATGTACTCGACAAAGTCTAATGTTTATAGTTTTGGAATTCTAGTTCTACAAATCATTAGTAGCAAAAAGGTCTCCAATTTATATGGCAAGAATAAAAATATGAGCCTTCTTGAATATGTAAGTTTCTTCAACCCTTTGAGTGAGAACAGTCAATACTTAGATTTGAAATAAATAATGATTAACTACAATTTCAGGGATATGAGCTGTGGAAAGATGGTAAAAGCATGGAGTTTATGGATCCATCCCTTGACGATACATATTCCCATTGTAGATGTATAAGATGCTTGCATATAGCTCTATTGTGTGTCCAGGAAATCCCCGCTGATAGGCCGTCCATGTTGGAAGTTTCTTGGATGCTCAGAAATGAAGGTATTAATCTAATGATTCCAAAGAAGCCGGCCTTGTCAAAACTAACTGACGTGCAAAGTGGATCTTCAACGTCAAACTCGGAAATGCGTTCAAGTTTAGAAGCTAGATAAGTATTTTAGGTGACGAAGACCAGAGTTTGCCTTTTTAATAAAATGTGTACAAATAAATTTCAGCTTTATTTAAAAGTAAGTGAACTCTGTAGTGCTTATGAATACTTGCAAAACTTTTATGCATTAATGCATTTAATTTGGACAATATCACAAGATGTCTAGCAAGTTTGACAGTATCAAATGTATACATATATATATATATATATTATATCAACTTTGAAACTTTTTTATTTAGTCTACAAAACTACAAGAATATTTATCAAAAGATAATTACAAATATTTATATATATACATACAAACATACATATGTATATATATAGATATATATATATACATATATTGTAAATTGAATTGAGAATATCATATTATATAATGCTACATTCTCCAAAATTGTGCCAAAATTTTTGATCAAATGATGTGGCAAGATAATTTATATCAACCATCTTATTTATATAGGATGATGTATTGATGATGTTGTTGTACAATTACACTTGATATATTAATTGGGGGGATAAAGTTTAGATTAAATTTTGAATAATATAACATTACTTCTTGTTATATGGTTAGGATTTATTCCCTTATCATTATCATTTTTGTAACAACAAATCGAATGTTTTAAATGAGCTAAAAAAATTCAAAATCTACAAAAAGAAGATCCAAGTTCATATATGTAACAAAAAAAGCACAAAAATAGAGTATTGTTGTCTAGTGGTGATGTAACAAAGCCCCCTCAATAAAGGTGTACACGTCATTGTTTCCAGCAAGGTCAAAGTCGAAAATGTTCGGTTAGTATCCTTTGAAACCAATTTTGTTGAAGTAGTCTTTACGTAGCTAACATGTTCAATGTCATTTTCCCTTACCTATGGCCCCTATAATATTACTTTTGATGTAGAAACTTAAGATTCGAGTCTAGATCAATGCCTTTCTTATGCATGTTTTTGCTTGGAAAATTTTGAAAAATAATACTTTTCTCAAGTTCCCAAAGTGTAAACCATATAAACTAGCATAAAAACCTGAGCAATTATTTGACTAGCACCATAGAATCGGGTTTAGTTTTAATAACACCTACTCAGGTGAAAAGATAATGATACTCTTCATTAAAACAAATATCTAATATTTTTTTTTTTCAATTTGTCTTCTTCTCCAATTCAGTCACTGACTTGCCATTTTCTTCTTCATCAAAGAGCTATTGGATGGCCATGATTTGCTTCTCGCTAGTTTCCAACATTTACTGTGTGTTGCATTGAATCTACTCCATCTTCCATGCTTGGAAAACCACCCAATCGTGCACTTCTTCAAGGAGCTCCTCCTTACGTATGAGCAATTCTAGCCACTAGTTATTGCAAATAGATGAAAAAAACACAAGGGTAGATTTGTTAGAACCAGAGATTTTCTAACGCTCCATTTGGCGCTAAAATGTTGACGTTAAAAATTGATCAACATCCAAATTGATATGAATTTAATGTGAGTTATGAATGAATGGATGCAAGTATAGAGAGTGAAAACAATGATAATGATGCAAGGAAAATAAATAAGAGTCGAGAGAAAATTTTTAACTTAGGTTAGCCTTTTGAATGATGCCTAAATCTACAGTTATTTCATAAGGGGAGCACAATGTTTTAGTAGAGTTTCTGCTAGAGTTTAATGATTGTTGGGTGAATAGTTATGATCATAGTACTCATGAAGGACTCCTTTATAGAGTATTCAGATTCCTTGTTTATATATGATTTGATTACTGGAATATAAGAATGGTAAGGATTTTCTTTCCTAATTTATAAAAAAAAAAACTGCAATTAATACATATATATTCGAATAAAAGTATAATTCTAACAATTTTCACTTTTATAAGACATTTTTTTAATTTACTATACCTTACATTTTTTTTAATTGAGATTTTTTTTTAAAATTCGAATATAAATTCAGTGTGCCTGCCCATTATAAGTAGGATGTCTCATGTATGACTCCTAGTGACTGTATAATTGAGTTCTTTATTATTTAGTTTATGCTTAAAATCTCAATTTTTTTGCAATTATAACAATTAAAATTTTATAAAAACTGTATAGTAAGGTAAAACTAGTTTCTCGATAATTTTGTTTTACTGACTAAACTGTTTAAGTATATAGTACCCATAAAAAAACTGTTTAAGTACATATGCTTAAGAGATCCATTACATTTATATCTAAAGGTTCTACAATGTGAGAAACATCTTCTAACCAAAAACAGAACTACACTGTGAGGAACCACTTTTCCATGTACATTAATTTGTCAGATATTATAAACATCAATTAAGCCATAAAATGGATATGCTGCAATTCTGTTATGACTATTCTTGACACTGACCTTATCACAGCAACTAGTGCATGGGACAGATGCACTTAAACACATTAACCTAAATCGATTCTGTATAAATATCAAACTCTTTAATATGTAGGACATTTTTTTTTTTTTTACGTAATAGAAGAAAATGACTACTGAAGACAGAACCAAACAGTGTGTTGCTAAGAGAAACAATTTCATGTGATAGTCTTAATGCTACTGCTAACTAAAATTTATTATGTGACAGCCTGTTAATTTTTTCATTCAATCATATATATATATATATAGTCTTTTTATTGCATTCCGTGTTCTTATTGTTAACAGTACACATAATGTGATGACAACATTTTATTTAAGATTTGTTTATATCCACCAGTGACGAAGGCAGGATTATTGATTTAGGGGGGCCAGTCAAAAATAAATATTTAAATTTGTAAAATATATATAATAGTATTCAATAATTAAATATAACATAATTTAGTCATATTATAAAAAACACTTTAATAATTAAATTAGATTCTAAATTTATGAATCAAAATAAAACGTAGCACTCTTTTAAATTTTAAAAATTTTATCTAATCAAATTTATACTAATTTTTTGTGGATCGTGCAAGTATTAATTAATTTTAATAGGTCTTGACAGAACTTCAATTTATTCAATTTTAGTTTAAAAAAGTAAAATAAAGAGCAAAAAAGTTATTTTTAATGTTTTGATAAACAAAAATGTCTGTACGTTTTATGAACTTGAGAAAAGTATTAATCTTTGAATTTTTCCAAAAAAAGAAAAAAAATGCACAATAAAGGCATTGACCTAGACTTGGATCTTAAGTTTCTACATCAAAGGTAATTTTATAGCTGTGTTTTTTTAAACTATGTTTCTTGATTATAGGAGGATTTTAATAATTTCCTATAAATTAATATGCCACTCTTGTTTGAAAATTCTAACACAACTAATTTTTTACATAGATGCTGGTCCACAATTTGAATTTTCGGCTCCTTTCATATCCATAAGTTAGGGCCTGCAGCTTATGCTGTCAGTTTGCAATTTTAGTACACTAAATATTATTGCCAGTACACTCAACCATCATACTCACCACATTGACTTCCTGATGTCTCCTTTGGCACTGGAGATGATACAATTCAATAAAAGTAGTGACTGTATAATTGAGCTCTTTATTATTGAGTTTATGCTTAAAATCTCAATTTTTGGCAATTATAACAATTAAAATTTTACAACAAGTGTATATTAAGGTAAACCTAGTTTATCGATAATTTTCTTTTTCTGATTAAACTGTTCAAGCATATACAGTAAAAGAACTAGGTTCTCTCTTTAGAGATCGCTTACATTTACATCTTAAGGTTCTACACCGTAAGAAATATCATCTAGCCAAAAATACAATTCCTCTACCTCGAGAGCAAATTAACATCTTAAAATTGTACAAAGACCATTAATATTTCCAAGGTTTGTCTATTATCTTTTCGGCTCAAAATTGTTAGACATCTTATGGTAGTGGCGGAGGCCCGATTGCAATACTCTCCATGAAACTGACTCTATGTCTCCATTAATTCAAGATTCAACCAAGCCCAAATCGATCCCATATTGAAATGGGCTTTAAATAAAGTGTTCACATTTGGCATGAGTAAACACAAGTACGTACCGTCTTTGAGGAATGGTAAATAATATGTGATCAATTAAATTAATATAATGACATTTGAATTAGTACCTAGTAGCTTAGTAGGATGCAAGGAGGTCACAATGTTGGCCTTTTGTGCTCCCTAAGCAACTCATTGCATTTTAAATATAAAGAATAATTCGTCAAGTTGCTGCATTTGAAGATAACAAAAATCTGCAAGTTTTACAATAATTTGTGAGCTTTTGCATTGATGCTATCACTTAAAGAACGATTTTTTCATCATATTTATCAGTTTATAAAGCTCTGTCAACAACAGATGCTCAAATCTAGCCATCGGGTCGTCCTGACTGGATGGCCCCAAATTATGTATAAGATCCTTTTGATTGATTGCTGGTGAATAAGCCCAGGAAAAAAAAAAAAAAAAAAAAACTCAAAAATAAGATTGAGGATAAAGAATGATATATGGGTTCCCAATAGGTACGTAGAAATCATTTGTTAATATAAGAATTCCTTTTCAAATTCAATCTTACCCATTGCAACCCATTTTTGTATAGTGTAAATTTACCTACTCATGTCACGTGAAAATTAAATTACTCAACAATTGTATATCATAACAAATATTACAACTTTTTAGAATTTAGTAGCAGCACAGATTTTTTAAATCTTTGTTGTCGTTCAATATACAAAATATTAAGCTAACTAGCACATATATGTTTCAGTGTTTTTTATGCTCATTACAAGTTCTCCCTCTCCCAGTATCCTCAAAAGTTTATTTTCACTCTCTTTGTAGCAAACCTAAACAACAACATTTTGCTTTGCAAACATAGAACTTGCTCTTTTACTTTCTTCAAAAAGAGTCCGTGCCGTGCAACTTCCTTCTTGCTGCAACTTAAATTTCTAACATTCCAAAACGGTTCAATTTTTTTCACTTACCCATCTCTGCAATTATTGCTAGGAAAACAGAAAATTCATGGAGACCACTCAAGTAGGAAAGAGACATTTTAGTTCCAAGTTCTTTTTATTAAAATTTTGCTGTCATCAGATATATATATATATATATGCATATAATGTATTATTATTATCTAAACTCATTTCGAGGACCCAAGAACTTCTTGGTTTGTCTGCATACCATCCTTAAGGGTGTTAACTATTACAATTTTACAATACTGCTTGGTTAAAGTGGACTAGTCTTAACATTGTATAACAGAGATTTTATTTACCATTACCAGTATTCACTAAAAAAAATGCATTTGGGTACATATTATATACAATTATAGTCTTCGTACTAGTTATGAAATAATATCGTCTCCATTCAACAGGAAAAGAGCAATACCTATGATATACCATGTATGTCACGATCAAAGAGTGGAAGTATAATTAAGAGGAACCAAATTTCCACATATGTGATGATAGACTTTAACTAAGTCCCACATTGAGTGCTGTCGGAGCTTTTCTTAAAGTTGTAGATATGGCCGTACAATTATTATAAATTAATTAACCGTATGCGTGGATAAAGTAACCTTCTTAGAAAATTTGTGGAAGCCAATAACTTCTTGTTGGGAAGTCATATCAGCTGAGCTAGATTTATCCCCTAATTTTTATTTTTCTTTTTCAAAAAAACTTTTCATAATATAATGATACACAAAATAAAAGATCTATTTAAGAAAAACACTAGAAAGGAGTCAAGCTTCAAATGAAAAGTTCAACCAGAGAGTCGAGTCTTGATCAATACTTAAACCGGATGGAAATTCAAGGTTTTTTAATGAGCAACGAGTGTCGATGATCGCAATATATTCCCGTTTTCTTTTTAAATGAAATAATATAATTTTATTTGTATATATCCTAAGAAATCAGCATACACATATTGTTACAAAAGGTTTGAAATTATAAATAAACTGTTCACATTTAGCATGAGTGAACGTAACCTCTTTAAGGAATGATAAATAGTGTGATCAATTAAATTAATATAATGACATTTAAATTAGTAGTAGCTTAGTAGGATATAATCAGGTCACAATGTTGCCCTTTTGTGCTCCCTAAGTAGCTCTTTGCACTATATACCAAAAAAAAATCTCTTTGCATTTTAAATATAAATAAATAATTCGTCAAGGTGCCGCATGTGAAGATAACAAAAATCTGCAAGTTTTATAATAATTTGTGAGCTTTTGCATCGATGCTATCACTGAAAGAACGACTTTTTTCATCATATTTATCAGTTTATAAGGCTCTGTCAACAACACATGCTCAAAACTAACCATCGGGTCGTCCTGAGTGCATGGGCCCAGATTATAAAATCCCTTTGATTAATTGCTGCATAACAAGGGAAGGAAAAAAAAAAAAAAAAAACTCAAAAATAAGATTGAGGATGATGAATGATATATGGTTGCCCAGAGTATCTAGAAATCGTTTTTTAATTATAAAAGTTTCTTTTGAACTTCAATCTTACCCACATCAACCCATTTTTGTATAGCGTAAATTTATGTGCTCATGTTACGTGAAAATTAAATTATCAATGCTAGCATATCATAACAAATATCGCAACTTTTTAGGATTTAGTAGTAATACAGATTTTTTAAATCTTTGTTGTCATTCAATTTACAAACTATTAAGCTAACTAGCACATATATGCTTCAGTGCTTTTTATGGTCATTAGTAGCTCTCCCTCTCCCAGTATCCTCAAAACATGCATTATTTATGCACTCTATATCATAAATCCGAGTAATTTAAAAAATATTGTTGTTTGGTTTAGTCCAATTTTTGATAAAAGCAACTAACCATTGTAAAGTTCGACTCTGGATAATGTTCAAGTAAAAAACATAGGTTTTTCTACTTTTTGATTGCCGGCTATTTGTTCATCATTTTTTCTTCATTGAAATAATATTACATCAGAAATTAAACACCCTGCAAACCACTTATTATTATAACAGCATCTGTTATACAAAACACAACCAAATATAGATTTGATTTAAAAAAATTAGATCTGTGTATTTAAACAAAATGCTCGAAAGGAGCCAAGCTTTACACTAAAAGTTCAACCAAAGAGTCAAGTCTTGATCAATACTTAAACCGGACGGAAATTCAAGGTCTTTTAACGAGCAACGAGTGTTCATGATCACGACATATTCTCATTTTCTTTTTAAATGAAACAATATAATTTTATTTATACACATGTTAAGAGATTAGTACACACAAGTTGTTACAAAAAGTCTGAAATTATCTAGTGTCCAAGGTTGATGCTGTTGTATCATTCACTGAACCTATTTCCAAGCTCGACGTTGTACATTCATATTGCACAATTTCATCTGTTTGCTTTGAAAAACCAGGCTTCTTTGGAATATTTAGATCTATTGCTTCATTTTTTAGCATCCAAGAAACTTCCAACATAGTTGGCCTATCAATCGAAATTTCCTGGACACACAGCAAAGCTATATGCAAGCATCTTATCAGTCTACAATGGGAATCTGTATCATCGAGGGATGAATCCATGAACTCCTCACCTTTGCCACCTTTCCATAGCTCATATGCCTGAAATGTTGTCAATTGGCAATTTTCAACTAATTTAACTGTTAACTTATATTGCTATTAGCCTATTATTCAGCAAGTGTTGAAGAAACTTACATATTCAAGAAGGCTCAGATTATCATTTTCACCATACAAAATTGATATTCTTTTGCCACTAATGATTTGTAGAAGTAGAACCCCAAAACTATAAACATCAAACTTTGTTGAATATTGGCCTTCTCTAATATATTCAGGAGGAGCATATCCACTGTATATCATATATATGATTACAAACAACAGATCAATGCATAAGTGCATAACTAATAAGGATTTGAGCAATATGAAAAAACAAGAAGAGGAGATATACTTACTATGTTCCAACGATCCGACTTGTATTCTCTTCAAGACTGTCTTTGGTAAAAATTTTAGCCATACCAAAATCTGATATTTTAGGTTTCATATCTTCATCTAATAAAATATTACTAGCTTTCAAGTCTCTATGAATGATTGTCAATCTTGAATATTCTTGGAGATATAAAAGCCCTTGACAAATCCCATCAATTATATCAATGCGTTTTTTCCAATCCAAGTAATACTTTTTAATGGGATCTGCATCAAATAATTAATCAACAGTTAACAAAGTAGAAAACTGTAAATTGATAAAAACAATCACACATTAAATAAAGTCAAATGATTAGAGAGCTATGGTGGCGCAATAATCAATATTTACAGTTTATCTACTATAGTTGAAAGCATAAACATACATAAAAAGAAATAGGAAAGCAAAAACTAACCAAATAGGTATCGGTCTAAACTTTTGTTCGACATATACTCATAAACTAGCATATGTTCTTCCTTGTCAATGCAAAAGCCCAAGAGTCGAACAAGATTTATATGTTGGAGCTTTGCTGTTAGCATAACTTCATTATTAAATTCCTCAAATCCTTGTGTAGATGTTTTTGAAAGTTTCTTTACTGCCACTTCTTGTCCATCTTGTAATATGGCCTATAAAATTATATAATCATATATACTTGATCTCATTTTTGTAAATCTTCGGCGTATCCCAAGAAAAACATAATTACCTTATAAACGGGACCATATCCACCCTGACCAAGCTTATTTTCAATTGAAAAATTGTCTGTTGCAGCCTCAATGTCGGCTAAACTATACAATACCAGATTTCGCGCATTGCCACTAAAATCCCCGGCCGCTGCTGCTACATTATTTACTTGGCTCCTTGATTCTTCAACAGAATCCACACTCCCGATCAATAAAGAAAAGTAAAAATTCGGATAACATTTTGTTTTGCTATAACAAAAATTGGATAGTTGTCTAGTGGAGGGTTTGACACAAAAACTAAACTACGTGACAAAACTTTTCAGAGAAAAACTCTGAAGCTTGAGCTTCCATCATAGGAGAAATGAGAAAAAATGTTTATCTATCAAGTCAATTATACTCTGTACAAGGAGACTACTTATACACACGCTATTCCAACACAGAGTTACTCTGTTTAGCTTGACCATAAATCTTCATATGTCTCCCACTTACAAATAAAATACAGGTGTTTTATGGGTAATTAGTAATTACCTTTTGATTTCAGCTTTCTCATCCACCTGAAATATATCAAAAAGCCTAGCAGAAGCATAAAGACTGCAGTTGCAGGCAAAATGATTACTAAGAATAGATATGGTTGCTTATTTTTATTATGTTCTTGTGCTGTAGCCTGAGCTGGAGAAATAGGAGTATTCTCCTGAGCTGAAAAATTAATAGGTATTTTAGTAATAGTGAATCAACACGCATGGGATAAGAATTAGATTGCATGAGTGAACAAAGATTTGCTAACCTGCAGCCTGCGAAAGCACCCAATTATCATCATAGGAAACTTGCCAGACAAAATAACCACGTAGCCTCTTCTCCTTGGCATAAGAAACCTTTGCCCGAATGGCCTCAACATCATCAAAAGCAATCCAATCTGTCCCCATTGTGCAGTAATTCACCACATAAGTTGAATTATACGTAATATTTGATCCATAATGTTGAAGGGCATTCTTGATTTCGTAATATAACATGAGTCCGCTCTCTCTCCTAGCTGGTCCAATAGCCGGTGCACCAATACCATTATCCGAGGAGTTCACAAGCTTCCATGCATAGCCATAGTAAGCCAAACACATAACCAACTTATTTGCTGGTAATCCTGCATCCATCCACCCCCTAACACAATTGTCAGTATTGTTATCATTAGTAGGATCATACAAAGCTGAAGGAGGAGCTGTAAAGTTTGTTGTCTGAGGAGTGGAGTAGCCGTTGGTTAGAACATGAATCCAGTTTACGTATTGTTGCACCGTGTCTATAGGGTACTCTAATCCTGAATATGAATGTGGTGATTTTTGAACCGCTACTGTCAAGATCAGTTGTGACTTGCTAGAGTTTCTTGCCTCTGAATTGATTGCAACTCTCCATTCTTCAAAGAGAATAGCCAGATTGTACATGTCCGAGGCTGTTTGTGGACGTAACCAGTAAAAGTCTAGACCTTCAAAGCCATATCGCCTCGCTATTTTTATCGAGGAGTCGATAAAAGATTTCCTATAAGAAGAATTGCTTACCATGGAGGAATAGATTGAATAGTTTGCTTTTCTTCCATTGGATAGAAGCGTGGTGACTGATGGGTTCTTTTTTTTCACAATTTCTGTGAAAGTGGACATATATTTTTCATCATCAGGTGATAAACAGAGCTTGTAGGAAGTGGAATTTATTTCAGGAAAACCACAAATAAGGTGTGTAAAGAGAGAGGATTCGATGTTCAAAACACGGAACTGTTCTGGTTCAGGCCAGAAATAACCGGCTTTGATCCATGTCTCTGCTTTTGCAGGGATGAATTCTAAAGAGAAAAGGAAAATTTGAAAGATGAGAATGATTATTTTGGATACCATTGATTAAACCTACAGCTTGAAACCTATCTTTTGTGAACTTAGAGATGCATATGTATATACTTAAATATGGCCGTAAAAAAAAATTTTAAATTCAAATCCTATTGATATAGAGTTTTGGGTAGGTGGTTGAGGCAATATGACAATAAAAAATTAAAAAAAAAACATCAATTATGCATGTTAAGTTCGTAGTGGAAGGAAAATTAATGTAATAATATCCAAAGGGGCATGATGCGCATAATTAAGGCATAATTAATACTATTTTTTACACTGACCGAATTACAGAAATGTAGGCACGTGATGCACATTATTAAAGCCATTGACCTAAATATTTACTTTTAGATGAAAGTCAAGCTCTATATTGAATATATCCATATATTTTGATGAACTTCTAAAAAGTTTAGATTGAATGCATCCATATTTTTAAAATTCTTTAAATTCAATTCAACTCTTAAGTTGAATACACTGTCCTAAGTCATAATTAATACTATTTTTTACAATGACCTTATTACAAAAGGGTAAGCATGTGATGCACTTAATTAAAACCATTGACCTAGACCCAATGTTTCAAAACTCACTAGTCATTAGTCGCTCGGCGGCCTAGTGAGTACCAAGTACTCGACCACTTGGTGAGCACTAAATTTGATTATCGGTCAACGGGTATTCGGTGAGCACTGGGTTTGACTATTGGTCAATAGGGACCATCGATCAACCTACCGATCGATGGTCAAAGTTGGTCAAACCTGTAAAAAAAAATCTATAAGGTCAAAATGTAATCATATGACTATTAAATATTATAAAACTTGTCTCATAAAATCTCAAAAGCAACTTTAGCACAAACAATTTTTTCAACCTATTTTTGTGTAGACACCGAATTATGGTTTATTATCTAAACTAGATAGTAAATGGGATCACAACACGAGGACTAATCTTGTAAGAATAATGCATCTTGATTGCAGACAATTCTTAAAAGTAACCTTTTTACATGAATATTAATTAAAATGTCAGTAAATATATCATATAATTAAAATAATCAAAACAATCTTGACCCAATAATATATATTGACTAGAGTTTAAAAATTTACGAAAATGAACATATGTTGTAATGACTACATTAAGATCCAAAATAATAAAAATATCGATCAAAATATTAAAAATATTTTTGGAAGTTTGATATTTTCATGGCATTTTGACGTTGATATAGTTAAAATTTTCAAATATTATCACAATTTCGGTGATATTTTCAAATATTTGATATTTATAGAAAATTAAAAATCAAAAATGAAAAATTGAGTGCAATAATAATAATAATAATAATAATAATAAGGTAGAAAAAGCATAAATGGTATTTTGTTATTAAATAAATAATAATAATAAAGAAGACAGGGGCAAGTGCAAGTGAGATGAGAGTACCTCACAAACCTATTTGGAGACTCAAAACCCTTTTAGTTGAGGGACACCAAACCAATAAAAATTTTATTTTATTTTAAATCAAAATAAAATTAAGAATAAATAACACCCAACTTTTACTTTAAGCTTTGCTTTGACCCATGCATGTCTCCATCTGTATCTACTAGTCCACCACAAGCGCACACAAACACACAAAATTTCTCATCTTTATACTCTCTCTTTATAAAAACAGCGCAGTATCTGTATATTATAATTGTGCTATCAAGGAACTTCCTTTTTCTCCTGCAGCAGGACCAAAAATATATTATTAATAATCTGCGTATAAAAAAGTATAAGGATTTGAGTATTTGATCCTTGAAATCACAAAACATTCTTTCTTTTAATTTTTTATTTTTATTCATCTAAAAAGTAAAACTGAAATAAACATAAAATGAAATCGCATTCATGGAGACAAATTTGGTGGCTTCAAACTTTAGTTATGGGTGCTTGTCTCCTTGATAAAGTGTAAGATTAGATTTAGAGTTAGAGTTAAGAATTTATGTTTAAGAGAAAGTTTGTTTTAAAGGAATATAATTAACTTTGTTTGTATAGAAAAGCTTGTTTTAAGAGATCGAATATAAATAATTTTGTTTGTATAAGGTTATGATTAATGTATTTTTTGGTGCTTATATTAATATGTAGATTTTTAAATTTAATCAATAGGTGTATTATAAAAAAATGTATTTGGGTACATATTATACAACAATATATAGTCTTAGATATTAATACATTACCTCTTAGTATTTTCTAACCCCAAGATGTTGGAGGTCGGATGCCCATTAAACGAAATTTTACAAGCTTGTGTCAGCTTCCAAAGAAACAAAAAAAGTATATATAGTCCATATGTATTAGATTGTTACGTGAGAATATTTATCTTCGCGTCAACAAGAAGAGAGCAATACATGTATGTCGATCATGATTGTACAGTGGAAGTGTAATTGAGAGGAACCAACTTTTTCCATATGTGACAAAAATTTGTTGGAGCTTTTCTAAAAGTTGTAGACACGGTCGTACAATTATTAGAAATCAACGATATCCATATCCAAGTCTTGGCAAGTTGGCGTGGCAAGAAAGAACCTCTGGTTGGAAAGTCACATCGGTTATTTGCTCTTCATTTTTCACGACAGAAAGTGATTTTCACAGTAAAGCATTGTGTGGAAGAGATTGAACTTTCGTATTTAGATAGAAAACTGACGTTGATTTATGGGTAACAGTCAGGTTCCCTGATAATATGTTTTATATGAAAGGCATGTTGAGTTCATATGTAAATAATTGAAGTAGGCTATTGGCTTTGATTTATGTATTGGAAAAATAAATAATTAAAGGAAGGCAGCAATGGTGATCATAGGCAAATTCTATGATTCAGAATAAAGTAAACGGAAATTTCTCATTTCATATGGGAAATAAAATTTAATAGAAATTTTCAAAAAAGAAAGAAACATTAATTTTTTTAAATCTATGTTGGAAGAGTGATTAGAACTTCAAATCTCACAATTGATTTAATTATATGATTACCATCAAGTTATACTCATAATCTCTTGTTATCCTTATATTTTAAATGTACATTTTATTCTTCTTTGTACACATCTAATCAAACAAGCATATACACTACTGTTCTGTTTCAAAAAGCCTGAAGTCATATGGCCTTCAAATTTGAAATTGTTGTATCATTAACTGAATTACCTATTTCCAAGATCAACGTCGTAGAATGATGTTGCATAGCTTCATCAGTTTGCTTTGAGAAACAAGGCTTATTTTGGTCATTAGATTTGTAACTTCATTAATGAGGATCCAAGCAACTTCTAACATTAATGGTCTATCAATTTCAATTAAGATTTCGTGAACAGAGCTGAGCTATTTGCAAACATTTTATCAGTCTACAAGGGAAAGAAGTACCATCAAGAGATGGATCAATAAACTCCATGCCTTACCATTGTTTTACAACTCATTGGCCTAAAATATTGACAGTCGGCAATTTTCAATTAACAGGTAAAGCTATGATCACTACTATATATTCGACAAGGTTCAAAGAAACTAATTATTACATATTCAAGAAGGCTCGACTTGTTTCTTTGTAACATCTATACTCGTTCGTCACTTCATTGTGAACTGATCACTTCTACAAAATATTATGATTTTATATCAAAAATTTTTAATTGCCTAATAGAATAAGTATTAGATCCAACAATTCGGTTTTTCTTTTCCTTATAATAAATATTTAAAGATCCATTTTTTTAGATATTATCAAATAATTAATTAATCTAAATTAATCAAAGAACAATAAGATGTTGCAACATATAGTATGATCATTATAAAAGAAAGGGAAAAATCCAAAAAACTCCCTGAAAACGAAAATAATATCAATCACCCCACTTTTTGAAATATTAGCTAAAAAACCCCCTATCGTATCCCAAAAGCGGTTTTTATCCAGGTTTTTAGTGGTTTTGTAATAAAAATAGTAAAAGATCAAAATACCCTTATAATATTAAAACATTAAAAAATAAAAAACAAACAATTACTCAATTATCAACCTATCCTTTCATAACCAAAATTTTAAAAAATTAAATAAATAATAAATTAATTTAAAAAACCTAAAAAAATTAAATAAATTTGATAAAATAAAAGTAAAATATAAATAAAAATTAAATACTTTTTTCGAATTACTCTCCACCATCCATCTTAAAGATGGATGGTGGAGATTAATTTAAAACAATTAAGGAATTAAATAAATTAAATTTAAATAAAAACTAAATAAATGAATTAAATTAAATTAACTTACAAAAAACAAACAGATCTAGTGCCTGGGTTTGTTTGAGGCACTGGGTTTGTTTGAAGATAATACAAACACATCCCAGATCCAAAAAAAGCAACCAAGAACATACATACATATCCAACAAGCCTAGTTCCTGACCTTACAACAACCAAAACCCAGATCAAGATACAACAAGTCATAAAAACAACACACAGATTTCATCAATTACATAAAAACTCAGATTTCAGATGCGCAGATCCACCTCCAAACCGCCACGTCGCTCCACGACGACAACACACAGTCCGTCGTTCCTTACCGCTCCACGACGACAGCACACAGTCCGTCGTTCCTCAATGTGCTCTCCATCTTCTTCACGAACAGCGTCCACACGATCTGATCCATCTCCGCACCGCCGCACCGCTCAACGCCGCAAAACCCAGATCTCCTTCCTCTTCCATCATTGACTGGTTACCGGCGGCATAAGAAAAGAAAGAGAACTGGGTGAGACGGAGTGATAGAGAGAGAGAGAGAAAGAGAGAGGGTGACCGATCGAGCAAGAGAAAGAGACTGAGATGGAGTAACAGAGAGAGAGGGGGATGAGTGACAGAGACAAAGAGAGAGGGTGAGCGGAAGAGAGAGAGATTGAGGTGGAATGATAAAGAGAGAGAGGGAGGGTGTCTACGACAAAGAGAAAGAGAGAAGATGGAATGATGGAGAGAGAGAGAGGGGGCGGGAGGGTGGGCGCGTCTGTGAGAGAGAGAGAGAGGGTGAGAGAGTGTTTTTTATTTTTTTTCTTTTAATTTATTTTCAATTGTTTTTATTTATTTATTCTTTATTTAATTAAAAAATTATTTATTATATGCCAGCTGTATTCTATTACTTATGATAACGTTCAATTACGTTTTTACCCTTAATATTAACGGATCCGTCACTTTCCTAACCATTTCACTATTCCAATTGACGGTCGGACCTTTTTGACTAATATTTTCAAAACCAGTGGTGGTTTGATATTATTTTTATTTTTAAGGAGCAAATTGATAATATCCCTAAAAGAAATAAAAACAGAAACAACAATATTTTTAACGTGATTCGGTCTTTACTTACATCCACGAGGCTACACTTAGAGCATTAAACTAATTAGCAAAGTTACAAAAATACAAACACCAATTGATTAACACAATTAAAGATTCTCTCTTTACAATTACTACAATGTGTTGTATTTTCTTCATGAATTTAGTTTAGGGAGATTCTCTCGACTTCAATGATTTCTTGCTTCTTCAACTCCCTTCAAAAGCTTGAGATTCGCCTTCTCTAAAAAACTAAATTGTTCTTCATCTCGAAGAACTTACGTTGCTGAAGATGCTTAGAAAGCCACACTAATCTTAAGACTAAAAAACTCCAAAGAAATACACTCTATGTCTCACAAAATACATAAAGCTCTAAAGTACATATGAGGTACTCAAACGACCTCTCTAAACTCATGAACACAATGGAGCTTTAAATGAGAACCGATTTCTAATCAATCTCTTTGAAATCTACACATTAAAAATTGATTAGAGATAAATAAGGAAATAAGTCAAATATGTCACAATAGTTCAGTTTCCTATTTGCAATAGATTCCAAAACTTGGACACAAAACTGTCCAGATTCATTCGCTGGACCAAAAATTCAAAATTACAGCACATGTCAAAAGGACAATGACCATTCTGCCTAACAAAACAATTGTTGATGTGAAAGCTTGAACAAATAAAGAAACTAACATAGACCCAGTTTCAGATATAAAAACTGACACAAACCCAATTTTCGTTGTGGTTTCTGGTATCAAAGCCAAGTGCATAATCATGGTGAGTAATATAAAACTTCTGAGTATGCTTTGTGGTTGCAATTTAATCTGATCTACCACATTAGAAAAGAAAGATTTTCAAGTGATAGGTATATCAGTTGAAAACTAGTAACTTCAACAACACTCTTTCTCTAAGATAGTGGTTGTAACTTCTAGTGTAACAACGCAAAATACCTCCATAAACACTATTTTGTGTATGCAATTAAAATTTAAAGACCAAGTATCTAGAATTATCCCAAGTTATTCAGGAAGAATTCAGTTGATAAACATGGCATCTTCTTCGAGTTCCCTAGACATTTCTGCTTCTGTTTCTCCTATGTTCTCTAGAACTTCTTCAAATACCTCTCGACCTTCATTCTCTAGCATAAATAGTTTATATGAAGTTTCTTATATTCCAGAAGACCAAAAAATTCATAACACTCTATCTCCTCTTATTAATTCATATTCTACTTTTACAAAACCATCTTCATCCTTGATAAAATCCATAAAAACACTGGTCAAACCAGACAAAAAACCTCTCAAGGAATATATCTAGTCCAGTAAGTTTGACAAGTGTCAACTTTCTACGAGTCAGTCAGAACAATCTATTACACTGGAGATTCCTCAAACTTCTACAGACCAATGGAAGAAAGAAGGTTATACACACACACTTTGGTGCTATTAAACTAGCCCTCACATATCATGGTCGTAAAGGTCTACCAGTACCCGACTAAGCTAACATTACTTGACACAAAGTACACTCAGTACCAGCATGCTTACATAGCCACTTTACAGATAACTCTCAATGTTGGAACAATATCCCTAATGCTTTATCCCAAGTTCAACATCTTACTATCAGATGAATTTTGTTCATCTGCTCTTAAGGTTCAAGTCCACATCACTGGTACTTTATAAAAGAAGAGATCTATTGTAGCAACTCTCTATTATCAAATTATATGGAGAATCCAAGACCATGCTATTGATATTTCCTTGCTATCACTCATAGACACGCTGCTACTAACAGTGGACTCAAAACAGACTCTTCATTGCACTTTTATCCCAATATAGATCGAAAAAAAAAAAAAAAAGAACTCATAGAACTGTTGCTAGAACAGTGGATAACCAACTATAAGACTGTTTTTAAGCAAGAGGAACCTGTCAATTTGCAAGAATTAACCCTGAGACTCAATTAGGATGAAACTACTTTCATCATTTTTCCAAAGCCAGATGCTAAACCAAGCGCACCATCTTCGAAGTTTCAAACACAGTTCACAATCACTTTAGTCAGCACGGTTTCCCCGAAGGAACACCTAGTAGTCTACTTTCGTCTAGATGGAGAACCAGTCTTCTACTTTAAACACACACAAATTGGTTATTATCCTCTTGACATAGACTATAAGTGTAAGAGCTGCAAGAGAACTTCAGACAGAGAACTTTAGGAATCGAAGCAAAAGAAACCCAAAGATTCTCTCTATCAACTCTACTTGAAAGGTGACCTCACGGTTGGACTACTTGGTAAGCTCTCAGGAATATTTGACTATATCATCAAATATTCTAAGCCAAAAATGCAAGAACCAGTCACAAACCCTTCATGGGATTTGTGTGACTAGCTACCCAAAACTCCACCACCATCACCACCTCCTCAGAGCCCATATGCTCGAACACCACTACCTGGTTACAAGAAATCGTTAAAATGGATTGCTAAAAATACTGCTTGTAAACTAGAACCAAAATTCACAAAAACATCAACTCCAATTCCAACAATCATGATGATGCATCAATAAAAAAGATTTATGCACAATTGACTTAGAAAAATATCAAGAATATTTTAGAGAAATTTCTTAAATATTTATTCCAAAATAATATTTTTTTTCCCTAAAATGGAAATTCGATCCACATTGAAAGAGATTTAAGAAAAATAGTTTCTCCAAAATAAATATCCACCATTTTCTCACCAAAAAAATATTCAAATCAAACTCAACAAGTGGTCAAAGATACAGATAAGATATTAAAATCAGATCAAAAACAAAAATTTTTCTTTTTCTAGATTCGTGTTACAACAAAGACGAGTGCTTGTTGCAACATGAATCCAAACTCTATTGCAACATCAACCAGAAATACACAAAAAACAAATACTTGAGTTTGTTAAAAGATTTTTTCATATGATGCCAACTCGTTAGCACTTACAAATATATTATATTGGTTTAATGGTAACCACACACTTGCACCCTAGAGGTTATGAGTGAGTCATCTTTCCTCTAAACCTTGAATTTACTGTAATGTTTCAATAAAATATCTTATCGATTTTGATTATTTTAAGCGTCCATTTGTAAAATTATCTATATGTATTACTTTCTCTACCATGTTTGGAAACCAACATTTATTGGAAATTAAATTAATTAATACTCATAACTATTTATAAAATAATCTATACAAGTGTTTCACAAATATTTTTTCTTTTTAAATAAAACAATATAATTGTATTTGTACACATCTTAAGAAATCAACTCACATAAGTGTTTGCAGAAAGTCTAAAATTGTCTAGCCTCTGTAGTGGCCACAGATCTAGGCCTAATAATCATAGGCTCACGAGCCAATTTGACTACGACCCAATGTGTCAATCGACGTAGGCTTACAGCCCAACTTGTTGGTCGACATAGGTTTACTTTTCCTTATACGAATTGGCCAATGAGTCAAATGACACAGTTTACTCAACTTAGAGTAAATATACCTCCCGGTAGGTATAGCACTTAGGTTCAATCGATCAAATTCAAGATAACTATAAACTGTTCCTATAGGTCGATCAATATAACACCAACCTAAGATTCATAATCCAACTCTAACTCTTCCATCTTAAGTCTAATTATACCAGGACTCAACGATCGACTATATAAAGCACAATCCGATTAGGATTAACCTTTATCGTCCCCGATAACTTAGGGATGACTACGACCACCCTTTATTCGACTAGAACTCGGACTCCTAATTCTACTTAAACTAGACTTCTTCTAACTTCGTAGGACATCTTGCCTATAAACAAAACCTTACACCCTAAAATTCGGAATTCCATCATACATGCGTTATCACGCTGCCAGATTGTCATCAGACACCTTTGAAATCCAACTCCGCTCACTTATAATGACGAAATCCTCACGATACCGTCTACATTCTCTTCTAGCACGTCTTTCCTCCATCAAGCTTAATCAGATCCATGAACATGACACTTTCAGTTACTTGGTGCGATCAACTTAATATTGGACCACCACTATCTCAGATTGTCATCAACGTTGTTCTAGCCAAGAACCTTGATCTACCTTGCTGCCATTACCTTCCATCTATGTTGCCATGCAGCCTAGCCATCATATCTACATTGTTTTACAATCTACACGGTCTATGTTGTTTAACAGCTCCGATCATCCTTATTTTCCATCCTAACGCAACGAAGACAACACTTTATTACTTTTCCATTATCTTTCACATTCAATCTACTAATTTGAATGCCAAAGAGTCCTTGGCTGGCACCCCACCAGTGTTAAGATCATCCATGTTCTCTTTTATTTGATTTGTGTAAGAC
The DNA here is from genome assembly GCA_021234005.1 of Nephelium lappaceum. Classification (NCBI taxonomy): domain Eukaryota; kingdom Viridiplantae; phylum Streptophyta; class Magnoliopsida; order Sapindales; family Sapindaceae; genus Nephelium; species Nephelium lappaceum. Next base: position 537,772 of record CM038002.1, on the reverse strand, counting down.
ATAAGTTGCTAGGTTTTATAAAGTTGACCAACGAGACCCACTTTTAGTCAACATACTGGAGTTCGACCCCACTACAGTTTAACGTCGTCTGTGGAAATCTAGCAATCTAATCCTTTGCAAACCAAACCACTTATTATCACAGAATAACTAACTATTCAAAATTCACCATAAGATTCTCGCTCTCAATGTCTACAACAACAAGGTTGAGCGCCTCCTTAACAATTGTGCGTTTGTAAAGTGAGTTTTCAAATTTACATTTTCATTCTTTCAATACTTATGATTTCAATTTCGGATGTGTTTCTATTGCTATCTTATTCAAGTACAACTGCAATTAAACATCCTCATTTATTTGTAACTCTATTATACATCTACATGCTTGGTTGACATCTTACATTTAGGATTGGTTAACATATTTTGTGTTAATTCCATGAGCTTTTACAGCTACAAGACTGCTTGCAACCCTACATGAATATTTTCAGTAATATTTTTTGCATGAGAGGTGACACTAGTACATTTATTTACTATGAATTTCTACATCTAGAAGTTTATTTGGTTTTTATAAGACAATGAGGGTAATTAATCAATTCCTCCACTCGTATAATGATGTTGAGTCAATTACCTTTAATATAATTCTTTCATTTGAAATTTGATTCATGGAACTCCACTGGGGACAAGTGGATCAACTCTCGGTTTTCAGTTGGTTCCACCTTGATGACTAGTAAATTTAACTCTAGGTGTTGAAACCACTAGACAGGATAAAAATCTAGTTAGGAATACTACAATCAATCATAAGCTTTCGGATGACTTGATATTCATTGTAATATGTTCGACTTTTAGTTTGAACTTGAGACTTGTGATTTAAGGAGACCACGGCTATACCCATCCTCTACTGCGTTGATCTACTCTCCACAGTTCAAGAAGGTTATGTTTATACCCATCCTCTGCTACATCGATCTACATCCATGGTTTAAGGAGGTCACAACAACAACCAACCTCCACCACATCGATCTACATGTTTACATGGTTCGTAATAGTCAACCTTTGCCACTCATATGAATTAAAATGTTTTAAGGAGTCGACCTCCACCATGCGTCGTTCTCAAAGGGCACATCTCAACCACACAGTTGCATCTGTGGTTCAAGAAGAATATAGCAACACCCAACCTCCGCCACTTCTATCTATATGTGTGATTTAAGGAGGACACAACAATATCTTACCTCTGTCATGTTATTATAAGTCGAATGCTCCCATTCGCATATATTGTAAGCTGAACGCTCTCATTGCACAAAAGTAGGCTAAAAAAGTCAAACTACAAAAGTCAACTAACAAACTCGAACTACAAAAGCCGACTAACAAAATGTCGTATTTTTCCTACTTAATATTCGGTTCGATCTATCTCGACCGAATAAAAGTCAAGGCATTTTTTCGACTTAATATTCGGTTTGATCTACCTTGACAGAACACAAGTCGAAGCGTTTTTCTTACTTAACATTCGGTTAGATCTACCTCGACAGAATACAAATTGAAGCATATTCCAACTTTACATTCGGTTCGATCTACCTCGATCAAATACAAGTCAAGACATTTTTTCGACTTAACATTCGGTTCGATCTACCTCTACCAAATACAAGTCAAAACGTTTTTTCTACTTAACATTCGGTTCGATCTACCTTGACCGAATACAAGTCAAAGCGTTTTTCCGACTTAACATTCGATTCGAACTATCTCAACCGAATACAAGTCAAAGCATTTTCCAACTTACCTCACATTCGGTTTGATCTTTGTAGACTAAATATAAGTCGAAGCAGCATTATCCAACTAACTTGGACCATTGGCATCAATCATCTCAAAAGCCTAACTTAAATCGTCAAACAAATTTTATTTATAATATTGATTGACCACATCACACTCTTATTTCAAAGTATAGAAATTCTATTCCTTGTAATAATTTCGACTAGCAAACAACGTCGAAAAACACTATAACACGAGATATGAGTCGACATAGAAATGTTGACCGATCAATTCTCATAGTCATAACATGGCAAATTACTCGACTAATGAAACGTCGAACACACGATTAACTTCCTTAAAATCAAGGCACATTTTACAACACGAGCCCTGGTATAATGTTAACTTTCACCGTACTAGTACCAAGTGGTTTAAGGAATACTCACTTCCACCACTAGAAATATCAACAAACATGGTCAAAATCTAACCTTCACCATACATCAACCTTCACCATACATGATCTAATTGTCACAATAGTCGTTCAGAATGAGCGCATATACATAAGCCTACTAACAAAATGTTGCATTTATCATATTCAACTCGACTTATGTCAAACGATTATAAGTCAAAGCACCATTTCCCAACAAACTAGGACAATGGGCACTGGTTTCATTTAATATCGAATGCCTTCAAGCTAAAGCATTAAACAAGCATTCAAAACAATGCCAACCGACCAACTTTGACTCATCTAATGAAGTCAAACGATCGATGATCCATCCGACTTTAATACAAATGTCGAACAACGATGGATTAATCACTTGGATTAGTCACAAATAGTCGACACCGAGTCGTACTAAAACATGACATTATGATCCAATGAATTTTAACGATCGACTTTGACTAAGTTGGTCGACACTTGAAGATACTGAATTACACAACTTCGAGTTGAAAGGATTAAGTGTAACTTTAACTCCTAAAAATATAATGCATAAGTTTACTACTATCAATGCCATCAAGCATACACAATGGTACAACAATGTAAAAACATGCTAGTATGCATGTTACCTTACATACATAGCATTATAAATCAAAGCATACATTTGATGTCAAATACTCAATACACTTGGCACATAATATTATAAAAGTAGTTCGAAATATAGTTCGATCGATGGACAAACATTAAAGTTCAAGCATTTACACAACTAATGATACGTCCAATCAACGGATAGAAAAGCAAAAAAGTTATTAAAAGTAAGCAAGCTTTTCTGATAGAACAAACAAAATGATGAAAGAGGAATGTTGATCAGGCATTTGGGTCGACCACAACATCGACTGGATCCACATTCTTATTGGTCACACCAGCTACGCTATCATCGGCCCCTTAGTCAACCATATCAGCATCTTTGGCAACCATCAACTTCCTCCATTCGTTCGTTCAGATCAACGTCGACTTGGTCGACTGGCTTATCATCCTCAAACTTTGGACAGATAGTTTCCCAATCTCCAATGACTTTCCTTGGCTCCCTTTCCTTGGCTCTCAATCCTTCTGCTTGCTAGAAAGAGAAATGGAGGTTGAAGGTGTGAAAGGGTAAAAAGGGGAAAGAGGCTGGAGAAGACAATTTAGGTTGTGTTTAGGTTCTGGTCATTGTGATTAGGTTAGAAGATGATCTAGGTTGTGGCGATTCATTGTGTATCTAGATGATGGGTTTTTTCGTGGCCATTGATGGGTTGTTTTTTTTTTTTTATATTTTTCAAAATTTCTTCAATTTTTTTTTTTTTTTTCAATTTAAGTCTAAAAACAAATGCACTATAATGGTAAAAGGATTTTTAAATTTTTTTTTTTTTAAATTTAAATTTTTTTTTTAATTTAACATTTTATTATTAAATGATAAAAGGATTCTGTTTTTTTTTTTTTTAATTTTTTTAAAAAATTTTTTGTTATTATGTCTTAATTTTAATTTATCTTTTATTTAACCTTTTCTCCAATTAAATCTCGACCATCCATCATTACTTTGATGGATGGTGGAGATCTAAAGTTCCTATTTTTTTTTTATTAATTTCAAATAGTTAGTTGAACAAAAAGGTCAAAATGCCCTTCCAATTTCCCGTGTCCTAATTTTTAACTATCAACATTAATAGAAACTGTCTAATGATGTTTGTACCCTTGAACCTTTAAATAGTGCATGAAATGGCCAATTGGCCCTCTTTGAAAAATAAAAATGAATTGAACCATATACTGGTTTTAGTGGAATGCCCTTACTAATGTTGTTACTTTTCCCATTTTACCCTTAGTTGTTAAAAATTGTTAAAATAATTAAAAAATTTAAAATGTGGAGGATGCTTAATTACAATGAAGGGGGCTTGTCAGACATTAATAGAAAATGGTAATTACAAATGGAATTGGGTTTAATATATAATTACTAAAGCAAAAAAATAAATAAATAAACAAACAAATCAACCCAAATTAAAACTGGAATTGGATTTTTGGCTGATTGATTGAGTTTAATATATAATTATTAAAGCGGAAAAAATAAAAATTAAAAAATGAAAAATTTCACTTTAATCCTTAACGTTTAATAAAATATTACATTTATACTCACTAACGTGTTTTTAGTTCCTATCATCCATAACATTTTAGAAATTCATCAAATTGCTCTTTCAATAAAATAAATAAATAAATAAACAAATGTAACCTAAGACTATTCTTCACATTGATCTAATCCTAAAAAATTGTGCACATGACAATCAAAAAATCAAATTTGTGCACGTGACAAACACACTTAAAGCCCTGTTTGGCAGGACTTTTAAAAGCCAACTTTAGGCTTTTGAAAGGAAGAAGCATCCTTACGGAAATGTTTGGTTATGCACTCAAAATAGCTCATGAGCTTTTATAAGTTCTTTTATAGGAAGCTAGCGATCCCAGCTTTTAGAGGAGGAGCTTCCGCATCTTTCATTTGGTCATATGCTAGTTTTGTCATTAAGACGCAGTCAGAGAGGGGGAGCTTTTGCTCTTCGCCGAAGGAGGCGGCATTAATTTCATTTTGGGTGAACTCCACCAGCAGTGAAGTTAATTTATTAATTTATTAAGAGGCAATTATAAATACTAAAATTATGAAGGGATGCAAATTTAATAACTGCAGTAATTTTAAGGTCATTTTCACTTTTGAGCCTACATTCGATCTCATGATAAATACATAATCAAGTCAACATTCTTTAAGCCTTCACAAGAACCTTTGTTAGAAAAATCATGGAATGCTCTCCGTTGGAAACAGAAATTAATTCCCATGTCAAATCAGTAATTCAAATCCTATACATCTTATTAAGCTTTTGAGTAACATATAATTACCTACATTCATGACATATGTTTACTCTCCCTCTTTTCTTTAATCAATTTTCAGAACTTTGAACAGGATATTTACATGTTTCATCAACTCAAGCGTTTGGTAAACTATTCGTTAGAGTGTGAAGCCAGAATCAAAGGTGTGGCGTGACCAGGTTCTACAATTGATGATCACGCTTGCTCTAGCAGTGAGTACTGCGACCTGAGGTTGCACCAGTACAGGTCACACGCCAGCCACCAAAGTGGTGTGACCTGGTATCTCGATTTCAGGTTAAACCACAACTTGTCTGATTTTGCCTCTGTTCGAAAAAAAGAATTTTACTCAAAGTGAAAATCTTGTGTATCCGTGAAACTATAAATACCCATGTACAAGGGTTTTCTTGTATACCCAGAAAAAGAGAGATTTTGAAAGGGTTTTGACGGCAGCTACATGTGAGAGTTGCAAGTGGGTGCGTAAAATTTGTTAAAGATAATTTCAAAAAACTCATTATAGTTTATAAAATATCAATTTGACCACCTATTATTTCATTTTTATCTAAAATCCCCACGACATTAATAAAAACATTCAAAATACTCTCTGGAGGCGTGTTAAATAATGAAAATATATCTGATGGTCACAAATTATTGATAAAATTATAGGGGTAAAATGATAATTTTCTATTAATTTTTTAATATCAAGAGGGATTTTGGATAAAAAGGAAACTATAGTGGTAAAATAGATATTTTTATAAACTATAATAGGTTTTTTAGGATTATCCTAATATTTTTATTGTTATCTCATATATTAATCATGAATTCCTATATATTTCAATTAAAGAAAACAAAACAATTACGTACGATCATTTCTATCAACGTGGAAGAAAATAGAAATGATAAACAGATATAGATGTTGTTCTAGTTAATAGATGAATGGTGTAAATTCATTATGACATGATTGATTTCATTTTATCTATTTTGATACTGAGTTTATTATAAAATCTTATGCATTATTATCTATTTTGGCACTGACTTCACTATAAAATTTTATGCAAGACAAATGTGTGCACCAGATACATTGACCCTGACCCTAAACCAAACAAAGTGTAAAATCAAGGTTTATGTCTATTACATGCGCCATTATATAAAAATAAAAGTATTAAAATATGCTTTAGATGTAACATAATAATAATAAAAAAATTATGTTTTTTTTTTTAAAAAAAAAAGGTTGTGTTGTATTGAAAAAATAAATGAAAATTGTCTAATTGACTTAATTAATTTTGAAAAACTATTAACAAAAAATGTATAAAGTAACAAACGGGTGCGTGCACACACATATACACATATATATATTTCATTTCTCCTCAATGTGCACTAATATAATAAATTTAAGAGAAATTCAGAATTATCCAAATTTAAAAGAAAAATTTGTTTTCAATACATTCAAAGAAAAAAATTTGTTTTTACTCCATCAAACAAATTAATTATATCTAGTAGATCATTTTGACTGAAATACCTGTAAGTAACAAACTCTTAAATTGGAGATTCCATGACAGGAAACTCCCATTAGCATGATGGGAAGCTCTTTTGTCAAGCGTGACGAGAGAGCCTCCAGTCATACTTGTGCGTGGTAGGAGGCTCTCCCATCACGCATGATAATAGAGCCTCATTTTTTAAATTTTTACAAGGTATGTACTTACAAGGGAATTTTGGGAGTCATTGGGTATTGAATTCAATTTATTTGTTTAGATGGTTGAAAACAAATTTTCATTTACCGAGGGGGGGGCGGGCGCGGTGTGGGGGGTGATGGGGGAAGGGAGGTGTTGGAAACAATTTTTTGTTTTGAAATAGGGGCCGTTTTTGAAATTTTCACTAAATTTAATGTTTTAATTATCCATGGTTATATTTACTTACTTTCACTTGCTTTGACCTAATTAACAATCATTCATGCATAATTAATGATCCACATCCAGTGTGCTGACTTAATTAATTTTTATTTAAAAAAATAAGAGACTTAACTAATTTCAGTGCGCACTAAGGTAAAATATATATATATATATATAGATATATATTAAAAGGGTGAATAAAAATAATTTAATTGAGTTTTAAGTTGTTAAGACACCAATAAAAAACTGACTTTATACTTTATACTTTCTGTGCACAAAAATAATCACATCCCATGTGTATGATTAAAAAATCCATGACAATGCAGAGTAGTGTTTGAAGCTCAAAGTTGGTTACTGGATAATGGTTGAATTATAAAATCTGATATGACAATTGAATCCTGAAAACATATACTATGCTTATATGAAATCGCAGGAAGCATTAACATCCTTGTAAAACACGCTTGACTAAGTTATGTACTGGTGAGCATGAAAAAATAAAAGAAGTAATATTCCGATGAGAGGGCATATGACTAACTTGTTACATCCAACATTGCTTGTGAAAGGATTAGTAATGGACGTATTAGTTCCCTAAGAATACTATGAAGTGTTGAAGATGCTTGAGAATATAGTGTGCTGGTCCCAATAGTGGTAATTGTTACATCCGGTATTACTACTGAAAGGACTGAGAATGGACAAATGAATATTCCCGAAGAAGTGTTGAGTACGCTTGTGGCTTGACTAAGCTATATGACAGTGAGGGTGTTGGGTCCCAGGAGTGGTGAATGAAAGATGTGGTGATGGACTATAGCCCATTTTTATTGACATGGTCAAACAACCAATGCTAGTTATGTAAGCCATATGTGCTCCGTGTAATATACGAATAAATTGACCAGTATAATAAAATTGACATGATCAAATGACCAATGCTAGTTTTGTAAGTCAAATGTGCTCGGTGCACTATGCGAATAAATTGACCAATGTGATTAAATTGACACGATCAATGAGATTTTTATAGCTTTTAGTCATCTCAAAATATGTGGTCCGTGTAAGATAGGAATAAAAACCTTTTTCATTTTCCAATGATACTTACCAAAATGAAGCCCTTGATGAAAACTAATTTCCACACATGTGACAATACACTCTTATTAAAGACAAAGTCTAGTACGTACTGAGTGATGTAAATCAATGAAAAGTTTATATATTTATATATATATATATATATATAGACAATGAATTTTTCTATAGAACCTTACCGAAGAAGAGCACATCCATGATAGAGATATGGACCTTGATTTGGATCATAACTTTGTTGGGATTTTTTAATATTTCCTATTATAGGCTTATATATTAAATAACAATTATATTATAGGTTATCAATTTTAATAGGGCCAAATAAGTGATTTATTAATTGGGCTCTACAAATATCCATTGGGTATAGGCTTAAGTGTGTAGAAACCTAATACTAATGAAATTAGGGTTAATGAGAACCTAATTAGGTTAGTATATAAAGAATATTATAAAGGGTTATGGTCCCTAAGTCAAATCTATATACGTAATATTTTGCTCTCTTTCTCCTTCCCCATTCAAGAAGAAAAATATAGAGCAACCTAAGGTGATTTGGCTGTGGAAGACTCAATTCTTCTCAGATTTGTCAATATGAATTCAGGTATATCTTCTCTGTAACAATTGTTAATGATTTAATATGAGTTTCTAGATTTTGGTATAGATTTATGCCTATAAAGTTTTAATCCAACAAGTGGTATCAGAGTCTACTCATGTTGAATCATTGAGAAATTAATTGATTTAATTATTGTTGTTATCATGGAAGCATGATGAAAAAAATATGTGTATATATTGGATACTTGTGACTTTTTTGTTTTTTTGGTGTCCTTTTGTTTTTGGTGTCCTTTTGAGAACAATTGAAGGATATATAAATATATATGTATGTTTTTTTTTTTTTTCAATAGCCGCAGATCATGCTTTAAAAAGAAAGAAAGAAAGAAGAAAAAAAAAACATATATATATATTGAATTGCCTTTTGCTTGCAATTTGGATGTGAATGCCTTCTGTGTTGGTTATAAATGAGATTGTTTTGGACAGTCGTGAAATTGTTCAAGTCAACTTGTTAAATAAGTTGTCATATACATACAGACATGTGATCAAGTTTAATAAGTAGTCATGTTTTTGTTATTTATAAAGCCATGTGATTTGTGACTCCTCTCAATCTTATATTAAAAATTTTTTGATAGTCATTGAGTTATGTACTTCTGGCTTGTACAATTCTGCGACATAAGTTATATATATAAATGTCAGTGCCATCATATATAAAACTTAACATACATCCTTGAAAATTAAATTGATGGCAATTTTGTTTTGGTTCGAAAATAAAAGTCTGTGAATATATGTTGCCAAAATAAATTGAATTGAAATTATATGTTGCCAAAGTAACCTCTATAATGTAAAATTGTTTATTTTGGAATATTAAGATATGTATGTCTATTGTTTATGCAAATAATGACCGGCCCAAAGGAAGACTGTTATTTGGCCAAATAATAGGTATACTTGTGGTTATAAATATGTGACGATTATTAAGTTTTCCATGTGAGCAATAAATCGGTCCAAAGAAAGATTTATTGCTTGACCAGATTAATTGTCAATAATTGATTACTGCATGAAGAGTATCATTTACAGTTGATATTTCTGTCCAAAGACTAAATGTTAATGTTGTACTAGGTATCTTATTTTAGGGCCCACCATTATGGGAATTATTTAATCATGTTATGTATAAATTAATTAATTAATTATTCTTGTATTATGACATAATTATTGATTATGAGCATGTATTTAATTTTGTTCTCAATTCAGTTACTACTTCTGCTTCAACAATATCGGTCAATATCAATTCCATTCTTGTGATAAATGGCACGAACTTCAAGAATTGGAAGGAGAATGTTATGATCGTTCTCGGTTGCATGTATCTTGACCTTACGCTTCGGGAAAAACAGCCTGTAGCTGTTAATGAGAATAGTTCCGCCGAAGAAAAGGCGAGCATGGAGAAGTGGGACCGTTCTAATCGTATGTGTCTTATGATCATGAAACGTTCCATTCCGGAAACTTTTAGGGATTTTATGTCCGAAAAGAAAAATGCTAAGCAATTCCTTGAGGAAATAAAACAACGTTTTGCGAAAAACGAAAATGTTGAAACAAGTACCTTTTTGGCTAACCTTGTTTCACTGAAGCATAAAGGAAAAGGGAACATAAGGGAGTATATCATGAAGATGTCTCATATCGCTTCCAAACTAAAAGCACTAAAGTTATAACTGTCTGAGGACTTGCTGGTGCACTTAGTTTTGATTTTTTTTTTCTGCACAATATAGTCAGTTAAAGTGAGTTATAACACTCAAAAGGACAAATGGACTCTTAATGAGCTCATATCTCACTATGTGCAAGAAGAGAAAAGATTAAAGCAAGAAGGTATTGAAAGTGCTCACTTAGCAACCATCTCTAAGGACAAGAAAAGGAAAAGAGAAAAAGAAACTACAGTTGAGGCATCACAGCATAAGGTGCAAAAGAATCAGGATGAGGAGTTTACCTGTTATTTTTACAAGAAAGTTGGACACATAAAGAAAGAATGTCCCAAATGCGCCAATTGGTGTGTCAAGAAAGGTATGTTTCCCAGTTTGGTTTATTCTGAAGTTAATTTAGTTTTTGTACCTAAACACACTTGGTGGATAGATTCTGATGCTACTACTCATATAAGTGTGTCTATGCAAGGTTGCCTGTGAAGCCGAAAGCCAAGTGATGCTGAAAGATTCATCTATGTAGGCGATGTCAAAACAGTTGCAGTATAGGCTATAGGAACTTTTAGGTTATTATTAAAGACTGGTCAATTTTTGAATTTGGAATAGACTTATGTAGTACCGTTATTTAGACGAAAGTTGGTTTCAGTTTCTATTTTGGACAAATTTGGTTATTCTTGTTCATTTGGAAATAATAAATTTAGTCTTTTTCAAGATTCAAATCTTATTGGTACTGGTTCTTTGTCTTTGCTTGATAACTTATATTTGTTGGATACAATTGCTTCAGTTAATGAAACCTTGCATACAAATTCATGAGGTACAAAACGAAAATTAATTGACAAGGATTCCATGACACTATGGCATAAGCATTTAGGTCATATCTCTAAACAGAGAATTCAAAGACTTGTGTTTGATGGAATCCTTGATCCCCTTGATTCAACAGATTTCTAAGTCTGTATTGAGTGTATAAAAGGGAAACAGACAAATATCAAGAGATTAGGTGCCAACAGGTGTTCTGATGTTTTAGAACTAATACATACTGATATTTGCAGACCATTTCCTACAGCCTCTTGAAATGGTTAACAGTATTTTATTATGTTCATAGACGATTATTCAAGATATGGGTACCTATATTTGCGACATAAGAAGTCTCAATCCCTGGATGTATTTAAGGCCTTCAAAGCTGAAGTTGAAAATTAACTTGGCAAGAAAATTAAAGCTGTTCAAATCTGACCGTGGTGGTGAATACTATGATAGATATGATGGATCCAATGAACAACGTTCAGCACCTTTTGCGAAATTCCTAGAGGAATGCGACATCGTCTCGCAATACACAATGCCAGGTAAACCTAGTATAAATGGTGTTGTTGAGAGACAAAATAAAACGCTTAAGGACATGGTAAGAAGTATGATAAATTATTCTTCTTTACCAGAATCCTTTTTGGGAGAAACACTAAAGACTACAGTATATATCCTCAAAAGGATTCCGAGTAAAGCGGTAGCTAAAACCCCTTATGAATTATGGACAGACAAGAAGCCTAATATTAAGCATTTACACATTTGGGGTTGTCCAACTGAGACAAGGCCTTATAGGCCAAATGAAAAGAAACTGGACTCAAGAACTGTAAGTTGCTACTTTGTTGGGTACTCTGAACCGTCAAGGGGCTTTAAGTTCTGCGATCCCGCTACTAGAACATTTTTTGAGATGGGAAATGCAAGATTTCTTAACGAAGTTGAGTTTGTGGAGGGAGATAATGTTAAAGACATTGTCTTTGAAGAAGAATTTGTTTCTCTTCCTACTATTGCTATTGATAATGATCAGACTTTTATTCCTAACATTGTTCAAAATGCACTTTCGGAATATCAAGACAATGTGGAAGAGCTCCCTGTGCAAAATGAAGAAATTATACCTATATTGCAAACTCAAAACTTCAAGAGAATATGCCACTGAGACGATCCACTAGAGAAAGGAGAAGTGTGATTCTGGATGACTATATCATTTTTCTCCAAAAATATGAGGTTGATATAGGAGTGGTAAAAGATGATCCAATCAACTTCCATCAAGCCAAACAAAGTTCTAATTCTCAAAAGTGAATCGATGCCATGAATGATGAGATGAAATCCATGAAGGATAATGATGTTTGGGATCTTGTTAAATTGCCTGAAGGTGCGAAACCCATTGATTGCAAATGGATATTTAAGACTAAAAGGGATTCAAAAGGCAATATTGAGAGATATAAAACTCATCTAGTTGCTAAGGGTTTCACTCAAAAGGAAGGCATTAATTACAAAGAGACTTTCTCTCCGGTTTCAACGAAAGACTCCTTCAGGATCATAATGGCACTTGATGCTCATTTTGATTTGGAGCTACATCAGATGGATGCAAAGATAGCGTTTCTCAATGGTGATATTGATGAAACAATATATATGATGCAACAAGAAAACTTTGTATCCGGTGACCCAAAGAAAATGGTTTGCAAACTAAAGAAATCCATCTATGGTCTCAAACAGGCTTCTCGTCAATGTTATCACAAATTTCATCAAGTTATTATCTCGTATGGGTTTGAGGTAAATGAGGTTGAAGATTGTGTATATCATAAGTTCAGTGAGAGTAAGTACATATTTCTGGTGTTATATGTCGATGACATACTGCTTGCTAGCAGCGATAGAGGCTTATTGCACGAAACCAAGAGATTTCTGACAAAGAATTTTGAGATAAAAGATCTTGGGGACGCCTCTTTTGTATTAGGCATACAGATACATCGAGATCGAACTCGAGGTATCTTTAGGTTATCACAAAAGAGCTATATCGAAGAGTTCTTAATAGATTCGATATGAAAAGTTATGCACCAGGAGATACCCCTGTAGCTAAAGGAGACAAGTTCAGTCTCAGTCAATGCCTTAAGAATAAGTTAGAACGGAAAGAAATGCAAAATATTCCTTATATGTCAGCTGTAGGAAGTCTAATGTATGCTCAAGTATGCACGCGTCTGGATATTGCGTTCATAGTCGGAATGTTAGGCAGATATTTGAGTAACCCAGGGATGGATCATTGAAAATCAATCAAACGAGTTATGCATTATTTACAGAGAACAAAAGATCACATGCTCACTTATCAGAGATCAGATCATTTAGAGATAATTGGATATTCTGATTCCGATTTTACTGGATGCCAAGACAGTAAAAGATCCACGTTAGACTATATTTACCTGCTATTTGGAGGAGTTATTTCTTAGAAGAGTGCTAAACTGAAATTCATAGCTTCTTCCACTATGAAGCACACAGATATCAAGTTTCTCGTTGTTAAAGAAAGAATTCAGAGTAATCAAATAGCTATAAAACATATCGGGATAAACTCCATGATTGCAGATCCACTTACTAAGGGATTACCACCCAAGGTCTTTCATAAGCACACTGCTCATATGAGTATTGTTTTAGTTGATGATGTGCATGTTTTAGTGGGAGTTGGTATTTTATGTTCTTTGTTATGGATATATTTATTTTCTACAGAATAAAATATATGCTTCATTTATAAATTCTGAATGTTATTTGTATTTGATCTCACTAAAGATTAAAGTAGGACCAGTTGGAAATGAGCATGTTTAAGATCACATTGCATTTAATTTCCATGTTACACATCCATACTCGATCTATGTCATTGAATATATTGGTATGGTGACCATTAATGGGTCTAGTTTCGAATATATGTAACAAAGGTCGCTTTGATCCCATCCTAATATAGTAGATGAACCAGATTGTAACTAAGGGGATATTTTAGAACAGATAGCTTTTCAGCGCGCACTCAAGACTATAGATAATATAATTGTTTCAGGAAACATATGTAGCCCAAGTGGGAGATTGTTGGGATTTTTTAATATTTCTTATTGTGGGCTTACATATTAAATAATAATTATATTATAAGCTATCAATTTTAATAAGGCCAAATAAGTGATATTTACAAATTTACATAGTAAAAACTTATTTACAAATTTACATAGTAAAAACTATGTCATGCATCAATTTTCTTCAAAAACACAATTTAAATCCATAAAAAGATATTCACAAAACTACGTGGATATAATAAAATATATACATCTCTTAATATCAAACAAAATAGGCATAGGAAATCATATCAGCACTATCGTAGCGGCTGTCTGGTGTCGTCTCAAGGTAATCTGTAGTTATGGTACCTGTGCCTGGAGAGGTTTATTTAAAAATACAGAAAATGTTTGGTGAGCTTTGAAAGCCCAGTGAGTGTTATATAATATATTTGAAATTACATTTTTATAAAAACCTCCCTAAAATAGTTTTAATCATTTAAATCCATTTATTTTAAATTTAGTTTCATGCATTAATATTATAAAACACATGTTGCATGGTTTTCCATTTTATAAACGGATCATCTATGATTGCGGGGTTTTTATTCTAAAACCCTTTTCTTTTTATAAAACTGGAAATGGTCCAATTCCGCTTGTAGGTATCCTACTAACCAATCTGGTTCCTACCAACCTATAGTGATCTGTGCCACATGGCACCTTAGTATAGAGCGAAATCCTGCATCGCTCTCTGTCCGGTTCATGTAGCGGAATCCTACATCGCTACAGAGCGAAACTCTGTCTCGCTCCGGTAAACTAGCTAATAATATACCCTCTACGTGCATTGAGCTAATCTCTTAAACATATGACTGACACGACTCCTTGCGGATACCTCTTGCAATTAGTATAGTTAGTGACATACTGACACTACTAACTCTACCAATGCACGCTTCGAGTACTCAACCCAGATCAGTAATAATTTGATATTCTCTGGGTAAGCCACAAGTTTTATTTTTCACTTTTTAAAATTAAAATCCATCTCATTTACAATTGAAAATGAAAAATAATTGTTTTAACGAAAACACAAAACCATATTATCTGTTACCGTGCCATTTATCATTTAAATCATATTTCATTTTTGCCAACACATTCAAACATGCATGAAATATTCATTCATAATTCAAATCTGCACAAAACACATTAAAAATCATTTTGACACCACCTTTAGCTATCACTTCCGAATAAATCTCCGGAAGGCTCTAAAATGCTCCTTATCACTCTTCCCTTGCTCCACCGGCTTGTTCGTCACCTATACAACATATATATACATAAATTTATGTTCGCATCAACTTCTGGAAACTCAAAATAACTAAAATTACATAATCGCCCCTAAGTGACCATTTTTAGGTGCAACCCTCCATTTTTTGTTCCTTAATTTTATCTTCAACTTTTAATAATCTCAATGCACCTAATTAAACTCGTTAGGGTAATTCGATCACTCAACGAATGCCATAAGGGTCAATTTACGAAATCACCCTTCAAACTAATTTAATACGCGATTTAGTTTCTCTTTAAATCTTTGATCTCTTCTTGGTTTCCTAAGCTCCCAATATGCATAAATCCACTTATTTTTCAACTTATTTTCACTCAAAATCAACCAATAACCAAATCATAATAAAATCTATTTCAAACTCAACTTAAATCACCAACGTAATATCAATAAAAACAACTTCCAAGCTTGAGCAACTTACCCTCTTTTTCTTCCTCACGGAATCATCCTCTTCCTCTTCACGTTAAGCTCGTTTTGGGACTGATTTTGATCTATTTTTGGGCGTGGAACAACTGGGTTTTCTTCTTCCTTTCTTCCCTCACGCGATCCCTCTCTCTCGCTGCTAATTTCTCCTTTTTCTTCCCCGATCTACCTTCTCTATTCTGGTTTCAGTTTCAGCTATGTTCTTCACTGGTTTCGAGCTAAAATCGAGCTCAGTTGAAGTTGAAAATGGCGTGGATCGGGAGGGTTTTGCACGCGGGTTCTGTAGGTGGTCAGACAGCAGCTCATCGTCATCTGCTTTCTCGTCGATCGGGTCTAGTTCCACTTCGTTTCAGTTGCTCATCGTTTCTGCCATGGAGTTCAGCTCGGCTTCAGTTGGTTTCTGGTCGGTCTTGGTCTGGTGCACATCGGTAGCTCCTCCTCGTTGTCGTGGGTCATCGATCTCCCGCGGTCGAGTCTGGTCTGCAAGTCGGCGAGCTCGGTCAGCTTCGGGCCTGCTTCTGTCGTCGTTCTGCTCATCAACGGTTTGGTTCTGCGATGGTTTCGACGAGCTGCTCGATCGGCGGTGAGGTCTTCTTCTTCTTCTTCTTCTTCTTTTTCTCTTCTTCTTCTGGTTCACGCGACAGACTAGGTTGATTTTTGTGAGTCAACCAACTCTGTGGCTTCTATTTTCCTCCCTAAACAATTCTAAAAATGACAATCATGTCCTGATAAAATTTCAGTCCCCTCCATTAACTTTCAACTCAATTTTACTTTGACCACAATTATAAAAACTTATCTTCAATTTAGTCCCTTGTCATCTTAAAAATTTCTCGATTTCATTTACCGTTTTATCTTTCCGTTTAATCTCCAATCGAGTTTAATTCAATCCCTATAGGTTCCCTATACCCTTAGACACTTCCGTGAATCAATTAGGGTCTCTAATAATTATTTAGGGACTGTTTTTGGAAAACCTAAAAAATTAAATTAGAGGGCTTACAGATCATATGTCTCTATCTACATGTTGGCTTGAATAAAGAACCTTGGCACAAACTCTACGAAAGCCTCTCTTGTTGGAAAGGAACAATTTGCTGCGAACAAATCAATTTTCTATGCTTACATTGCCGTCTTAAATATTAATTATGAAACCATTTCCATTTCAGTATAAAACAGATAGCAGTTATGTTCTTTTTTGTTGATGTGGAAGAAAATGGAGAAAATAACCATAAGAATCCAAAATTTTCCACTGATTTGTATGTCAATTGAGTCCATAGATGAAAGGTGAAAATCTACTAACACTTTAATAATTCCATTTTATCTATTTTGGCACTGACTCTATATAAAATCTTATGCATATGAACAAACACATGCACATTAGACATTAATTACCTTGACCTAGGTTATATGAATTATCAAATCAAGATCAAGGGTACGTACATATATACATGCATACATATATATATATATATATATGTATATAAACTTTTCAGTTACTATCTTAATAAGTCATATATCATAGTCTCTATGAATGAGAGTTTAAATATGTATACAGCTTTAGACAAATTTTTGAATTATGAGTAAATTAATAACTTTTACATTAAATCCACAGGTAAAAAAATTCATGAGAGTAAAGAACATTTACACAAAGCTCAAAGCATATACCATATATTTGGTACAATATCAAAATCGAATATTGACAAAAAAAAAAAAAAAAAAAAAGTGAGATGTGCATGGGCATGAGTTCAATAGGAAGTGTTGCCCATGCTTGATCACTAAATAGTGTGCAAGTGACGGTGTTAGGTCCTAAAACTAGTGATTGTTAGATCCAACAAAATTACTTGTGAAAGGACCACTAATGAACATATGTATTACCTAGGAATATCAAAATTGAATCCTTACTAGAGATGTAATATGTGCATATAACTTCCTCAAGATGTGTTGAACATGCTAGAGTAAACTGTGTGCCAAACTTTCCAATGAGGATACTGGATCCCAAGAGTAGTGATTGTTACATCCAACACTGCTGGTGAAAGGATTGGAAATGGACAAATTAGTGTTTGAATTCATTTTTTAAAATGATTTTTCATTTTCAAAAAGAAAAAATGAAAGTTAAGTGTTTGGTGGTACATTTTGTAAAATGTGTTTTTGAAAATGGGAAGCACCTTTTTGTAAATTATAACTAAAAAGTAAAAAGTAACTTTTTCATATTTTTCTTTTTTATCATTTTCAAAACAAATAATTACTTTTCTATGTAAATAGCTATTAAGTCATATTAAAAAATAATATCAAATATATTTATATCATTTTCTTTTTTTTGAAAATAACTTTTAAGAAATCACGAGAAACATATTGTATTTTCAAAAAGGTTATTTTTAAAACACGTTTTTCATTTTTAAAATCATCATTTTAACAACGATTTTAAGAATATAGTTTCCTCATGAAGTGTTGAACACGCTTGAATAAACAATGTGCCAGTGGGTGCACTAGATTCAATAGTGGTGATTGTTACTTATAACATAGCTTGTGAAAGGACTGGTAATGGACTATATAAAGTGGGGTGTTTAGTTACTAAAGTATGAAGGCTTCTTTGTAAAAAGAAAAAAGAGAGAATATTTTGATTTATTAGTATTTTTGAACCACAGGATCTGTTTTTCTTTGAAGTAATATCACAGGACTGGAAATAGATGTTAAAGTGATAAAATTTTAGTCAACATTTCTATCATAAAATTAATGATATATTAATTTTATTTTTTTGAACTCTCATTTTGAGGACCCAAAAAACTTCTTGTCTATGACTAAAATTTAAGCCAAAGACCAATTAGATAAGTGTAGTTATAACTTATAAGTGATATCTTATTAATTAAATTAGTATCACAACTAAGTACGAGGTAATCAAAACATAATTTAGCTAAATACATAATTATAAGAGACGCGTTCAGGTTTCAAACTAAATACATATTGATGTAAAAGACTGTACTGTTGTCATGACTTTTCTTGAAATTCTAAAAATGATTAATGTTATCAATGCAAATTCCCTATAAACATATCTTTGATATAATCAGATTAAACAATACTCCCAAGTGTGAGTGTTGACAACGACAAATACAAACTTTTTTCTAACTTTTATGGTCTACATTAGAGCATAGAGCATCTCTAATGCTATTATGCATTTTTGAGTTTCTATTGATGATACATCAATAATGTTTTTGAACATGGATCTACTTTGACAAAAAAAGCAAAAAATACAAATGCATATTTTCATCTCCAATGCAATTATCTAAAATAAAGTGTGCATCACTTTTGATCAATTACAATAAAATATGTGTCACACACTCTTTCATTTTATATTTTACGATTAAGAAGAGAGAGTGAGAAAAGTTCTCCATATTTTTAATTGGTTGGAAAAAGTGAGAAATTCAAGTTAGCATTTTTAGGAGAGTTTCTCAATTGAGAAACTCATCTCCAAATTCTCTAAAAACATTTTTCCCACATAAGCTACGTACATATTTAGATTAGATAATTGTATTAGAGAAATTTTTTCTTTCCTCATCATCTATCTATCCTATGTAGAAAAAAATTCAACTCACATAGATAATTGTATTGGAGATGCTCTTCGTTGTGATTTAAGGAGTACAATAGAGTTACCAAATTCAACCGCAAAAGCACTCACTTCTTGGTTGTGTTAAGTATAGGAATTAAACTAAATTCATCATTATGTTCAACTTGTCTGTGCCACCAAAATCTAATATTAAAAGACAGTTGTTAAAGACCTCCAGCCAAATATTTAGTAAGAATCTTTAATATAAGGGCCATAGAAGGAAAGCGACCTTCCACGTGTTACCTATACGATACCTTAACCTTGTAATCATATAAGCACTGAGAGTGGATTTAGAGCATTAGACAAAGCTGTGTGGGCGAGAAAACGTTTTTTATATGCCTCTATTAATTAGAACTTATATTCTTATGATTTTGCCTTAAGTAACTAGAAAGTTTGTAAGAAACTTAAAGGTTAACTATATAGAACTTTAAAATGAATGAGAAAATATTTGTAGATGGTCAAAAAGTTTTGTGGTCGGTAAGGTTTAATATCATTCTGGATATATATTCACAAAATTGCTAGACATCTTATGATAAATATTAATAGCCCCGTGCTATAATGTCATTGAAGAAACTGAACCCTCTTCTCAGTTCAACGCCTAGCAAACAGCCAACTCTATCCCAACTTGAATCTATTCTTCAATTATGACAGTCAAGGCTGTCCAAGCAGAACTTATAACAAACAAAGCTGGGCCAACAAAACTATTAAAAAGACTGTGGCCCTATTCAATTGTGACCTCTATAGTTTGATATTCACGCTAACTATATACATTATTATGGTCACTTCAACAGAATATTATGATTTTATATGAAAAAAAAAAGTTAATTGCCTATTAATGTAATGATTAGATTCAGCAATTCATTTTCTGTAATAAAATATTTTATATGTACTGGTTTGTTTTATTAAATTTTATTTAGTTTGACATTACTAAGCTTCGATTTATAAAATTATATGAATCCACTCCATCTTTATATTACATAAATTTCAAGTCTAGCATTTCAAGAAGATCAAAACAAGTGGTACTACTGAATGTTATTTCTTTTTATTTAGTATTTGATTAGCTGAGTAAAAAATTATATATATATATATATATATTTTTTTTTTATTTCTTGTTATTGGACCATATATTAAACCAGAGCTTGTATCCCTGTGTGCTTATATTGTGCTTGTCACAAACGTGTGAAAGTATTAATTTTCAATGGCCAATTATTGAAGTTTTTCATAAACAATATATGTTTTCCTATTTTTTGATATATACCTTGGCTATTTGCTCTTCAGAAAAAATTCTACTACCAAGGTATACTTATGAATCACTTCTTTTTAAAGTTTGGTTTTGCATCTATAATGGAACCAGAATAATTTGATTTACAAATATTATATTTATTTATTTAATTAGTCTCTTTTGATGCATTTAAACAACACGTAAAAAAGATGCTTCACATTAAAAGTTCAACCTACGATTTAATCAAGTCTATTTCTTTAACCGGATGAAAATTCAAGGTCTTCAAACTAGAAGTGCTCATGATCACAACAAGATTTCCAATTTATTAAAAAAAAAAAAAAAGCAGTTTATTTTAATTTGTACACAATTTATATTGACAAGCACACACTGTATGATTCAAAAAGCATAAAACTATCTTTCTTCCAAGTTTGAAATTGTTGTCTTATCATTTACTGAACTTGTTTCCACGTTGGATGTTGTAGAATCACACTTCACATCTTCATCAGATTTCTTTGAGAAACCAGGTTTCTTCGGAATCATAAGATCTGTAGCTTCATTTTTGAGCATCGAAGAAACTTCCAACATCGATGGTCTATCAATCGGGATTTCTTGAACACATAGTAGAGCTACATGCAAACATCTTTCCAGTTTAAAATGGAAATATGTATCATTAAGGGATGAATCCATGAACTCCATGCCTTTACCATCTCTCCACAGCTCATACGCCTAAAATATTGTCATTTGGCAACTTTCACTTAATTCAAATGCTAGTTAGCTATGACTAATTATTACTCAATAAGGGTAAAAGAAATTTACATATTCAAGAAGTGTCAAATGACTATTTTGATAGTCATATAAAACGGAGACTCTTTTTCCACTAATAATTTGTAGAAGTAGAACCCCGAAACTATAAACATCAGACTTTGTTGAGTATAGGCCTTCTTTAACATATTCAGGAGGAGTATATCCACTGCGTATCATGTATTTATACATATATAATTATCACCAATGAACTAGTATAGATATGCATAATAGATAAAGTACTATTGAATACGTTATAACAACAATATATATATATATATATATATGCATACTTACTATGTTCCAATGATCCGACTTGTGTTTACTTCAAGACCATCTCTTGAAAAAATTCTAGCTATACCAAAATCTGATATTTTGGGCTTCATGTCTTCATCCAATAAAACATTACTAGCTTTTAAGTCTGGATGAATGATTATCAGCCTGGAATATTTTTGGAGATATAAAAGCCCTTGACAAATTCCTTCAATGATATGAATGTGTTTTTTCCAATCCAAAATATATTTTCTCCTAGGGTCTACATCATCAAAATCATGTATGAACAGTTAACGAGGGAGAATATTGCAAATAGATGAACTAAGATCACATAATACAAAAAATTATATGATCAACATTTATTATTTGTCTACTATAACTAAAAGTGCATAAGCACATAGAAAGAGAAAAAAAATTAGCCAACCACTAACCAAAAAGGTAGTAATCCAAGCTTTTGTTTGACATATACTCATAAACTAGCATATGCTCTTTCTTATCAATACAAAATCCCAAAAGTCGAACAAGATTTATATGTTGGAGGTTTGCAGTAAGCATAACCTCATTCTTAAACTCCTCAAATCCTTGTGTTGATGTTTTTGAAAGTCTTTTTATTGCAACATGTTGTTCTTGTAATACACCCTGTAACATCATACATTCATACACATTTAATCCTAGTTTTGTCAATCTTCCATGTATTGTTAGAGAAACATAAAATATTAATTACCTTATAAACAGGACCATATCCACCCTCACCAAGTTTATTTTCAATTGAAAAGTTGTCTGTTGCAACTTCCATCTCAGCCAAACTGTATAATACCAGTGTTGGAGCATTGCCGTTAAAATCTCCAGCTGCTGCTGCATTAGTTACTTGGCTCCTTGGTTCTTGAACTGTGTCCACACACGCTATCAACCAAAAAACGTTAAAGTTCGACTAAATTCTTGGTTCACAATAATAAAAACTGGGCAATCTCTCCCACTTATAAATGAAATACGTGTATTTTATCGGTTACCTCTTGATTTTTGCTTTTTCATCCACCTGAAATATATTACGAGGCCTAGCACGAGCATAACAGCTGCAGTTGTAGGCAAAATGATTACTAAGAACCAATATGGCTGCTTACTTTGTTCACTTTTATTATCCTCTTGAGATGGAGAAATGTTTGCATCCTGCTGAGCTGAAAATTTAATTCGAAAATAATTGTGAATCAGTATGGGTAAGAATTAGTTTTGATGAGTTAAATAAAAAATTGCTAACCTGCAGCTAGAGAAAGCACCCAATTATCATCATAGGAAACTTTCCAGACAACGTAACCAAGTAACCTCTTCTCTTTGGCATAATTAACCTTAGCCCGAATAGCCTCAACATCGTCAAAACCAATCCAAGATGTCTCAATTGTGAAGTAATCCACCACATAAGTTGGATTATAGGTCACATTAGGGGAATAAAGTTTAATTTGATGGTTTATCTCCTTATACTCCATAAATCCATCCGAAGAAAAGGCTGGTCCAATCGCCGGTGCACCTATACCATTATCCAAGGAGTTCACAAGCTTCCATGCAAAGCCATAGTAAGGCAAGCACGTAACCAACTTATTTGCTGGTAATCCTGCATCAATCCACCCCCTAACACAATTATCATAATTGTTATCATTAATAGCATCATACAAAGCTGAAGGAGCTGTGAATTTTGTTGTCTCAGGAGTGGAGTAGTCAGCAGTGTAAACGTGAATCCAGTTTACGTATTGTTGCACCGTGTCTATAGGGTACTCTGATCCTGAATATGAATGTGGTGATTTTAGAACCCCTACTGTCAAGATCAGTTGTGACTTGCTAGAGTTTCTTGCCTCTGAATTGATTGCAACTCGCCATTCTTCAAAGAGAATAGCCAGATTGGTCATCTCCGAGGCTGTGTGTGGACTTAACCAGTAAAAGTCTAGACCTTCAAAGCCATATCGCCTGGCTGTTGTTATCGAGGAGTCGATAAAAGATTTCCTATAAGAAGAATTGCTTACCATTGACGAATAGATTGAATAGTCTGGTTTAGGTCCTCCAATGGATAGAAGTGTGGTGACTGATGGGTTCTTTTGTTTCACAATTTCTGTGAAGGGGGAGATGTATTTTTCATCATCTGGTGTTATATAGAGCTCGTAGGAAATGGAATCTAGATCAGCAAAACCACAAATAAGGTGAGAAAAGAGAGTAGAATTGATGCGTGAAACTGGGAACTCTTTTGGTGTTGATCCACCTTTGTGATTGAAGAGAGTATAATAGCCGGCTCTGATCAATGCTTTTGATTTCATAGGGCGCATTTGTAGAAAGAGAAGGAAAATTTGGAAGAATACAATGCTTACTTTGAACATCATTGAGGAAAGAAGCACTTTTATTTTTTAAGGAAGGCTGCAATTGAGAGCCTCTCTCTCTCAATTGTTATAGCATACATTCGCACATAGATCTTAGGTTTTATAGTTAAATGTGACAGCACATAATTATCTATTTATCTTCATGTTCGATATGGTTGTGATTTTAGGATTTAATAAAAAAAGTAATTATATTTTATAAATATCTCGAGGTTAATTAGTTTAGTATTAAATTAAATTGATAAGATGCGTAATATTAAATTTTTAATAATATACACTATAATAAGTTTTAAATATATTTAATAACTGATAAAATAAATAAAAGGGTACATAATTATAAATGAGAGAATTAATGAGAAGCCTCTTGAAATATACTTTATTACAATCGGAAACCACTTTTATTTTTTGCAACAAAGACCTCCCCCACACTAACGGTTTGACTAATCTAATAACACTTGAAAAGAATGCTCTAAAGCCTCCAACAGAAGCAAAAGAAGTTAGTTAAGTTAGTCATACAACTAACTTTTCGATCATGAATCACAATCTTAATTTTGATATTGATTTTGATCAAATCTTCTTACAATTGTTCAAATGATAATTAGATGCGGACAACTCCATCTTTCCTAAAGCTAAAGCTGCGGGCTGAATTAGAGACTGCTGGAGTAGTAACATAGAGCGGTAACACCAACTTTATTTAACAGGGGTACTAAATTAACATAGCTTGCCTTGAACCACCTCACTACCGCCTTGAATTATTCACCTGATTTTTTGGAATATCATATAGCGCATGATTGTCACTACTAAGACTTGTTATTTATTTATTTATTATTATTATTATTGACAATTACGAGTAGTGATCATATATGAATTTCTCTTCAGCACCCACTTTTCGTAATAAATTTTAATTACTAGAATATCAAATTCCAACGTTTTGTACACGGTGGGAATTACGTACAATTATTACAAGTCAACACTATTTAAGTCTTTACAAGTTGGCCTTGACAAAGGCCACCTACAGTTATTACTAGTCAAGGACATTAAGTCTTTAACAAGTTGGTCTGGATAAAGACCCTTGTTGGAAAGGAAAAGTCATGGAAGCCTCTCTTATAGTAGGAAAGCGACTATTTGATTTTCCTTTGTTAATTGCATGTTGTCTAATTTATCAACTAGTAACGTGGCATTATGTCGAAACTTGAGGTTCCAAGAACCTCTTGGTCTATTTGCAGTTCAATACCATTGTCAAAGGTTTTAAAACGTACAGATTCACGCTGTTGGCTGTACTATGCGCTTATAAGTAGGATGACTACATGCCTGCACTAGCGTATTAGTCTTAATTATAATTAATACCTACTCCACACAACAGGTCTTGAGCACGTGGTTAACAATGACGACTTGCAGAACCAACAATTTTTATTTTTAATTTTGTATGGGGACTATAGCAATAAAGATAAATAACGAAGGAGAGGGAACTTTTGAGACAAATAATTTAAAACTTCTATGTTTATCAAGAATTTTTATGGCTGTGGCACACACATTGACCTTAGAGCTCGGAGCCTCACATTGTTAAGTTAATAAAGCAGATCTAGTCCTAACATTGTTTAATGGATCGGAGAACTCTCATTAAGGACATTTAATGTAGTACTAAATATGGCTTTGTGTTCCATTTGTGTGTTAGGAATCAGGATGATTGTAAAAATGAATTAGTTTATTTAGATCCATTCAAATAGTATGTTGAAAAGTGATTCATTGTAATATACTAATAAATGACAAAATCCAATAAATTAGTTTTTTGGATTGTAAAGCCATCCTCCAACATAGGTATCACTTTTTAAAAACACATTAAAAGTCACATTATGAAATTTATTAAGTATTAGAGAAGCTTAAAGCCAACCAGAGCACACATGGCAAAGTTTAAGCAATGGTGAATGCGAAGATTTATATGAGAAGGGGTACTGTAATTACATTAATAGTTAAAGTCTGTTACAATTTGTCAAAATATTAAAAACACATACACATACACACACATATGTGTGTGTATACATACATACATATATATATATGTATATGTATAAGTTAATCACACCAATGGTTTATTAAAACTAACGAGTTTAAACACTATATATGTATAACTCGAAAATAAACGCTTATAACATAGTGATACTCCAATAATAAATGAAGAATACTCTCTACATATATTCATACATATGTATGAATGAGAAATATATTAATCACTTAAACTATTAGTAGATGTGAATTTCTAGTGAATGAATCAATTATCTCATCATTTAGTTCTATAGGATTACTATTTACTACAATTAAAAATTATGTTGTTGAAAAACTATTATCATAGCACTATATATATAATTTTATATAAAAAAAAAATTATTGAACAAAAAAGTTTATAACAAATCGAAATAACATACTTGATAAATGAACTTGAATAATATTACACTTATATTGTAGTTAAAATATTTTTAAAAAATAAATCAATAATCAGTGATCTACATTATCCCCACTGAATTTTGCTATATGTGGAGGACAAAATGCATGCATGTACAACAAATACATTGACCTTGACTTGGATCAGAAGTCCTCAGACCAAGTCAGAGTTATATGGGCCATATATAAGCAGAATGACCTTCAACTTGTTCTGTACTTAAGGAGACGACCTTGCCCTTGCTGAAATACAAAGTTTTATTTTGAATATATGTATGACAGACATTATGATTGTAAGTTTAATTAAGTCTATTTAAATCTTATAAGTTATTAAGATGAATTTTATTGTTTTTAAAAATAAAATTTATGCTAATGAAGTTCTTAAATGAGATAATTTTAATTATTACTGTATTTAAAAATAAATTGATAATATTTATAAAAAAGTGGAGCAGCCAGTTTTTTCATAAACTGGTTGCTCTTTTCGATTCTTCTGTGTTTTGGCACTGACGAATGCTTGTAATAAATTCTATCAAGATTAGTTGTTCAATAAGATATCTATGCCCTCGTACATTGAATACAAGTCAATAATATGATGACAACATATATCTAACTTGTGGCAAGCTTGGCCTGACAAATTAAGACCCTCATAGGAAAATTCTTGGAAACCTTCTGAATAATTTTCATTTTTCAAATTTCGATATATTATAAATGTCTACACTCATTTTGAGAACTGGAAAAGTTCTCATTCTGTTTGCACTCAGTACTATCCTCAAAGATGGATGTTGAATCTTACAGTTTCACGTAGTTAGATTACAGAGGAGGTTTAGTGCCTGCCCATTATAAGTAGGATGTCTCATGTATGACTCCTAGTGACTGTATAATTGAGCTCTTTGTTATTTAGTTTAAGCTTAAAATGTCAATTTTTTGCAATTATAACAACTAAAATTTTATAAAAACGGTATAGTAAGGTAAAACTAATTTCTCGATAATTTTGTTTTACTGACTAACTATTTAAGTATATATAGTACCCATAAACAAACTGTTTAAGTATATATGCTCAAGAGATCGGTTACATTAATATCTAAAGGTTCTACAATGTGAGAAACATCTTCTAACCAAAAACAGAACTACACTGTGAGGAACCACTTTTCCATGTACATTAATTTGTCAAATATTATAAACATCAATTAAGCCATAAAATGGATTTGCTGCAATTCTGTTATGACTATTCTCGACACTGACCTTATCACAGCAACTAGTGCATGGGACAGATGCACTTAAACACATTAACGTAAATCGGTTCTGTATCAATATCATACTCTTTAACATGTAGGGCATTTTCCTTTACGTAATAGAAGAAAATGACTACTGCAGACAGAAGCAAACAGTGTGTTGCTAAGAGAAACACTTTCATATAATAGTCTTAATACTACTCCTAACTAAAATTTATTATGTGATAGCCTGTTAATTTTTTCATTCAATCATATATATATATAGTCTTTTTATCGCATTCCGTGTTCTTATTGTTAACAGTACACATAATGTGGTGACACCATTTTATTTAAGATTTGTTTATATCCACCAGTGACGGAGGCAGGATTATTGATTTAGGGGGGCCGATCAAAAATAAATATTTAAATTTGTAAAATATATATAATAGTATTCAATAATTAAATATAACATAATTTAGTCATATTATAAAAAACACATTAATAATTAAATTAGATTTTAAATTTATGAATCAAAATAAAACGTAGCACTCTTTTAAATTTTGAAAATTTTATCTAATCAAATTTATACTAATTTTTTGTGGATCGTGCAAGTATTAATTAATTTTAATAGGTCTTGACAGAACTCCAATCTATTCGGTTTTAGATTAAAAAAATAAAGTAAAGAGCAAAAAAATTATTTTTAACGTTTTGATAAACAAAAATGCCTGTATGCTTCATGAACTTGAGAAAAGTATTAATCTTTGAATTTTTTCCAAAAAATAAAATGCACAACAAACGCATTGACATAGACTTGGATCTTAAGTTTCTACACCAAAAGTAAATTTATAGCTGTGTTTTTTTAAACTATGTTTCTTGATTATAGGAGGATTTTAATAATTTCCTATAAATTAATACGCCACTCTTGTTTGAAAATTCAAACACAACTAATTTTTCGTTTAGATGCTGGTCCACAATTTGAATCTTCGGATCCTTTCATATCCATAAATTACGGCCTGCAGCTTATGCTGTCAGTTTGCAATTTTAGTACACTATAAATATTATTGCCAGTATACTTAACCATCACATTCACCACATTGACTTCCTGATATCTCCTTTGGCACTGTAGGTGATAGAATTCAATAAAAGTAGTGACCGTATGATTGAGCTCTTTATTATTGATTTTATGCTTAAAATCTCAATTTTTGGCAATTATAACAATTAAAATTTTACAAAGGTATATTAAGGTAAACCTAGTTTGTCGATAATCTTCTTTTTCTGATTAAACTGTTCAAGCATATAGAGTAAAAAAACTAGGTTCTCTCTTTAGAGATCGCTTACATTTACATCTTAAGGTTCTGCACTGTGAGAAATATCATCTAGCCAAAAATAGAATTCCTCTACCTTGAGAGCAAATGAACATCTTAAAATTGTACAAAAACCATTAATATTTCCTAGGTTTGTCTATCATCTTTTCGACTTGTTAATATATCAATCAATCATCAATCATATCAATCACCATTATTGAGACATAATTCTATTACCATTATTTTAATATATTATTTTAGTTACCATTTTTGTATTATACCTCTCAGCCTATAAATAAACTTGACATTATACATTGTAGATACAGTGAAATAAACATTATTTACTTATATTTAATATAGTATCAGAGCTTAGGATTTATAATTTTGTTCGCTGTCATCATCCGCCACCACCCACCACCACAACATCACCCAGTCACCAGTCAATCACACCATCCAAACGAGTCAACTACCTCCCACGGTCCCACATCAGATCTTGTCATCACGCAATCATCATCTCATCGGCGCTGCCATTGCTCACATCTGTTCCTCACGCCGTCGCGCCATCACACCGTCACTCGTTTTCTCTGGTCTTGCATCTGTTCCAAATATGTTCCACTGCCGGCGTAGCATCACCGGTCTGCATTCAGCATCATCACATCATCTCATCGTCAACCGCTGTGTGCGTTTCGCGTCTGCCAGTTCTGTTCCGCTGCCGGCCTAACATCACCGGTCTGCATTCAGCATCCTCACATCACCTCTTCGCCAATCGCTATGTGTGTTTCGCGTCTGCCAGTTCTGGTTTGTTTCACCATCTGCATAGCCAGCCTCAGAACCGATTCACCAGCACTGAATCAGCCTCCACCGCAGTCTCCATCGCGCGTCTCTGTTCTGCCGCTGTCTCGGTTCTGCCGCTGTCTCCCACTGGTCTGCACGCTAGTCCTTTTCCCTCCTTGTCTCACCGCTGTCTGCAACTTCCTGGTTGTTGTTTACCGCTGCTGATGCATCACCGCTGTCTCTCCTCTTTCTGCTGCACTCGGTTCCGCTGCACGCTGTCGCACCACTTGGTTATTATCTCTTGCTGCCGCTGACGCTGTTGCACCACCTGTTTATTGCATCCGTTTTGCTGCACGCTGTCGCACCACCTGATCGGACCATCATAGTCACCATCGCACCTGGTTCTCTCGCCGCCGTTTCGCTGTCGCACACCATCACATTGCCCCTGATTCACTCTCTGGTCTATTTGGTCACGATTCTGCTCACTTCTGCCGTTATTTCATCTCAAGCTTGATCATCTCTCTCGTTGCTTGTCATTCCTCCATCACCGCCCGCTGCCTATCTCTGTCTCTATTCACGTCACACTGTCATCCGGTCTGTTATCACATCTGATCTATGATCTCTGGTGTCTAATCTCTGGTTTGTTCTTATTCTTTATAATACTATTTGGGCCCTTAAATTGATATTAATTGGGCTCCATTATTGCTTATTGGGATTATTGGAATTCACTGGGTTTATTTATTTTGGGCTTCTTTATGGAATATTCATGAACGACACCTATTTGCCATTATTGTAAGCTGTCAGGACATGATATTCTTCATTGCCCTACAAGACAATGTACGCATTGTCACAAAATTAAGCTAAAGCACTACAATCAAGATTGTCCTCGAAATATTAATCACGGAAGATTCTCAACCAAATCCAAGAGTGTTTCTCTCAAACCTTTTCAACATAATCAGCAATTTTGCACTGCTATAGCTAACGACACACCGGTTACTGCTGGTTCCTCTTCTATCTCAATTCACGATTTTGCCACTATGCTCCATCAAATCATTTCAAAATCTGGTAATCCATCCACTTCTGCTCCTTCTGTGTCAACAGGTAATTCTTCTTGGTATTTTGACTTCGCCTGTTGTAATCACATGACTTCTGACCCTACATATTTTTTTAAACAATCATCCTCTTCCGCTTTACCTATCATTTCTACAGCTAATGGTTCATACATGTCTGTTCAACATATAGGTCAGATCTCTACCGATAACTTATCCTTACAAAACACATTCTTCATTCCTCAACTAACCTTAAATCTTATCTCTGTGGGTCAGTTATGTGAACTTGGTTTTGATGTACATTTTACTTCTTCTAGTTGTAGTGTGCAGGATCCACAAACGGGGAAGATTCATGGGATAGGTCGTAAGGTTGGACGTTTGTTTGAGCTCATTCATCTTCAACTACCTTCACAGACCTTCTCTTCCTATCAGTCTGCTGCTACTCCTTCATCTTTACCATTAAGTCTTTGGCACTCACAGTTAGGTCATGCTTCTTTTAATCGTTTAGTTTCCTTATTGCCTAGTTGACATTTAGGCTCTGTAACTGACAATCACATTGACTGTTTATCTTGTCAATTGTCCAAACATCATGCCTTACCTTTTCATAATAGTGATTCAGTTTCTCAGGCACCTTTTGACTTAGTTCATTCAGATATTTAGGGACCCTCACCAACAACTACCATGGGGGTATCCAAGTATTTTGTTATCTTTGTGGATGACTATTCACGTTATACATGGTTTTATCTTATGCATAATAGGTCTGAATTATCAAAAATTTATTCTGATTTTATTCGAATAATTCAAACTCAGTTTTCCAAAGCTATCAAAGTTTTACGTACTGATAATGCCATTGAATATCGAGATACCACCTTTCATAATCTGTTGAGTCAAATGGGTACTATATGTCATCGTTCATGTCCCGATACATCGCAACAGAATGGTCGTGCTGAACATAAACATAGACATATTCTTGAAACAATTCGTGCACTTTTAATATCTGCCTCTTATCCTGAAAAGTTTTGGGGAGAAGCTGCATTAACAGTAGTATACACTATTAATCGTGTCTCATCCTCCATCATTAATAATCAAACTACCTGTAACTCTTAGAGATTTTCATTGTTTCTCTACTATCCTTTCTTTGTATGAGCCTCAATCCTATAAAGAGGCCAACACTAATCCTATTTGGCAGCAAGCTATGACTGAAGAATTACACGCTCTTGAGAAAACTCACACTTAGGATATGGTTGATCTCCCTCCTAATAAATCTGCTATTGGATGCAAATGGGTATATAAGATCAAAACAAAGTCAGATGGGTCTGTCGAAAGACATAAAGCCCGTCTCGTGGCCAAAGGTTTTACCCAGGAGTATGGAATTGATTATGAGGAGACATTTGCACCAGTTGCCAGACTCATATCTGTTCGTAGCTTATTGGCAGTTGCTGCAATCAAACGGTGAAATTTGTTTTAAATGGATGTGAAAAATGTCTTTCTTAATGGGGATCTTATGGAAGAGGTATATATGACACCACCGCCAAGGTATCCACATTCTCCACATAAGGTTTGTCGTCTTCGTTGGGCACTATAGAGGCTCAAGCAGGCTCCTAGGGCTTGGTTTGCTAAGTTTTCTTCCACCATTATGCAATTTGGATTTGCCTCCAGCTCTTATGAGATTCTGCACTATTTCTTCACAAGACCAGTCATGGTTCTATTTTCCTATTACTCTATGTGGATGATATGATTATTACAAGTGACGATATTGTTGGCATCTCTGATCTCAAAAATGATCTCCAGCAGCAATTTGAGATGAAGGATCTTGGTTTTTCTTGGACTTGAGGTTTCTTCTGACTCTGATGGTTACTATCTTTCACAAGCAAAATACATTTTAGGTCTTCTTACTCTTGCTGGCTTGACTGATAGTAAAATCAGTACTAGTCCTTTGGAAGTCAATGTTAAACTAACACCTTTCAAAGGTACACCACTTAGTGATCTCACTCTTTATTGACAACTTGTTGGGAGTCTTGTTTATTTGACTGTAACTCGATCGGATATTGCATATGCTATGCATATTGTCAACCACTTTATGTCTGCTCCTCATTCCACTCACTTTGCTGCTGTAATTCATCTTTTACGGATCTTAAGGGCACAATGTTTTATGGACTTCATTTTTCTACTCACTCATCTTTAGAGTTACGTGCTTATTCAAATGCAGATTGGGCTGGTGATCCTATTGATCGACGATCTACTACTGGTTACTGCTTCTTTCTTGGAGATTCCCTCATATCATGGCGTAGTAAGAAATTGACTGTTATAACCCGATCCAGTACTGAGACTGAATATCGAGCCCTTGTTGACACTACTCAAGAACTTGTTTGGCTGCGCTAGTTACTTCAAGACATGGGAGTTCACCATATCACAACCACTCCTCTTTATTGTGACAATCATAGTGCTATCCAAATTGCTCATAATGATGTCTTTCATGAACGTACCAAACACATTGAAATTGATTGTCATTTTGTTCGACAACATGTTCATTAGGGTACTATTAAACTTCACTCGATTGCTTCAGTTGATTAACCTACTGATGTTTTCACCAAATCTCATCCTCTTGGACGTTTTCATGAATTGGTTTCCAAACTCAAGCTTGCATCCATCTAGCCCTCTTGAGTTTGCGGGGAGATGTTAATATATCAATCAATCATCAATCATATCAATCACCATTATTGAGACATAATTCTATTACCATTATTGTAATATATTATTCTAGTTATCATTTTTGTATTATGCCTCTCAGCCTATAAATAGACTTGATATTGTACATTGTAGATACAGTGAAATAAACATTATTTACTCATATTTAACACGGCTCAAAATTGTTAGACATCTTTACTTCAAAAAAAAAAAAATTGTTAGACATCTTATGGTAGTGGCCGAGGCCCGATTACAATACTCTCCATGAAATTGACTTTATGTCTCCATTAATTCAAGATTCAACGAAGCCCAAATCGATCCCATATTGAAATGGGCTTTCAATAAAGTGTTCACATTTGGCATGAGTAAACACAAGTACGTACCCGCTTTGAGGAATGATAAATCGTATGTGATCAATTAAATTAATATAATGACATTTGAATTAGTACGTAGTAGCTTAGTAGGATGCAAGGAGGTCACAATGTTGGCCTTTTGTGCTCCCTAAGCAACTCATTGCATTTTAAATGTAAAGAATAATTCGTCAAGTTGCTGCATGTGAAGATAACAAAAATCTGCAAGTTTTACCATAATTTGTGAGCTTTTGCATTGATGCTATCACTTAAAGAACGATTTTTTCATCATATTTATCAGTTTATAAAGCTCTGTCAACAACAGATGCTCAAAACTAGCCATCGGGTCGTCCTGACTGGATGGCCCCAAATTATGTATAAGATCCCTTTGATTGATTGTTGGTGAATAAGCAAGGGAAAAAAAAAAAAAAAAACTCAAAAATAAGATTGAGGATGAAGAATGATATATGGGTGCCCAATAGGTACGTAGAAATCATTTGTTAATATAAAAATTCCTTTTCAAATTCAATCTTACCCATTGCAACCCATTTTTGTATAGTGTAAATTTACCTACTCATGTCACGTGAAAATTAAATTAATCAACAATTGTATATCATAACAAATATTACAACTTTTTAGAATTTAGTAGCAGCACAGATTTTTTAAATCTTTGTTGTCATTCAATATACAAAATATTAAGCTAACTAGCACATATATGTTTCAGTGTTTTTTATGCTCATTACAAGTTCTCCCTCTCCCAGTATCCTCAAAAGTTTATTTTCACTCTCTTTGTAGCAAACCTAAACAACAACATTTTGCTTTGCAAACATAGAACTTGCTCTTTTACTTTCTTCAAAAAGAGTCGGTGCCGTGTAACTTCCTTCTTGCTGCAACTTAAATTTCTAACATTCCAAAACGTTTCAATTTTTTTCACTTACCCATCTCTGCAATTATTGCTAGGAAAACAGAAAATTCATGGAAACCACTCAAGTAGGAAAGAGACATTTTAGTTCCAAATTCTTTTTATTAAAATTTTGCTGTCATCAGATATATATATATATATATATATATGCAAATAATGTATTATAATTATCTAAACTCATTTCGAGGACCCAAGAACTTCTTGGTTTGTCTGCATACCATCCTTAAAGGTGTTAACTATTACAATTTTACAATACTGCTTGGTTAAAGTGGACTAGACTTAACATTGTATAACAGAGATTTTATTTACCATTACCAGTATTCACCAAAAAAAATGCATTTGGGTACATATTATATACAATTATAGTCTTCGTACTAGTTATGAAATAATATCATCTCCAGTCAACAGGAAAAGAGCAATACCTATGATATATCATGTATGTCATGATCAAAGAGTGGAAGTATAATTAAGAGGAACCAAATTTCCACATACGTAAGTTCCACATTGAGTGCTGTCGGAAGGAATGTGCAGAGAAGGTAGATTTTGACACCACCCGAGCTTGGCACACAGTTCATGGTTCAATCAGCCAGTTCTTTTGACCCTGCTCCGTCGCAACCTCAGGTACAATATGTTACCTCAGCAGGTCAGCCAGTTTATCATTTTCAGGATCCAGACGGTCATAGTTTCTATGATCCACACATTTTATTTCGTTTTTTCTCCCAAGTTTCCTTAGGATCTCCAGGAGGGCGTGTTAGGGCAGCAAGGAAAACTGGTACACCGATGAGCTTCCTGCTCCAGTCTTTGCCAATGAATCTGTGTTCTCCACCTCTGAGCAAGAACACTATCAGCTTCTCCAGCAATTTATCCAGATTACCAAGACCCATGGTATCATGCTCTAGACATGGCCGTACAATTATTAGAAATTAATTAACAATACGCGTGAATAAAGTAACCTTCTTACAATTATTATAAATTAATTAACAGTATGTGTGGATAAAGTAACCTTCTTAGAAAATTTGTGGAAGCCAATAACTTCTTGTTGGGAAGTCGTATCAGCTGAGCTAGAATTCTCCCTTTATTTATTTATTTTCTTAAAAAAAAAACTTTTCATAATCTAATAATACACAAAATAAAAGATTTATTTAAGGAAAACGTTAGAAATGAGCCAAGCTTCAAATTAAAAGTTCAACCAGAGAGTCGAGTCTCGATCAATACTTAAACCAGATGGAAATTCAGAGTCTTTTAATGAGCAACGAGTGTTGATGATTGCAATATATTTCCGTTTTCTTTTTAAATGAAACAATATAATTTATTTATACATATCCTAAGAAATCAGCATACACATATTGTTACAAAAAGTTTGAAATTATAAATAAACTGCTCACATTTAGCATGAGTGAACGTACCCTCTTTAAGGAATGATAAATAGTATGATCAATTAAATTAATATAATGACATTTAAATTAGTAGTAGCTTAGTAGGATATAATCAGGTCACAATGTTGGCCTTTTGTGCTCCCTAAGTAGCTCTTTGCACTTTATACCAATATATATATATATATATGTATGTATCTTTGCATTTTAAATATAAATAAATAATTCGTCAAGGTGCTGCATGTGAAGATAACAAAAATCTGCAAGTTTTATAATAATTTGCGAGCTTTTGCATCGATGCTATCACTGAAAGAACGATTTTTTTTCATCATATTTATCAGTTTATAAGTCTCTGTCAACAAGACATGCTCAAAACTAACCATCGGGTCGTCCTGAGTGCATGGCCCCAGATTATAAAATCCCTTTGATTCATTGCTGGATAACAAGGGAAGAACAAAAAAAAAAAAAAAAAGACTCAAAAATAAGATTGAGGATGATGAATGATATATGGTTGCCCAAAGTATGTAGAAATCGTTTTTCAATTATAAAAGTTCCTTTTCAACTTCAATCTTACCCACATCAACCCATTTTTGTATAGCGTAAATTTATGTGCTCATGTTACGTGAAAATTAAATTAATCAATGCTAGTATATCATAACAAATATTGCAACTTTTTAGGATTTAGTAGTAATACAGATTTTTTAAATCTTTTTTGTCATTCAATTTACAAAATATTAAGCTAACTAGCACATATATGCTTCAGTGTTTTTTATGGTCATTAGTAGCTCTCCCTCTCCCAGTATCCTCAAAACATGCATTATTTATGCATTCTATACCATAAATCCAAGTAATTTAAAAAATATTGTTGTTTGGTTTAGTCCAATTTTTGATAAAAGCAACTAATCGTTGTAAAGTTGGACCCTCCATAATGTTCGAGTAAAAAACATAGGTTTTCCTACTTTTTGATTGTCGGCTATTTGTTCATCATTTTTTCTTCATTGAAATAATATTACATCAGAAATTAAATACCCTGCAAACCACTTCTTATTATAACAACATCTATAATACAAAACACAACCAAATATAGATTTGATTTTAAAAAAAATTGATCTGTGTATTTAAAGAAAATGCTAGAAAAGAACCAAGCTTCACACTAAAAGTTCAACCAAAGAGTCAAGTCTCGATCAATACTTAAACCAGATGGAAATTCAAGGTCTTTTAACGAGCAACGAGTGTTCATGATCACAACATATTCTCATTTTCTTTTTAAATGAAATAGTATAATTCTATTTGTACACATCTTAAGAAATTAGTACACACAAGTTGTTACAAAAAGTATGAAATTATCTAGTCTCCTAGGTTGATGTTGTTGTATGATTCACTAAACCTATTTCCAAGCTCGACGTTGTACATTCATATTGCACAATTTCATCTGTTTGCTTTGAAAAACCAGGCTTCTTTGGAATATTTAGATCTACTGCTTCATTTTTTAGCATCCAAGAAACTTCCAACATAGTTGGCCTATCAATCGAAATTTCCTGGACACACAACAAAGCTATATGCAAGCATCTTATCAGTTTACAATGGGAATCTATATCATCGAGGAATGAATCCATGAACTCCTTGCCCTTGCCATCTTTCCGTAGCTCATACGCCTGAAATGTTGTCAATTGGCAATTTTCACCTAATTTAATTGCTAACTTATATTGCTATTAGCCTATTATTCAATAAGTGTTGAAGAAACTCACATATTCAAGAAGGCTCAGATTATCATTTTCACCATATAAATTTGAGATTCTTTTGCCACTAATGATTTGTAGAAGTAGAACCCCAAAACTATAAACATCAAACTTTGTTGAGTAATAGCCTTCTCTAATGTATTCAGGAGGAGCATATCCACTGTGTATCATATATATAATTACGAACAACGGATCAATGCATATATGCATAACTAATAAGGATTTGAGCAATATGAAAAAAACAAGAGGAGGAAATATACTTACTATGTTCCAACGATCCGACTCGTATTCTCTTCAAGACTGTTTTTGGTAAAAATTTTAGCCATACCAAAATCTGATATCTTAGGCTTCATATCTTCATCTAATAAAATATTACTAGCTTTCAAATCTCTATGAATGATTGTCAATCTTGAATATTCTTGGAGATATAAAAGTCCTTGACAAATCCCATCAATTATATCAATGCGCTTTTTCCAATCCAAGTAATACTTTTTAATGGGATCTGCATTAAATAATTAATCAACAGTTAACAAAGGAGAAAACTGTAAATTGATAAAAATAATCACACATTAAATAAAGTCAAATGATTAGAGAGCTCTGGTGGCACAATAATCAATATTTACAATTTATCTACTATAACTGAAAGCGTAAACACACATAAAAAGAAATAGGAAAGCAAAAACTAACCAAAGAGGTATCGGTCTAAACTTTTGTTCGACATATACTCATAAACTAGCATATGTTCTTCCTTGTCAATGCAAAAACCCAAAAGTCGAACGAGATTTATATGTTGGAGCTTTGCTGTTAGCATAACTTCATTATTAAACTCCTCAAATCCTTGTGTAGATGTTTTTGAAAGTTTCTTTACTGCTACTTCTTGTCCATCTTGTAATATGGCCTATAAAATTATACAATCATATATACTTGATCTCATTTTTGTAAATCTTCGGTGTATCCCAAGAAAAACATAATTACCTTGTAAACGGGACCATATCCACCCTGACCAAGCTTATTTTCAATTGAAAAGTTGTCTATCGCAGCCTCAATGTCAGCTAAACTAAACAATACCAGATTTGGCGCATTGCCATTAAAATCCCCGGCTGCTACTGCTACGTTATTTACTTGGCTCCTTGATTCTTCAACAAAATCCACACTCCATATCAATAAAGAAACGTAAAAGTTTGGATAACACTTTGTTTTACTATAATAAAAATTTGATAGTTGTCTTGTGGAGGGTTTGACACAAAAACTAAACTACGTGACAAAACTTTTCAGAGAAAAACTCTGAAACTTGAGCTTCCATTATCGGAGAAATGAGAAAAAATGTTTATCCATCAAGTCAGTTATACTCTGTCCAAGGAGACTATTTATATACACTCTATTCCAACACAGAGTTACTCTGTTTAGCTTGACCATATATCTTCATATGTCTCGCACTTGCAAATTAAATACAGGTATTTTATTGGCAATTAGTAATTACCTTTTGATTTCAGCTTTCTCATCCACCTGAAATATATCAAAAGCCTAGCAGAAGCATAACG
This sequence comes from Nephelium lappaceum, assembly GCA_021234005.1. NCBI lineage: Eukaryota > Viridiplantae > Streptophyta > Magnoliopsida > Sapindales > Sapindaceae > Nephelium > Nephelium lappaceum. Next base: position 498,340 of record CM038002.1, on the reverse strand, counting down.
ATTGCAGTTGCAGGCAAAATGATTACTAAGAACAGATATGGTTGCTTATTTTTATTATGTTCTTCTGCTGGAGCCTGAGCTGGAGAAATAGGAGTATTCTCCTGAGCTGAAAAATTAATAGGTATTTTAGTAATAGTGAACCAATACGCATGGGATAAGGATTAGATTGCATGAGTGAATAAAGATTTGCTAACCTGCAGCCTGAGAAAGCACCCAATTATCATCATAGGAAACTTGCCAGACATAATAACCGAGTAGCCTCTTCTCCTTGGCATAAGAAACCTTAGCCCGAATGGCCTCAACATCATCAAAACCAATCCAAACTGTCCCCACTGTGCAATAATTCACCACATAAGTTGAATTATACGTAATATTTGATTCGTAATCTTGAAGGTAATTCTTGATTTCGGAATATGTCATGAGTTCATCCTCTGCTGGTCCCATAGCTGGTGCACCAATACCTTTATCCGAGTAGTTCACAAGCTTCCATGCATAGCCATAGTAAGGCAAACACATAACCAACTTATTTGCTGGTAATCCTGCATCTATCCACCCCTTAACAGAATTATCAGTATTGTTATCATTAGTAGGACCATACAAAGCTGAAGGAGGAGCTGTAAAGTTTGTTGTCTTAGGAGTGAAGTACTCAGCTGTCAGAACATGACTCCAGTTTACGTATTGTTGCACCGTGTCTATAGGGTACACTTCTGAATATAAACCTGGTGACTGCCGAACCCTTAGTGTCAAGATCAGTTGTGACTTGCTAGAGTTTCTTGCCTCTGAATTGATTGCAACTCGCCATTCTTCAAAGAGAATAGCCAGATTGGACATGTCCGAGGCTGTGTGTGGACGTAACCAGTAAAAGTCTAGACCTTCCAAGCCATATCGCCTCGCCGTTGTTATCGAGGAGTCGATAAAAGATTTCCTATAAGAAGAATTGCTTACCATTGAGGAATAGCTTGAATCCTCTGCATCTGGACCTCCGATGGATAGAAGTGTGGTGACTGATGGGTTTTTTAGTTTCACAATTTCCGTGAAGTTGGAGATGTAGTGTTCATCAGAAGGTGAAAAATAGAGCTCGTAGGAAGTTGAATTTAGATTAGCAAAACCACAAATAAGGTGAGTAAAGAGAGTAGAATCGATGCGCGAAACTGGGAAGTCTTGTGGTGTTGACCAATAATAGCCGGCTCTGATCCATGTTTGTGATTTTGTAGGGCGCAGTTGTAGAGAGAGCAGGAAAATTTGGAACAATACAATGCTTACTTTGGACATCATTGAGGAAAGAAGTTTTTTATTTTTTTTTGAGAAAGCTGCAACGGAAAGCCTATCTCTGGTGAATCTGGAAATTTGAGAACTCTCTTTATGCTTACTTTCACTCATAGATCTTAGGCTTTATAGTTAAATATGACATCACATAATAATACGAAGGAATTAAGGTTATCTATTTATCTTATTGTTTGATGTGATTCTGATTATACTAAAAATAATATATTTTTTACTGAATATATTAAAGTTGATTATATTTTAATAAAATTATTTTATAAATATTTCGAGATTAATTAGTTTAGTATTAAATTAAATTGATAAGATGTATAATATTAAATTTTTAATAACATATTCAATAATAAGTTTTAATAATATGTAATAGTTAAATTGTAAATAATTAATAAAATAAATAAAAGGGTAATTATAAATAAAGTAATATTTTTAATTGATAATATATAATATTATTTTTGAATATTTATAATAACATATATCAAATTAATTTTTAAATATTCTTAACCTAAATAATTAATAAAATAAATAAATGATAAAAACTTAGCTATAAATTTATAATATTTTTGTTAATTAATTTATAATATTTTTAATTGCCTCTGCATTGATTGCAACTCGCCATTCTTCAAAGAGAATAGCCAGATTGGACATGTCCGAGGCTGTGTCTGGACGTGACCAGTCAAAGTCTAGACCTTCAAAGTCATATCGCCTCGCTGTTGTTATCGAGGACTCGATAAAGGATTTCCTATAAGAAGAATTGCTTAACATTGAAATATAGATTGAATCGTTTGTATTACGTCGTCCTCCAATGGATAGAAGTGTGGTGACTGATGGGTTCTTTTCTTTCACAATTTCTGTGAAGGTGGGGATGTAGTTTTCATTCTCAGGTGATAAATAGAGCTTGTAGGAAGTGGAATTTTTATGAGCAAAACCATAAACAAGGTGTGTAAAATGAGAGGAATCGATGTCCGAAACACGGAACTGTTCTTGTGGAGGATTGTAATAACCGGCTTGGATCCATGTCTCTGCTTTTGCAGGGATGAATTCTAAAGAGACAAGGAGAATTTGAAAGATGAGAATGATTATTTTGGATACCATTGATAAAACCTGCAGCTTGAAGCCTATCTTTTGTGAACTTACAGATTTATATGTATATATTTAAATATGGCCGTAAACGAAAATTTTAAATTGAAATCCTATTGATATAGAGTTTGTGGGTGGGTAGTTGAGGCAATATGACAATTAAAAAACAAAAAAACGACATCAATTACGCTTGTTAAGTTCGTAGTGAAAGGAAAATTAATGCAATAATATCCAAAGGGACATGATGCACGTAATTAAGTCACAATTAATATTATTTTTTAAACTGATGGTATTGCGAAAAGATAGGCACGTGATGCACATAATTAAAACCATTGACCTAAACATTAACTTTTACATGAAAGTCAATATTTATATTCAATATAACTAGATTTGGATGGACTTTTAAAAATTTAGATTGAATATACTCAGATTTTTAAAATTTTTTGAATTCAATTCAACTCTTAAGTTGAACTCTTAAATTGAATACACCCTCCTAAATCATAATTAATAGTATTTTTTACACTGACCTTATTGTAAAAGGGTAAGCATGTGATGCACTTAATTAAAACCATTGACCTAGACCCAATGTTTCAAAACATGTTAATCACTAGTTGATTAGTGACCTAGTCAATCAAGGGGTACTCAATGAGTGTTAGGATTGACTGTCAGTCAACCTGTTAATCGACAATCAAACTTGATCAAATCTGTAAAAAAAATAAAAAATAAAAAAATAAAAATATTCTATAAGATCAAAAGACAATTATATGCCCACTAAATATTATAAAACTAGTCTCATACAATCTCAAAAGCAACTTTAGCACAAATAATATTTTCAACCCATAAAGACACCTAATTATTGTTTATTATCTAAACCAGCTATTAAATGGGATCGCAACACGAGGAGTGATCTCGTAAGAATAATGCATCTTGATTACAAACAATTCTTAAAAGTAACCTTTTTACATGAATATTAATTAAAAGGTCATTAAATATATCATATACTTTAAAAAAAAAATCAAAAATAAAGTACATAATGATTAGATCTAGAGCTTGGAATTAAAGAAAAACAAAGTGTTTGGACATATTAATTAGCACAATCCTATTTTATTTGCAATTGTTAGTCTGCTCAATTATCACGTACCAAAAGAATAATCAAAACAATCTTGACCGAATAATATATATTGACTAGAGTTTAAAAATTTAGGAAAATAAACATATGTTGTAATGACTATATTAAGATCCAAAATAATAAAAATATCAATCAAAATATTAAAAATATTTTTGGAAGTTTGATATTTTCATGGTATTTTGACGTTGATATACTTAAAATTTTCAAATATTATCAAAATTTCGGTGATATTTTAAAATACTTGATATTTATAGAAAATTAAAAATCAAAAATGAAAAATTGAGTGCAATAACAATAATAATAAGGTAGAAAAAGCATAAATGGTTTTTTGTCATTAAAAAAATAATAATAATAAAAGAAGACTGGGGCAAGTGCAAGTGAGAAGAGAGTACCTCACAAACCTATTTGGAGACTCAAAACCCTTTTAGGTGAGGGACACCAAACCAATCAAAATTCTATTTTATTTTAAACAAAAATAACAAGAATAAATAACACCCAACTTTTACTTTAAGCTTTACTTTGACCCATGCATGTCTCTATTTGTATCTAATAGTCCACCACAAGCGCACACAAACACACAAAATTTCTCATCTTTATACTCGCTCTCTTTATACAAACAGGGCAGTATCTGTAAATTATAATTGAGCTATCCAGGAGCTTCCTTTTTCTCTATGCAGCAGGACCAAAAATATATTATTAATAATCTGGGTACAAAAAAGTTTAAGGCTTTGAGTATTCGATCCTCGAAATCACAAAACATTATTTCTTTTCATTTTTTATTTTTATTCATCTAAAATGTAAAAACTGATATAAACACAAAATGAAATGGCAGTCATGGTAACAAACTTAGTGGCTTCAAACTTTAGTTATGGATACTTTTTCTTCTTGATAAAGTGTAAGATTAGATTTAGAGTTAGAGTTAAGAGTTTATGCTCAAGAGAAAGTTTGTTTTAAAGAAATATAATTAACTTTGTTTGGATAGGAAAGCTTGTTTTAAGAGATCGAATATTATTAATTTGTTTGTTTAAGGTTATGATTAATGTATTTTCGGGCGCTTATACTAATATGCAGATTTTTAAATTTAATCAATAGGTGTATTAAAGAAATGTATTTGGGTACATATTATACAATAGTATATAGTCTTAGATATTAATACATTACCTCTTAGTATTTTCTAGCCCCAGGATGTTGGAGGTTGGATGCCCATTAAACGAAATTTTACAAGCTTGTGTCAGCTTTCAAAGAAACAAAAAAAGTCTTAGGGGTAGTTTGTTTTTCGTACTTAACACTTAATGATGCTGACTTAGGTCAATTAAGATATTTTTGTTTGTTTTTTTAAGTGGTTAAATTACTTAAAACCACCTAAAAACCACTGAAAAAAAAAGTAACATTTTCTGACTTTTCACTGAATACCAAATCACTTGATGATTTTATAAATATATTATTCCAAGTTTATCCTTCCCAAAATAACATATTTCCAAGTTTATCCTAGTTATATATTATATAAATTTCTTTTAATGCTTTAACAAATAACATTGAAAAATAAAAACCCTAAACATCTAAACATCAAATTTTTTTACAGCTGGATTCCTATATTTCTCCGATCAAATTCTGGTAAGAATCTTTATTGATTTTCTTTATTAAACTACTTGTGGAGTAGCCCATATTGTGTTTATTTGTTAAATCTTCATTGTGTTGTTGTTTATGTATATTGATGGGAATTTGTTTGTGTATATCGAGTTTGTTTGTGTTTAATAGAACCTCAAAGTTTCTCATTTTCTTTATATTGAATTTGTTGTAGAATTTGTTTCTTCTTTTGGTTTTTTTATCTTAAAGGTTTATTGATGGAAACGCCATAAATCTGGACAATATTCTGTCAACTGTTATGGGGTGCCCTTGGACATATCAGTAGATCTTTATGTTTTTGTGGGGTATATATATATTGATTATTGTTGTAGGTGTTGCTAGTGTTTCATTATTGTTGTTGTTGGTGTTTATTTATTTATTTTTTTTTCCATTATTATTGTCAGTGATGTATACAATCTTTGTCATGATATCGTTGATTATTATTGTTGATTTGTTTATTTTATCAAAATTATTATGCATGCCGGTAGTTTAATTTATGATATCATTGATTTTTTATGATAATTTCAACTTTAAATTTTTATATAGATGTCTCAAAATAGTGAAAGTTGTAGGGCAAATTTTTATATAGAGTCGAAAAATATTAATTGATGATGAACTATTCGTCTAATATGACGATGAGGAGCTTCAATTGGATGGTGACAATACCAATGATCAAAGTCAAACACCAAGCACAAACAATGAATTTAGAAGATCAGATCAAGTGTTTATGCAACAACTCAGAGACCAAATTGCAAATCAATTTGTTTAAGTATTTGATTATTTTTGTTTAATTATAGTAGAAAATATATATTATTTTATAATTTCAACTTTTGTTGCAATAATAATTCAATTTAAGACCATTTCGTTTTTTTTTTATTTGAATATATAAATTTAATTGACTCTATATAATAATTCATCTTATTTTAATTATGAATATATATATGCGTTTTAGTATTTGTTAAATAATTTATTGTATTTTTTTATCATATCAGATAAAGTTACATAACAATTAATAGTAAAAGGACATAAATATCAAATTACTAGTTTTCAGACAATTGTAACTTTAAAAAACAAACAAGATTACTGTACATTCAGAGGTAAGAAAAAAAAAAAAAAACATGTCTTTCAAATTTTAGGTTTCAGTTATTATTCAATTTTCAGTCTTCAGTAGCACTGTTCAGTCTTCAGATAAAAAAACAAACGATCCCTTAGATGTTTTCGAAGAATATTTATCTTAGCGTCAACAAGAAGAGAGCAATAAATGCATGTCGATCATGATTGTAAAGTGGAAGTGTAATTGAGAGGAACCAATTTTTTCCATGTGTGACAAAAATTTGTCGGAGCTTTTCTAAAAGTCGTAGACACGGTCGTACAATTATTAGAAATCAACGATATCCATATCCAAGTCTTGGCAAGTTGGCGTGGCAGGAAAGAACCTCTGGTTGGAAAGTCACATCGGTTATTTGCTCTTCATTTTTCACGACAGAAAGTGATTTTCACAGTAAAGCATTGTGTGGAAGAGATTGAACTTTCGTATTTAGATAGAAAACTGACGTTGATTTATGGGTAACAGTCAGGTTCGCTGATAATATGTTTTATATGAAAGGCATGTTGAGTTCACATGTAAATAATTAAAGTAGGCTATTGGCTTTGATTTATGTATTGGAAAAATAAATAATTAAAGGAAGGCAGCAATGGTGATCATAGGCAAATTCTATGATTCAGAATAAAGTAAACGGAAATTTCTCATTTCATATGAGAATTAAAATTTAATAGAAATTTTCAAAAATGAAAGAAACATTATTTTTTTTTTTAAATCTATGTTGGAAGAGAGATTAGAACTTTAAATCTCAAAATTGATTTAATTATATGATTACCATCAAGTTATACTTATAATCTCTTGTTATCATTATATTTTAAATGTACGTTTTATTTTTCTTTGTTCACATCTAATCAAACAAGCATATACACTACTGTTCTGTTTCAAAAAGCCTGAAGTCATATAGCCTTAAAGTTTGAAATTGTTGTATCATTAACTGAATTACCTATTTCCAAGATCAATGTTGTAGAATGATGTTGCATAGCTTCATCAGTTTGCTTTGTGAAACAAGGCTTATTTTGGTCATTAGATTTGTAACTTCATTAATGAGGATCCAAGCAACTTCTAACATTAATGGTCTATCAATTTCAATTAAGATTTCGTGAACAGAGCTGAGCTATTTGCAAGCATTTTATCAGTCTACAAGGGAAAGATGTACTATCAAGAGATTGATCAATAAACTCCATGCCTTACCATTGTTTTACAACTCATTGGCCTAAAATATTGACAGTTGGCAATTTTCACTTAACAGGTAAAGCTATGATCACTACTATATATTCGACAAGGTTCAAAGAAACTAATTGTTACATATTCAAGAAGGCTCGACTTGTTTCTTTGTAACATCTATACTCGTTCGTCACTTCATTGTGAACTGATCACTTCTACAAAATATTATGATTTTATATAAAAAAAAATTTAATTGCCTATTAGAATAAGCATTAGATCCAACAATTCGGTTTTTTTTTTTTCCTTATAATAAATATTTAAAGATCCATTTTTTTAGATATTATCAAATATTTAATTAATCTAGATTAATCAAACAACGATCAGATGTTGCAACATATAGTATGATCATTATAAAAGAAATAAAAACAGAAACAACAATATTTTTAACGTGATTTGGTCTGTACTTACATCCACGAGGCTACACTTAGAGAATTAAACTAATTAGCAAAGTTACAAAAATACAAACATCAATTGATTAACACAATTAAAGATTCTCTCTTTACAATTACTACAATGTGTTGTATTTTCTTCATGAATTTAGTTTAGAGAGATTCTCTCGACTTCAATGATTTCTTGCTTCTTCAACTCCCTTCAAAAGCCCGAGATCCGCCTTCTCTCAAAAACTAAATTGTTCTTTATCTCGAAGAACTTACGTTGTTGAAAATGCTTAGAAAGCCACACTAATCTTAAGACTAAAAAACTCCAAAGAAAAACACTCTATGTCTCACAAAATACATAAAGCTCTAAAGTACATATGAGGTACTCAAACGACCTCTCTAAACTCATGAACACAATGGAGCTTTAAATGAGAACCGGTTTCTAATCAATCTCTTTGAAATTTACACATTAAAATTTGATTAGAGATAAATAAGGAAATAAGTCAAATCTGTCACAATAGTTCAGTTTCCTATTTGCAACAGATTCCAGAACTTGGACACAAAACTGTCCAGATTCATTTGCTAGACCAAAAATTCGAAATTATAGCCCATGTCAAAAAGGACAATGACCATTCTGCCTAACAAAACAATTGCTAATGTGAAAGCTTGAACAAATAAAGAAACTGACACATACCCAGTTTCCATTGTGGTTTCTAGTATCAGAGCCAAGTGCATAATCATGGTGAGTAATATAAAACTTCTTAGTATGCTTTGTGGTTGCAGTTTAATCTGATCTTCCACATCAGAAAAGAAAGATTTTCAAGTGATAGGTATATCAGTTGAAAACTAGTAACTTCAACAACACTCTCTCTCTAAGATAGTGGTTGTAACTTCTGGTGTAACAATGCAAAATACAGTCATAAACACTATTTTGTGTATGCAATTAAAATTTAAAGACCAAGTATCTAGAATTATCCCAAGTTATTCAAGAAGAATTCAGTTGATAAACATGGCATCTTCTTCGAGTTCCCGAGACATTTTTGCTCCCGTTTCTCCTATGTTCTCTAGAACCTTTTCGAATAACTCTCGACCCTCATTCTCTAGAATAAATAGTTTATATGAAGTTTCTTTTATTCCATAAGACCAAAAAATTCATGACACTCTATCTCCTTTTATTAATTCATATTCTACTTTTACAAAATCATCTTCATCCTTGATAAAATCCATAAAAACCCTGGTTAAACTAGACAGAAAACCTCTCAAGAAATATATCCAATCCATTAAGTTTGACAAATGTCAACTTTCTGTGAGTCAGTCAGAACAATATATTACACTGGAGATTCCTCAAACTTCTACAGACCAATGGAAGAAAGAAGGTTATACACACATCCACTTTGGTGCTATTAAACTAGCCCTCACATATCATGGCTGTAAAGGTCTACTAGTACCCAACTAAACTAGCATTACTCAGTACCCAACTAAACTAGCATTACTCGACACAAGGTACACTCAGTACCAACATGCTTATATAGCCACTTTACAGATAACTCTCAATGTTGGAACAATATCCCTAACGCTTTATCCCAAGTTCAACATCTCACTATCAGATGAATTTTGTTCATTTGCTCTTAAGGTTCAAGTCCACATCACTGGTACTTCATAAAAGAAGAGATCTATTGTAGCAACTCTCTATTATCAAATGATATGGAGAATCCAAGACCATGCTATTGATATTTCCTTGCCATCACTCACAGACACACTGCTACTAACAGTGGACTCAAAACAGACTACTCACTACACTTTCATCCCAAAACAAATGGAAAAAAAAAAAAGAACTCATAGAACTGTTGCCAGAACAGTGGATAACCAACTATAAGACTGCTTTTAAGCAAGAGGAACCTGTCATTTTGCAGGAATTAACCCTGAGACTCAATTAGGATGAAACTACTTTCATCATTTTTCCAAAGCCAAATGCTAAACCAAGCGCACCATCTTCGGAGTTTCAAACAAAGTTCACAATCACTTTGGTCAACACGGTTTCCCCGAAGGAAGACCCAGTAGTCTACTTCTGTCTAGATGGAGAACCGATCTTCTACTTTAAACACACACAAATTGGTCATTGTCCTTTTGACATAGACTATAATTGTAAGAGTTGCAAGAGAACTTCAGACAGAGAACTTTAAGAATCGAAGCAAAAGAAACCCAAAGATTCTCTTTATCAACTCTACTTGAAAGGTAACCTCATGGTTGGACTACTTGGTAAGCCCTTAGGAAAATTTGACTATATCGTCAAATATTCTAAGCCAAAAATGCAAGAACCAGTCATAAACCCATCGTGGGATTTGTGTGACCAGCTACCTAAAACGCCACCACCATCACCGCCTCCTTAGAGCCCATAGGCTCGAACACCACTACCTGGTTATAAGAAATCCTTAAAATGGATTGCTAAAAATACTGCTTGTAAACCAAAACCAAAATTCACAGAAACATCTACTCCAATTCCAATAATCATGATGATGCATCAATAAAGAAGATTTATGCACAATTGACTTAGAAAAATATCAAGAATATTTTAGAGAAATTTCTTAAATATTTATTCCAAAATAATATTTTTTCCCTCAAATGGAAATTCGATCCACATTGAAAGAGATTTAAGAAAAATAGTTTTTCCAAAATAAATATCCACCATTTTCTCACCAAAAGATATTCAAATCAAACTCAACAAGTGGTCAAAGATGCAGATAAGATATTAAAATCATATCAAAAACAAAAATTTTTCTTTTTCTAGATTCATGTTACAACAGAGACAAGTGCTTGTTGCAACATGAATCCAAACTCTATTGCAACATCAACCAGAAATACACAGAAAACAAATACTTGAGTTTGTTAAAAGATTTTTTCATATGATGTCAACTCGTTAGCACTTTACAAATATATTAGATTGGTCTAATGGTAACCACTCACTTGCACCCTAGAGGTTCTGAGTGAGTCATCTTTCCTCTAAACCTTGAATTTACTGTAATGTTTCAAAAAAATATCTTATCGATTTTGATTATTTTAAGCGTCCATTTGTAAAATTATCTATATGTATCGCTTTCTCTACCATGTTTGGAATCCAACATTTATTGGAAATTAAATTTATTAATACTCATAACTATTTATAAAATAATCTATACAAGTTTTTGACAAATATTTTTTCTTTTTAAATAAAAAAAATATAATTGTATTTGTACACATCTTAAGAAATCAGCTCACACAAGTGTTTGCAGAAAGTCTAAAATTATCTAGCCTTTGTAGTGGCCACAGATCTAGGCCTAATAATCATAGGCTCACAAGCCAATTTGACAACGACCCAATGTGTCAATCGATGTAGGCTTACAGCCCAACTTGTTGGTCGACATAGGTTTACTTTTCCTCATATGAATTGGCCAATGAGTCAAATGACATGGTTTACTCAACTTAGAGTAAATATACCTTCCGGCAGGTATAGCTCTTAGGTTCAATCGACTAAATTCAAGATAACTATAAATTGTTCCTATAGGTTGGTCAATATAACACCAACCTAAGATTCATAATCTGACTCTAACTCTTCCATCTCGAGTCCAATTATACCAGGACTCAACGATCGACTATATAAGGCACAATCTGATTAGGATTAACCTTCATCGTCCCTGATAACTTAGGGATGACTACGACCATCCTCTATTCGATTAGAACTCGGACTCCTAAGTCTACTTAAACTAGACTTCTTTCGACTTCATAGGACATCTTGCCTATAAAAGAAACCTTACACCCTCAAATCCGGAATTCCATCATACATGTGCTATCACGCTGCCAAATTGTCATCAGACACCTTCGAAATCCAACTCCGCTCACCTATACTAACGAAATCCTCACGATACCGTCTACATTCTCTTCTAGCACATCTTTCCTTTATCAAGCTTAATCGGATCCACCAACATAACACTTTCAGTCACTTGGTGTGATCAACTTAATATTGGACCACCACTATCTCGGATCGTCATCAACGTTGTTCTAGCCAACAACCTTGATCTACCTTGCCGCCATTACCTTCCATCTATGTTGCCATGCAGCCTAGCCATCCGATCTACATTGTTTTATAGTCTATACGGCCTATGTTGTTTAACAGCTCCTATCGTCCTTATTTTCCATCCTAACGCAACGAAGATGACACTTTATTACTTTTCCATTATCTTTCACATTCAATCTACTAATTTGAATGTCAAAGAGTTCTTGGCTAGCACCCCACTAGTGTCAAGATTATTCATGTTCTCTTTTGTTTGATTTGTGTAGGACATAAGTTGCTAGGTTTTATAAAGTTGACCAACGAGACCCACTTTCAGTCAACATACTGTAGTTCGACCCCACTACAGTTTAACGTTGTTTATGGAAATCTAGCAGTCTAATCCTTAGCAAACCAAACCACTTATTATCACAGAATAAGTAACTATTCAAAATTCACCATAGGATTCTCGCTCTCAATGTCTACAACAACAAGGTTGAGCACCTCCTTAACAATTGTGCGTTTGTAAAGTGAGTTTTCAAATTTACATTTTCATTCTTTCAATACTTATGATTTCAATTTCGGATGTGTTTCTGTTGCTATCTTATTCAAGTACAACTGCAATTAAACATCCTCATTTATTTGTAACTCTATTATACATCTACATGCTTGGTTAACATCTTACATTTAGGATTGGTTAATATATTATGTGTTGATTCCATGAGCTTTTACAGCTACAAGACTGCTTGTAACACTACATGAATATTTTCAGTAATATCTTTTGCATGAGAGGTGACACTAGTACATTTATTTACTATGAATTTCTACATCTAGAAGTTTTATTTGGTCTTTATAAGACAATGAGGGTAATTAATCAATTCCTCCACTCGTATAATGATGCTAAGTCGATTACCTTTAATATAATTCTTTCATTTGAAATTTGATTCGTGGAACTCCACTAAGGACAAGTGGATCAACTCTCGATTTTCTCTTGGTTCCACCTCGACGACTAGTAAATTTAACTGTAGGTGTCAAAACCACTAGACTGGATAAAAATCTGGTTAGGAATACTACAATCAATCATAAGCTTTCGGATGACTTGATATTCATTGTAATATGTTCGACTTTTAGTTTGAACTTGAGACTTGTGATTTAAGGAGACCATGGCTATACTCATCCTCTACTGCGTTGATCTACTGTCCATAGTTCAAGAAGGTTATGTCTATACCCATCCTCCGCTGCATTGATCTACATCCATGGTTTAAAGAGGTCATAACAACAACTAACCTCCACCACATTGATCTACATGTTTACATGGTTTGTAATAGTCGACCTCTGCCACTCATACGAATTAAAATGGTTCAAGGAGTTGACCTCCACCATGCATAGTTCTCAAAGGGCAAATCTCAACCACACAGTTGCATCTGTGGTTCAAGGAGGATATAACAACACCCAATCTCCGCCATTTCTATCTATATGTGTGACTTAAGGAGGACACAATAATACCTCACCTCCGTCATGTTATTGTAAGCCAAATGCTCTCATTCGCATATATTGTAAGCTGAACGCTCTCGTTTGCACAAAAGTAGACTAAAAAGTCAAACTACAAAATTCAACTAACAAACTCGAACTACAGAAGCCGACTAACAAAATGTTGCATTTTTCCTACTTAATATTCGGTTCGATTTATCTCGACCGAATAAAAGTCGAGACATTTTTCCGACTTAACATTCGGTTTAATCTACCTCGATAGAATACAAGTCGAAGCGTTTTTCCTACTTAACATTTAGTTAGATCAACCTCGACTAAATGCAGATCGAAGCATATTCCAACTTTACATTCGGTTCGATCTACCTCGATCAAATACAATTCAAGACATTTTTTTGACTTAACATTCGGTTCGATCTACCTCGACCGAATACAAGTCGAAACGTTTTTTCAACTTAACATTCGGTTCGATCTACAAGTCAAAGCATTTTTCCGACTTAACATTCGATTCAAACTATCTCAACTAAATACAAGTCGAAGCATTTTCGAACTTACCTCACATTCGGTTTGATCTATGTAGACTAAATATAAGTCGAAGCAACATTGTCCAACTAACTTGGACCATTGGCATCAATCATCTCAGAAGCCTAACTTAAATCATCAAACAAATTTTATTTATAATATTGATTGACCACGTCATACTCTTATTTCAAAGTATAGAAATTCTATTCCTTGTAATAACTTTGACTAGCAAACAACGTTGAAAAGCACTATAACACGAGATATGAGTCGACATAGAAATGTTGACTGATTAATTCTTATAGTCATAACATGGCAAATTCTCGACTAATGAAACGTCGAACACACGATTAACTTCCTTAAAATCAAGGCACGTTTTACAACATGAGCCCTGGTATAATGTTAACTTTCACCATACTAGTACCAAGTGGTTCAAGGAATACTCACTTCCACCACTAGAAATATCAACAAACATGGTCAAAATCTAACCATCACCTTACATCAATCTACATCGAACAATAATAGGTCATTCGACAAAAACATCATGATCTAATTGTCACAAAAGTCGTTCAGAATGAGCGCATATACATAAGCCTACTAACAAAATGTTGCATTTATCATATTCAACTCGACTTATGTCAAACGATTATAAGTCGAAGCACCATTTCCCAACAAACTAGGACAATAGGCACTGGTTTCATTTAACATTGAATGCCTTCAAGCTAAAGCATTAAACAAGCATTCAAAAAAATGTTAACCGACCAACTTTGACTCATCTAACAAAGTCAAACGATCGATGATCCATTCGACTTTAATACAAATGTCGAACAACGATGGATTAATCACTTGGATTAGTCACAAATAATCAACACCAAGTCGTACTAAAACGTGACATTATGATCCAATGAGTTTTAACGATTGATTTTGACTAAGTTGGTCGACACTTGAAGATACTGAATTACACAACTTCAAGTTGAAAGGATTAAGTGTAACTTAACTCCTAAAAATATAATGCATAAGTTTACTACCATCAATGCCATCAAGCATACACAATGGTACAACAATGTAAAAACATGCTAATATACATGTTACCTTACATACATAGCATTATGAATCAAAGCATACATTTGATGTCAAATACTCAGTACAATTGGCACATAATATTATAAAAGTAGTCCGAAATATAGTCGGATCGATGGACAAACATTAAAGTTGAAGCATTTACACAACTAATGATACGTCTAATCAATGGACAAAAAAGCAAAAAAGTTATTAAAAGTAAGCAAGCTCTTCTGATAGAACAAACAAAATGATGAAAGAGGAATGTTGATCAGGCATTTAGGTCGACCACAGCATCGATTGGATCCACATTCTTACTGGTCACACCAGCTACGCCATCGTCGGCCCCCTGGTTAACTATATCAGCATCTTTGGCAACCATCAACTTCCTCCATCCGTTCGTTCGGATCAACGTCCACTTGGTCGACTGGCTCATCGTCCTCAAACTTTGGACATATAGTTTCCCAATCTCCAATGACTTTCCTTGGCTCCCAATCCTTCTGCTTGCCAGAGAGAGAAATGGAGGCTAAAGGTGTGAAAGGGTAAAGAGGGGAAAGAGGCTAGAGAAGACAATTTAGGTTGTGTTTAGGTTCTGGTCATTATGATTAGGTTAGAAGATGATCTGGGTTGTGGTGATTCATTGTGCATCTAGATGATGGGTTTTTTGGTGCCCATTGATGGGTTGTTTTTTTTTTTTTATATATATTTTTCAAAATTTCTTCAATTTTTTTTGTTTTTCAATTTAAGTCTAAAAACAAATGCACCGTTATGGTAAAACGATTTAAAAAAAAACAATTCTTAAATTCTTAAATTTATTTTTTAATTTAACATTTTATTATTAAATGAAAAAAGGATTCTGTTTTTTTTTTTTTTTTTTTTTTAAATTCTTATTATGTCTTAATTTTAATTTATCTTTTATTTAATCTTTTCTCCAATTAAATCTCGACCATCCATCATAACTTTGATGAATGGTGGAGATCTAAAGTTTCTTTTTTTTTTATTTTTTATTAATTTCAAATAGTTAGTTGAACAAAAAGGTCAAAATGCCCTTCCAATTCCCTGTGTCCTAATTTTTAACTATCAACATTAATAGAAACTGTCTAATGATGTTTGTACCCTTGAACCTTTAAATAGTGCATGAAATGACCAATTGGCACTCTTTGAAAAATAAGAATTAATTGAACCATATACTGGTTTTAGTGGAAGGCCTTTACTAATGTTGTTACTTTTCCCATTTTACCCTTAGTTGTAAAAAATTATTAAAATAATTAAAAATTTTAAAATGTGGAGGATGCTTAATTACAATGAAGGGGGCTTGTTAGACATTAATAGAAAATGGTAATTACAAATGGAATTGGGTTTAATATATAATTACTAAAGCAAAAAAATAAATAAATAAACAAACAAATCAACCCAAATTAAAACTGGAATTGGATTTTTGGCTGATTGATTGAGTTTAATATATAATTATTAAAGCGGAAGAAATAAAAATTAAAAAATGAAAAATTTCACTTTAATCCTTAACGTTTAATGAAATCTTACATTTATATTCACTAACGTGTTTTTAGTTCCTATCATCCATAACATTTTAGAAATTCATCAAATTGCTCTTTCAGTAAAATAAATAAATAAATAAACAAATGTAACCTAAGACTATTCTTCACATTGATCTAATCCTAAAAAATTGTGCACATGATAATAAAAAAATCAAATTTGTGCACGTGACAAACACACTTAAAGCCCTGTTTGGCAGGACTTTTAAAAGCCAACTTTAGGCTTTTGAAAGGAAGAAGCATGCTTACGGAAATGTTTGGTTGTGCACTCAAAATAGCTCATGAGCTTTTATAAGTTCTTTTATAGGAAGCTAGCGATCCCAGCTTTTAGAGGAGGAGCTTCCGCATCTTTCATTTGATCATATGCTAGTTTTGTCATTAAGACGCAGTCAGAGAGGGGGAGCTTTTGCTCTTCGCCGAAGGAGGCGGCATTAATTTCATTTTGGGTGAAATCCACCAGCAGTGAAGTTAATTTATTAATTTGTTAAGAGGCAATTATAAATACTAAAATTATGAAGGGATGCAAATTTAATAACTGCAGTAATTTTAAGGTCATTTTCACTTTTGAGCCTACAGTCGATCTCATGATAAATACATAATCAAGTCAACATTCTTTAAGCCTTCACAAGGACCTTTGTTAGAAAAATCATGGAATGCTCTCCGTTGGAAACAGAAATGAATTCCCATGGCAAATCAGTAATTCAAATCCTATACGTCTTATTAAGCTTTTGAGTAACATATAATTACCTACATTCATGACATATGTTTACTCTCCCTTTTTTCTTTAATCAATTTTCAGAACTTTGAACAGGATATTTACATGCTTCATCAACTCAAGCGTTTGGTAAACTATTCGTTAGAGTGTGAAGCCAGAATCAAGGGTGTGGCGCGACCATGTTCTACAACTGGTGATCACGCAAGCTCTAGCAGTCAGTACTTCGACCTGAGGTTGCACCAGTATAGGTCACACGCCAGCCACTAAAGTGGTGTGACCTGGTATCGCGATTTCAGGTTAAACCACAACTTGTCCGATTTGGCCTCTGTTCGAAAAAAAGAATTTTACTCAAAGTGAAAATCTTGTGTATCCGTGAAACTATAAATACCCATGTACAAGGGTTTTCTTGTATACCCAGAAAAAGAGAGATTTTGAAAGGGTTTTGAGAGCAGCTACATGTGAGAGTTGCAAGTGGGTGCGTAAAATTTTTTAAGAATAATTAAAAAAAACTCATTATAGTTTATAAAATATTCATTTGATCACCTATTATTTTATTTTTTATCTAAAATCCCCATGACATTAATAAAAACACTCAAAATACTCTTTGGAGACGTGTGAAATAATGAAAATATTTCTGATGGTCACAAATTATTGATAAAATTATATGGGTAAAATGATAATTTCTATTAATTTTTTAACATTAGGGGGGATTTTGGATAAAAAGAAAACTATAGTGGTAAAATAGATATTTTTATAAATTACAATAGGTTTTTTAGGATTATCCTAATTTTCTATTGTTATCTCATATATTAATCATGAATTCCTATAAATTTCAGTTAAAAAAAAAAAAAAACAATTACGTACGATCATGTCTATCAACGTGGAAGAAAATAGAAATGATAAACAGATATAGATGTCGTTCTAGTCAATAGATGAATGGTGTAATTCATTATGACTTGATTAATTTCATTTTGTCAATTTTGATACTGAGTTTATTATAAAATCTTATGCATTTATCTATTTTGGCATTGACTTCACCATAAAATTTTATGCAGGACAAATGCATGCACCAGATACATTGACCTTGACCCTGGATGAGACAAATTGTAAAATCAAGGTTTATGTCTTCGTTACATGAGCCATTATATAAAGATAAAGGTATTAAAATGTGCTTTAGGTGTAAGATAATAATACTAATAAAATCGTGTTTATTATTATTATTATTATTTTTTAAAAAAAGGTTGTGTTGTGTTGAAAAAATAAATGAGAACTGTCTAATTGACTTAATTAATTTTGAAAAACTATTAACAACAAATGTATAAAGTAACACACACGGACGTGTGTGCACACACATACATATATATATATAAATATATATATTTCATTTCTTCTCAGCGTGCGCTAATATAATAAATTTAAGAGAATTCAGAACTATCCAAATTCAAACGAAAAATTCGTTTTCAATACATTCTAAGAAAAAAATTTGTTTTTACTCCATCAAACAAATTAATTACACCTAGTACCTCATTTTGACTAAAATACCTGTAAGTAACAAAATCTTAAATTGGAGCTACCGTGACAGGAGACTCTCATTAGCATGACGGGAAGCTCTCTTGTCAAACGTGACGGGAGAGCCTCCAGTCACACCTGTGTGTGACAAGAGGCTCTCCCATCACGCATGATAGTAGAGTCTCATTTTTGAAAATTTAACAAGGTATGTACTCACAGGGGAATTTTGGGAGTCATGGGGTATTGAGTTCAATTTATTTGTTTGGATAGTTGAAAACAAATTTTCATTTGAAAGTGGGTAAAAAAGATTTTTGACTTTGAAACGGGGGCAATGTTTAAAATTTTCATTAAATTTAATATTTTAATTATCAACGGTTATATTTACTTACTTTTACTTGCTTTGATCTAATTAACAATCATTCATGTATAATTAATGGTCCACATCTAGCGCACTGACTTAATTAAATTTTATTTAAGAAAAAAGACTTAATCAATTTTAGTGCATCCTAAGGTAAAATATATATATATATATATTAAAAGGGTGAATAAAAATAATTTAATTGAGTTTTAAGTTGTTAAGACACCAATAAAAAAAGTGAGTTTATACTTTATACTTTCTGTGCGCAAAAATAATCACATCCCATGTACATGATTAAAAAATCCATAACAGTGCAGTGTTTGAAGCTCAAAGTTGGTGATATTTACTGGATACGGTTGAATTATAAACTCTGATACGAAAATTGAATCCTGACAACAAATCCTATGCTGATATGAAATCGCAGGAAGTGTATCATCCTTGTGAAACACGCTTGCCTATGTAATGTACTGGTGGGCATGAAAAAATAAAAGAAGTAATATTCCCATGAAAGGGCATATGACTAGCTAGTTACATCCAGCATTGCTTGTGAAAGGATAAGTAATGGACGTACTAGTTCCCTAGGAATAGTATGGAGTGCTGAAGACGCTTGAGAATATATAAAAAACTGTTACATTTGGTATTGCTACTGAAAGGTCTGGGAATGGACAGATGAATATTCCCCAAGAAGTGTTGAGCACGCTTGTAATGACTATAGCCGTTTTTTGTTGACATGGTCAAACGATCAGTGCCAGTTGTGTAAGTCATATGTGCTCCGTGTAATATACGAATTAGTTGATCAGTATGATAAAATTGACATGATTAAATGACCAATGCTAGCTTTGTAAGTCAAATGTGCTCCGTGTAATGTACGAATAAATTGACCATTGTGATTAAATTGATCAATGAAATTTTCAATAGCTTTCTGTCATCTCAAAATATGTGGACCGTGTAAGATACGAATAAAAACTTTTTTCATTTTCCAATGATACTTACAGATGAGGAGCCCTCGCTGAAAACTAATTTCCACATATGTGACAATACACTTTTATTAAAGTCAAAGTCTCGTACGTATTAAGTGGTGTAAATCAATGAAAAGTTTAAATATATATATATATATATATATATATATAATTTTCACTTTCTGCCCTAATAAAATCACATCTCATAGTCTTAGTGAATGAAAGTTTAAATATATATATACAGCTTCAGACAAATTTTTAAATTATGAGTAAATTGATAATTTTTACATTAAATCCACAGGTTAAAAAATTCATAATAGTAAATAACATTTACGCAAAGTTCAAAGCATATACCATACACCAAGAGTAGTGACTGTTACATCCGACACTACTAGTGAAAGGCTTGGCAATGCACAAATTAGTGTTTGAATTCATTTTTAAAAATAATTTTTCATTTTCAAAAAGGAAAAATGAAAGTTGTTTGATGGTACATTTTGTAAAGTGTGTTTTTAAAAATTGGAAGAACCTTTTTGTAAATTATAACTAAAAGATAAAAAATAACTTTTTTATGTTTTTTTTTTCATCATTTTCAACACAAATCATTACTTTTATATCTAAATAACTATTAACTCATTTTAAAAAATACCAAACACATTTATATCATTTTCTTTTTCTAATATAATTTCCTCGAGAAGTGTTGAACACGCTTGAGTAAGCAATATATATATATATATATATTGAGCTCTCATTTTAAGGAACCAAAAAACTTCTTGGTTATTACTGAAATTTAAGCCAAACACCAATTAGATAAGTGTAATTATAAGAGATATCTTATTAATTAAATTAGTATCACAACTAAGTATGAGTTAATGAAAATATAATTTAGTTAAATACATAATTATAAGAGATGTGTTCAGCTTTTAAACTAAATTACAAATTGATGTAAAAGACTATACTATTGTTATGACTTTTCTTGAAATTTTGAAAATGATTAATGTTATCAATGCAAATTCACTAGAAACATATCTTCAATGTAATTAGATGAAACAAAACTCACAAGCGTGAGTGTTGACAACGAAAAATATAAATTTTTTTCTAACTTTTATGGTCTACATTAGAGCATAGAACATCTTCAATACTATTATCTATTTTTCAGTTTCTATTAGTGATATATCAATAATTTTTTTAAAATATAGATCTACTGTGACCAAAAAAGAAGTGCAAACACATATTTTCATCTCCAATGCAATTATCTAAAACAAAGTATGTATCACTTTTGATCAATCACAATAAAATATGTGTCACTCACTCTTTCATTTTATATTTTACAATTACGAAAAGAGAGTGAGAAAAATTTTTCATATTTTTAATTGGTTGGAAAAAGTGAGAAATTCAAGTTAGCTTTTATAGGAGAGTTTCTTGAGAAACTCATCTCCATATTCTCTATAAATTTTTGCCATATAAGCAACATATATGGATTAGATAATTGCATTGGAGATTTTTTTTTTTTTTTCCCTCATTATCTATGTATCCTATGTGATAAAAAAATTTAACTCAAATAAATAATTATATTGGAGATACTTTTAGTTATGATTTAAGGAGTGCAAAATATTTCGTTTAATTTATCTTTGAATAGAGTTATCTTGACCTTGTATTCATGTAAGTACTGAGAATGCATTTAGAGCATCTGACAAAGCTGTGTTGGCGAGAAAACGTTTTTTTGTATGCTTCTATTAATTAGAAATGATATTCTTATGATTTTACCGCAAGTAACTAAAAAGTTTGTAAGAAACTTAAAGGTGAAGTATGTAGAACCTTAAAATCAATGAGAAAATATTTGTACACAGTGAACAAGTTTAGGAACCACTTCTTTTTAAATTTGTTTTTGGCATCTATAATGGAACCAGAATGATTTGATTTACAAATATTACATTTATTTATTTAATCTCTTCTGATGCATTTAAAGAACACGCAAGAAAGATGCTTCACATTAAAAGTTCAACCAATAATTTAATAAAGTCTATTTCTTTAACCGGATGGAAATTCAAGGTCTTCTAACCAAAAGCGCTCGTGATCACAATAGATTACCCTTTTATTAAAAAAAGAAAAAGGACAGTTTATTTTTATTTGTACACATTTTATATCAACAAGCGCACGCAGCATGATTCAAAAAGCATAAAACTATCTTGCATCCAAGTTTGAAATTGTTGTTGTATCATTTACTGAACATGTTTCCACATTGGAAGTTGTGGAATCATACTTCACATCTTCATCAGATTTCTTTGAGAAACCAGGTTTCTTCGGAATCATAAGATCTGTAGCTTCATTTTTTAGCATCCAAGAAACTTCCAACATCGATGGTCTATCAATCGGGATTTCTTGAACACTTAGGAGACCTACATGCAAGCATCTTTCTAGTTTAAAATGGAAATATCTATCATTAAGGGATTAATCCACGAACTCCATGCCTTTACCATCTTTCCACAGCTCATACGCCTAAAATATTGTCATTTGGCAACTTTCAGTTAATTCAAATGCTAATTAGTTGACTGACTATTACTCAATAAGGGTTAGAGAAACTTACATATTCAAGAAGTGTCAAATGACTATTTTGATAACCATATAAAACGGAGACCCTTTTGCCACTAATAATTTGTAGAAGTAGAACCCCGAAGCTATAAACATCGGACTTTGTTGAATATATGCCTTTTTCGACATATTCAAGAGGAGCATATCCACTGTGTATTATGTATTTATACATATATAATTGTAACCGATGAACTAGTATACATATCAATAATAGATAAACTCTTGAATACTTCATAACAACATATATATATATATATATACTTACTATGTTCCAACGATCCAACTTGTGTTCGCTTCATGACCATCTCTTGAAAAAATTCTAGTCATACCAAAATCTGATATTTTGGGCTTCATGTCTTCATCCAATAAAACATTACTAGCTTTTAAGTCTCTATGAATGATCATCAACCTTGAATATTCTTGGAGATACAAAAGCCCTTGACAAATTCCTTCAATGATATGAATGCGTTTATTCCAATCCAAAATATATTTTCTCATAGGGTCTACATCGTCAAAATCATTATGAACAGTTAGTGAAGGATAATATTGTAAATAGATGAAATTCCTTCAATGATATGAATGCATTTATTCCAATCCAAAATATATTTTCTCATAGGGTCTACATCGTCAAGATCATTATGAACGGTTAGTGAAGGATAATATTGCAAATAGATGAAATAAGATCACACAGTTAAAAAAAAAAAAAAAAAAAAAAAAAAAACCACAAAACTAACCAAAGAGATAGTAATCCAAGCTTTTGTTTGACATATACTCATAGACTAGCATATGCTCTTCCTTGTCAATACAAAATCCCAAAAGTCGAACAAGATTTATATGTTGGAGGTTTGCAATAAGCATAACCTCATTCTTAAACTCCTCAAATCCTTGTGTTGATGTTTTTGAAAGTCTTTTTACTGCAACTTGTTGTCCTTGTAATACACCCTGTAACATCATACATTTATATACATTTAATCCTAGTTTTGTAAATCTTCCATGTATTCTTTGAGAAACATAAAATATTAATTACCTTATAAACAGGACCATATCCACCCTCACCAAGTTTATTTTCAATAGAAAAATTGTCTGTTGCAACTTCCATGTCAGCCAAACTGTATAATACCAGTGTTGGAGCATTGCCGTTAAAATCTCCAGCTGCTGCTGCATTATTTACTTGGCTCCTTGGTTCTTGAACTGTGTCCACATACGCTGTCAACCGAAAAACGTTAAAGTTCGGCTAACTTTTTGCTTCACCCTAATAAAAACTGGGCAATCTTTGCCACTTATAAATGAAATACGTGTATTTTATTTGTTACCTCTTGATTTTTGCTTTTTCATCCAACTGAAATATATTACAAGGCCTAGCACAAGCATAACAGCAGCAGTTGTAGGCAAAATGATTACTAAGAACCAATATGGCGGCTTATTTTGTTCACTTTTATTATCCTCTTGAGATGGAGAAATATTTGCACCCGGCTGAGCTGGAGAAATGTTTGCATCCTGCTGAGCTGAAAAGTTAATCCGCAATTTAGTAACAGGTGTCATGAAAATTTTAATTCGAAAATAATTGTGAATCAGTGTGAGATAAGAATTAGATTTGATGAGTTAAACAATGAATTGGTAACCTGCAGCCAGAGAAAGCACCCAATTATCATCATAGGAAACTTTCCAAATAACGTAACCAAGTAACCTCTTTTCTTTGGCATAATTAACCTTAGCTCGTATAGCCTCAACATCGCCAAAACCAACCCAAGATGTCTTAATTGTGACGTAATTCACCACATAAGTTGGATCATAGGTCACATTAGGGGAATAAAGTTTAATTTGATGCTTTATGTCCTTGTACACCACAAGTCCATCCTTTGTAATAGCAGGTCCAGTTGCCGGTGCACCAATACCATTAACCGAGGAGTTCGCAAGCTTCCATGCATAGCCATAGTAAGCCAAACAGATAACCAACTTATTTGCTGGTAATCCTGCATCAACCTGCCCCCTAACAGCATTATCAGTATTGTCATCATTAGTAGGATCATACAAAGCTGAAGGAGGAGCTGTAAAGTTTGTCTTCTCAGGAGTGGAATATGAATCAGTTAGAACATGACTTCAGTTTACGTATTGTTGCACCGTGTCTATAGGGTACACTTCTGAATATAAACCTCGTAATCTCCAAGCCACTACTGTCAAAATCAGTTGTGACTTGCCAGAGTTTCTTGCCTCCGAATTGATAGCAGCGCGCCATTCTTCGAAGAGAACTGTCAAATCGGACATGTCCGAGGCTGTGTCTGGATTTAACCACTAAAAGTCTAGACCATCAAAGCCATATCGCCTCGCTGTTGTTATCGAGGAGTTGATAAAAGATTTCCTATAAGAATAACTGCTTACCATTGAGGAATAGATTGAATAATATGCACCTGGACCTCCGATGGATAGAAGTGTGGTGACTGATGGGTTCTGTTGTTTCACAATTTCTGTGAAGGTGGAGATGTATTTTTCATCATCAGCTGATAAATAGAGCTTGAAGGAAGCGGAATTTAGATCAGTAAAACCACAAATAAGGTGCGTAAAGAGTGTAGAATTGATGCGCCAAACTGGCAACTCTTGTTGTTCTGGCCAGTAATAGCCGGCTCTAATCCATGTTTGGGTAGGGCGCAGTTGTAGAGAGAGAAGGAAAATTTGGAAGAACACAATGCTTACTTTGGACATCATTGAGGAAAGAAGCACTTTATTTTTCTTTTTTTTTTTGGAAAGCTGCAATTGAAAGCCTATCTCTGGTGAATCGCGAAATTTAAGATTGCTCAATTATTATAGCATACTTTCATCAATGTTTCATTGACAATCTCACCACTCAATGGATTTTCTTCATGGAGACGGTCTTGGTTCTCATTCCTTCATTGTTTGTTATTTACTTTTCAATTCCCATTTAGTAATAAAACCTTAGAAGTATACAAATCGTATAGATATCGTATAGCGATTGCGGGATCGTCTTCATAGAGACATGGAAATCGATTACCAAACCAGTTTTAGATGAAAATAAATAAATAAATAATAAAGTGTGTTAGAATTCCGGATTTCACTTAGATTTAGAAATTAATTATCAAAGCATCAAAGATTTATCGGTTGTATTTGTCGTTAATTTATCAATAATTCTCTTAATACATCTCTTCTCATAATGCATCGAACATACTCTGATCCACTGACACCTATCTTTCGATAGCTATCGAATGAATTAAAGGTCATTAGGTTCAAGATAATCTACTATCTAAGTTGGATTGATATTTTTATGAGATATTCGGTTGTCACTCGATCATTTATGGCGACCCAATTGTCACACTAATGGCCTATTTCATTTTCCTAACCTAGGGTAGGCATTTTATCAACCATTTTGTATGCTATTCCTTCCGGTCTCAACACACAACCTCAAATCATGTATATGGTGGCCAATCACATACAAGTATTAAGTTCTAAAATCTCTACTCAACATACACAACATCCTCTAGCAAAAATAATCAACTCTATTAATATTAATAATCAAAATCCATTATCATCCCAACACATATAAAGTATGGCTACATACAATGGAAAAATTATAAATATAAAAGAGAAGTTGAGAAAACAACCCATGAATCTCTCTCTCCTGAGTTTGAATCTATAAAGCTCTTTTTTTCCGAGTTCGAACCTTTGTATCCTCTTCTTCACTTATGCAAAGATTTCTCTCCAAAGTATGGATGTAAGATATTGGTGGGTGCAGTTTTGAAGGTGAAATGAAGGTGTGTGAGCTAAGAATCAATGGTAAGAGAAGGGGCATAAGAGCCCCATTCTTCGCCCTTTAAAACTGTGGAAAATGGTGTGTTTAAGATGTATTTAAAGGCTATTAAAGCCAGGTCATGAAATGAAGGGGAAAGGTCGAGATTGCCCTTGGACAGTGTGTTACGTTGCTATGCATGCTTTGTGGCAAGGTAGAACAGGTCTTAGCGTGTTGCTAGGCAAGGAAATTATAGCAAAGCTTGGTAGAAATGCGTTGTCATGTGCACTATTTGGTGAAGAAGCATGGAGGGGAGTGTGTATGCAAAGAAAACGCAGATTGGAGCCTATTTGGCTAGACACTAGTAGTAGATAGGCTCATATGGCAACGCACTGGAGGTGTAGTAAGGTTGCTGGTGCGTTGGTTAGTACGCAAGATGACAGATGAGTGCACATAAAGGTGCACTTGGGCAATGCAGAGGACAAGGCTATACATTGGTAACATTGTGTTGGGTGCTTCTGTGTAGGTGAACGCTCGCTGTTGCGCTCTATATGCAAAAATAAATTTGTTATACACTTAGTTAGGGGCTGGCTACTACAAAAACGTGCATGGAGGCTGTTTGAGCATGCTGCGGTGCTTGATTGGTAAAGATGCATGGCCTTGTTGGTGCACCAAGGCTAGTTAATATGGAAAGGGTCGTATAGGGGCTATCTCTCCCATCTAAGGTGCCTCCAATTCCCTACTTTTTTCTATACGATGATCGCCTGCTCAACAATTGCTCTTGTTATTACTATTATTTTTTTTAACCTTGAATTCTTTGCCTTGAATTTGGACCAAACTTTTAAGTTTATCGTGCACACATCATTTCCAACTTAGTTTTTGAAAAACACAAAAAATACACATAAAAACATTCTAAAACGATAACTAAAACATAGATTTGGAGGTTTAAATCTTCATTACATTTACCCTTATCATTGTTTCAAGTTGTCGATTCTCCAAAGCAACCCTTGGTAGTCATGCAGATTACTGTGAGTAACGTGCGTGCGATCATTTTACAGCTCTAACATTGCTATATTCTTGGTTGTTGCTAATAGAGCTACTACTTGCGGATGCGTTTCTAGTAGGTCTCTATGACACACCTTTGTTACGGTTCTCATCCCATTCTATTTGCTAAAGGGATGTTGGTTTGCTTTTTGCCTCTTATTCTAGGGTGGATTCCCACCTTGTGGAGGATTTTCCTACTATCTCTAGATGAACACTTAGGTGGTCAAGGTCAATGCTCGTAATGCATCCTCCATCCACTTAACTTGTTTGCTATGACTTCAAGGTTTGGGACACATGTTGGTCCGATTGCCACATTCGTCGAAGGTAAATTCTATGAAGCTCTGCACTCCTAGCCTACAACCATGTTCAGGTTGACCTGGTTATGGCCATGATTTGCTTCTCGTTGGTTTCAAACATCTACTGTGTGTTGCACTAAATTTGTTCCTTCCTCCATGCTTGGAAGACTACCCAATCGTGCACTTCTTCAAAGAGCACCTCCTTACGTATGAGCAGTTCTAGTCATTAGTTATTGCAAATAGATGAAAAGAACATAAGTAAGGGTAGAATTGTTAGAAGCAGAGATTTTCTAACCCTCCTTCTAGCGCTAGAATCTTGACGTCAAAAATCGATGAACATCTGAATCGATGTGAATTTAATGTGAGTTATGAATGAATGAATGCAAGTATAGAGAGTGAAAACAATGATAATGATGCAAGGAAGATAAATAGGAGACGAGAGATAATTTTTAACGTGGGTCGACCATTCGAATGATGCCTACATCTACAGTTATGTTATTTCATAATACGAAGACTGTGTTTAGCAGAGTTTTTGCTAAAGTTTAATGGTTGTTGGGTGAATATTTATGATCATAGTACTCACGAAGGACTCCTTTATATAGTGTTAAGATTCCTTATTTACATATGATTTGATTACTAGAATATAAGAAAGGTTAAGTTTCTCTTTCCTAATTTATAAAACCTGCACTTAACACATACATATTCAAATCAAAGTATAATTCTAATAATTTCCTTTTTGAAGTGATCTTTACTCATTATAAAAAAATTTCCATTTCTAGAATTATGCACTATTTATGGAAATCACAAGCAAGCATGTTTGCAAGCTGCTATGTTATTTGTGACCTCAAGTTGTTCCTTACGCGAACTAGTCAACGCAAGCTATTTTTATAATCTTAGAGGAATTAAACCTTCACAGGTTTCTACTATCATGGCATACATTGGCGTGTCATAGGCTGATGCGTTTTAAATTGCTTTTTACCCTACCTGGACCTTTAGGCCGGTTGGTCTTTTGGGCCTTACTAGTTTTGAGACCTAGATGCTATTTTTGGACGCAACAATATAATTTCTATGAATCAACTTATCATATCATTTATAAAACAAATTTTGACAAATTTTTTTTATAACCTTGCTTAATCAAGGAACAATAGCATTTGATGATGTTGACCTAGACATAGAGGTCATGGTGTTTAATAAATTGGCTATGCATGTAATGAAAATGACTAGCTTCCAACTTCTTACCTATAAAAGAACTTTGACATTGTCAATATTGATGGCGGACTTAATGCATCAGATAAAATTGAGTTTGTGAGAAATTGTCTTCTATATTCTCTAAAAAAATTAGAAAATTTTCATGAAGTACTTATGATTTTTACTTTGGGAACTTTAGAATTAGCTTGAAACTTATAGGGAAGTTACTATTACATGAACTTTGAGTTCCATTTGTGTGTTAGGATGATTTTATGAATGAATTAGTTAGTTTAAATCCATTTGAATATTATGTTGAAAAGTGCTTCATTGTAATATACTAATCAATGACAAGAGCCAATAAATTAGTTTTTTGGATTGTAAAACCATCCTCCAATACATGTATCACGTTTTAAAAACACATAAAAAGTCACATTATGAAATTTATAAT
Organism: Nephelium lappaceum; assembly: GCA_021234005.1. Classification (NCBI taxonomy): domain Eukaryota; kingdom Viridiplantae; phylum Streptophyta; class Magnoliopsida; order Sapindales; family Sapindaceae; genus Nephelium; species Nephelium lappaceum. Next base: position 469,036 of record CM038002.1, on the reverse strand, counting down.
TATTAGAGAAGTTTAAGCCAACCTGAGCACACATGGCAAATTTTAAAGTAGTGATGGATCTAGAAATTTATATGAGAGGGGGCACTACAATCACATCAATAGTTAAGGTTTGTTAAGACCAGTCGATATTAAATATATATAAGTTAATCACACCAATGGTCTATTTAAACCTAACGAGCTTAAACATTGTACACATGACTCAAAAAATTAATCTCTATAGTATTATGAGACTTCAACAATAAATAGAGAACACTTCTCATATATACTCATAAATATGTATGAATGGGAAGTGCATTAGTCACTTGAACTATAAGTAGATGTGAATTTCTAGTGAATGAATCAATTGTCTTATCATTGAGTCCCATAGTATTATTATTTGCTACAACTAATTAATAATTATAATGTTGAAAAACTATTATCATAGCATTATATATATAATTTTATAAAAAATAATTTATTGAATGAAAAGTTTATATCAAATCAAAATAACCCCATGAACTTAGATAATATTACACTTTTATTGTAATTAAAATATTAAAAAAAAAACCAATAAAATGTGTGATAATTAACATTAAGTCATTAACTAAGTCCAATAATGAGTGGTGTATATTATCAACACTGAATTTTGCTGTATGTGGAGGACAGAATGCATGCATGTACAATAAATACATTGACCTTGACTTGGATCATAAGTCTTCAGACCAAGTCAGAGTTATCTGGGCCGTATATAAACTGAATGATCTTCAACTTATTCTCTACTTAAAGAGACGACCTTGACCTTGCTGAAATACAAAGTTTTATTTTGAATATCTGTATGACAGACATTATAATTATAATTATAATTAAGTCTATTTAAATCTTGTAAGTTGTTAAAAAGTGAAAATTACAAGAAATAGCAATCCTAAAAGACGGAATTTTGTTTTTGTCCACTATTTTTTTTTTAAAAAAAATTATTTTTGACTCCTCAAACAAATTAATTGTAATCTATATTTAAATTATTCAAATTGCTCTTGCATACCTTGTTCTCCTCCTTCACTGCTCATGGTATAAGATTTTTTACTTCCTTTGTTAATTGTTTGAGCTTTGTTGAGATTTATTGAGTTTTTTTAATGATTTTTCAAGCTTTTTTATAATGCGGATGTTGGTTATTGATGTTTAAGGTTGGATTTGGCTTGAGAATGAAGATTTCCTATGAGATGCCACGTCAAAACGATGATTAGATAAAATTGATTTTTAAGTTCACTTAAAAACCGGTAATTGGACTTAAAAACTAGTCACCAGTTTTTAAAACCACGTTTTTTTTTTTTTTTTTTTGAATTGAGGATATTTTGGTAAATTTGGGTGTAAAATGAAAATAGTTTATTTTAGGGGTTAAAACTAAATTTCTATAGAAAAATGGGTAAAAACAAAACTTTTCTTTTAATTTGGCCAAAAATTACAAAGCTACTTAATTAAAATGAACTTTATTGTTCTTTTAAAATAAACAAAAAAAAAAAAAAAATACAGATGAGTGTGACTCCAATAGTTTATGAATGTAACTAAATTTATGCGGTTGAAGTTCTTAAATGAGTTAATTTTAATTATTACCTTATTTTTAAAAAAAAAATTGATAATATTTATAAAAAGGTGGAGCAGGCAGTTTTTTCATAAACCGGTTGCTCTTTTTTATTCTTTTGTGTGTTTGGCACTGGCGAATGCTTGTAATAAATTCCATCAAGGTTAACCGTTTAACAAGATATCTATACCCGCGTAAATTGAATACAATTCAATAATATGACAACATATATCTAATTACGTACTTGTGGCAAGCTGGCCTGACAAAGGCCCTCATCGGAAAATTCTTGGAAATCGGTTCTGTATCAATAGCAAAAACTCTTTAATATGTAGGACATTTTCCTTTACGTAATAGAAGAAAATGACTACCGCAGACAGAAGCAAACAGTGTGTTGCTAAGAGAAACTCTTAATGCTACTCCTAACTAAAATTTATTATGTGATAGCCTGTTAATTTTTTCATTCAATCATATACATATATGTATATATATAGTCTTTTTATCATATTCGTGTTCTTATTGTTAGCTGTACATATAATGTGGTGACATCATTTTATTTAAGATTATAAGGTAGGATTATTGATATAGGGGGGCCGGCCAAAAATAAATATTTAAATTTGTAAAATATATATAATAGTATTCAATAATTAAATATAACATCATTTTTTTTTTGAGGAATATATAACATCATTTAGTCATATTATAAAAAGCACATTAATACTTAAATTAGACTCTAAATTTATGAATCAAAATTGAACTTCTAGCTCTTTTAAATTTTGAAAATTTTATCTAATCAAATTTATACTAATTTTTTTATGAATCGTGCAAGTATTAATTAATTTTAATAGGTTTTGAAAGAACTCCAATTCATTCGGTTTTAGATTGAAAAAAATAAAATGAAAAGCAAAAAAATTATTTTTAATGTTTTGATAAACAAAAATGCCTGTACGCTTCATGAACTTGAGAAAAGTATTAATCTTTGAATTTTATCCAAAAAAAAAAAAAAAAAAATGCACAATAAAGGCATTGACCTAGACTTGGATCTTAAGTTTCTACACCAAAAGTAATTTTATAGCTGTGTTTTTTCAAACTATGTTTCTTGATTATAGGAGGATTTTAATAATTTCCTATAAATTAATACGCCACTCTTGTTTGAAAATTCAAACACAACTAATTTTTCGTTTAGATGCTGGTCCACAATTTGAATCTTCGGGTCCTTTCATATCCATAAATTATGGCCTGCAGCTTATGCTGTCAGTTTGCAATTTTAGTACACTATAAATATTATTGCCAGTATACTTAACCATCATATTAACCGCATTGACTTCCTGATATCTCCTTTGGCACTGTAGATGATACAATTCAATAAAAGTAGTGACTGTATAATTGAGCTCTTTATTATTGAGTTTATGCTTAAAATCTCAATTTTTGGCAATTATAACAATTAAAATTTTACAACAAGTGTATATTAAGATAAACCTAGTTTATCGATAATTTTCTTTTTCTGATTAAACTGTTCAAGCATATACAGTAAAAAAACTAGGTTCTCTCTTTAGAGATCGCTTATATTTACATCTTAAGGTTCTACACTGTGAGAAATATCATCCAGCCAAAAATAGAATTCCTCTACCTTGAGAGCAAATTAACATCTTAAAATTGTACAAAGACCATTAATATTTCCAAGGTTTGTCTATTATCTTTTCGGCTCAAAATTGTTAGACATCTTATGGCAGTGGCGGAGGCCCGATTGCAATACTCTCCATGAAACTGACTCTATGTCTCCATTAATTCAAGATTCAACCAAGCCCAAATCGATCCCATATTGAAATGGGCTTTAAATAAAGTGTTCACATTTGGCATGAGTAAACACAAGTACGTACCCTCTTTGAGGAATGATAAATAATATGTGATCAATTAAATTAATATAATGACATTTGAATTAGTACGCAGTAGCTTAGTAGGATGCAAGGAGGTCACAATGTTGGCCTTTTGTGCTCCCTAAGCAACTCATTGCATTTAAATATAAAGAATCATTCGTCAAGTTGCTGCATGTGAAGATAACAAAAATCTGCAAGTTTTACAATAATTTGTGAGCTTTTGCATTGATGCTATCACTTAAAGAACGATTTTTTCATCATATTTATCAGTTTATAAAGCTCTGTCAACAACAGATGCTCAAAACTAGCCATCGGGTCGTCCTGACTGGATGGCCCCAAATTATGTATAAGATCCCTTTGATTGATTGCTGGTGAATAAGCCAAGGATAAAAAAAAAAAAAAAAAACTCAAAAATAAGATTGAGGATGAAGAATGATATGTGGGTGCCCAATAGGTACGTAGAAATCATTTGTTAATATAAAAATTCCTTTTCAAATTCAATCTTACCCATTGCAACCCATTTTTGTATAGTGTAAATTTACCTACTCATGTCACGTGAAAATTAAATTAATCAACAATTGTATATCATAACAAATATTACAACTTTTTAGAATTTAGAAGCAGCACAGATTTTTTAAATCTTTGTTGTCATTCAATATACAAAATATTAAGCTAACTAGCACATATATGTTTCAGTGTTTTTTATGCTCATTACAAGTTCTCCCTCTCCCAGTATCCTCAAAAGTTTATTTTCACTCTCTTTGTAGCAAACCTGAACAACAACATTTTGCTTTGCAAACATAGAACTTGCTCTTTTACTTTCTTCAAAAAGAGTCCGTGCCGTGCAACTTCCTTCTTGCTGCAACTTAAATTTCTAACATTCCAAAACGTTTCAATTTTTTTCACTTACCCATCTCTGCAATTATTGCTAGGAAAACAGAAAATTCATGGAGACCACTCAAGTAGGAAAGAGACATTTGAGTTCCAAATTCTTTTTATTAAACTTTTGCTGTCATCATATATATATATATATATATATCTATATATATATATGTGCAAATAACGTATTATTATTATCTAAACTCATTTCGAGGACCCAAGAACTTCTTGGTTTGTCTCCATACCATCCTTAAAGGTGTTAACTATCACAATTTTACAATACTGCTTGGTTAAAGTGGACTAGTCTTAACATTGTATAACAGAGATTTTATTTACCATTACCACTATTGACTAAAAAAATGCATTTGGGTATATATTATATACAATTATAGTCTTCGTACTAGTTATGAAATAATATCATCTCCATTCAACAGGAAAAGAGCAATACCTATGATATATCATGTATGTCACGATCAAAGAGTGGAAGTATAATTAAGAGGAACCAAATTTCCACATATGTGATGATAAACTTTAACTAAGTCCCACATTGAGTGCTGTCGGAGCTTTTCTTAAAATTGTAGACATGGCCGTACAATCATTATAAATTAATTAACAGTATGCGTGGATAAAGTAACCTTCCTAGAAAATTTGTGGAAGCCAATAACTTCTTGTTGGGAAGTCATATCAGCTGAGCTAGATTTATCCTCTAATTTTTATTTTTCTTTTTCAAAAAAAACTTTTCATAATCTAATGATACACAAAATAAAAGATCTATTTAAGAAAAACGCTAGAAAGGAGCCAAGGTTCAAATAAAAAGTTCAACCAGAGAGTCGAGTCTCGATCAATACTTAAACCAGATGGAAATTCAAGGTCTTTTAATGAGCAACGAGTGTCCATGATCGCAATATATTCCTATTTTCTTTTTAAATGAAATAATATAATTTTATTTGTATATATCCTAAGAAATCAGCATACACATATTGTTACAAAAGGTTTGAAATTATAAATAAACAGTTCACATTTAGCATGAGTGAACGTACCCTCTTTAAGGAATGATAAATAGTGTGATCAATTAAATTAATATAATGACATTTAAATTAGTAGTAGCTTAGTAGGATATAATCAGGTCACAATGTTGCCCTTTTGTGCTCCCTAAGTAGCTCTTTGCACTATATACCAAAAAAGAATCTCTTTGCATTTTAAATATAAATAAATAATTCGTCAAGGTGCTGCACGTGAAGATAACAAAAATCTGCAAGTTTTATAATAATTTGTGAGCTTTTGCATCGATGCTATCACTGAAAGAACGACTTTTTTCATCATATTTATCAGTTTATAAGGCTGTGTCAACAACACATGCTCAAAACTAACCATCGGGTAGTCCTGAGTGCATGGGCCCAGATTATAAAATCCCTTTGATTAATTGCTGCATAACAAGGGAAGAAAAAAAAAAAAAACTCAAAAATAAGATTGAGGATGATGAATGATATATGGTTGCCCAAAGTATGTAGAAATCGTTTTTTAATTATAAAAGTTTCTTTTCAACTTCAATCTTACCCACATCAACCCATTTTTGTATAGTGTAAATTTATGTGCTCATGTTAAGTGAAAATTAAATTAATCAATGCTAGCATATCATAACAAATATTGCAACTTTTTAGGATTTAGTAGTAATACAGATTTTTTAAATCTTTGTTGTCATTCAATTTACAAAATATTAAGCTAACTCGCACATATATGCTTCAGTGCTTTTTATGGTCATTAGTAGCTCTCCCTCTCCCAGTATCCTTAAAACATGCATTATTTATGCACTCTATACCATAAATCCGAGTAATTTAAAAAATATTGTTGTTTGGTTTAGTCCAATTTTTGATAAAAGCAACTAACCATTGTAAAGTTAGACCCTCGATAATGTTCAAGTAAAAAACATAGGTTTTTCTACTTTTTGATTGCCGGCTATTTGTTCATCATTTTTTCTTCATTGAAATAATATTACATCAGAAATTAAATACCCTGCAAACCACTTCTTATTATAACAGCATCTGTAATACAAAACACGACCAAATATAGATTTGATTTAAAAAAATTAGATCTATGTATTTAAACAAAACGCTCGAAAGGAGCCAAGCTTTACACTAAAAGTTCAACCAAAGAGTCAAGTCTTGATCAATACTTAAACCAGACCGAAATTCAAGGTCTTTTAACGAGCAACGAGTGTTCATGATCACAACATATTCTCATTTTCTTTTTAAATGAAACAGTATAATTTTATTTATACACATGTTAAGAAATTAGTACACACAAGTTGTCACAAAAAGTCTGAAATTATCTGGTGTCCAAGGTTGATGCTGTTGTATCATTCACTGAACCTATTTCCAAGCTCGACGTTGTACATTCATATTGCACAATTTCATCTGTTTGCTTTGAAAAACCAGGCTTCTTTGGAATATTTAGATCTATTGCTTCATTTTTTAGCATCCAAGAAACTTCCAACGTAGTTGGCCTATCAATCGAAATTTCCTGGACACACAGCAAAGCTATATGCAAGCATCTTATCAATTTACAATGGGAATCTGTATCATCGAGGGATGAATCCATGAACTCCTTGCCTTTGCCATCTTTCCATAGCTCATATGCCTGAAATGTTGTCAATTGGCAATTTTCAACTAATTTAATTGCTAACTTATATTGCTATTAGCCTATTATTCAGTAAGTGTTGAAGAAACTTACATATTCAAGAAGACTCAGATTATCATTTTCACCATATAAAATTGATATTCTTTTGCCACTAATGATTTGTAGAAGTAGAACCCCAAAACTATAAACATCAAACTTTGTTGAATATTGGCCTTCTCTAATATATTCAGGAGGAGCATATCCACTGTATATCATATATATGATTACGAACAATGGATCAATGCATATATGCATAACTAATAAGGATTTGAGCAATATGAAAAAACAAGAAGAGGAGATATACTTACTATGTTCCAACGATCCGACTTGTATTCTCTTCAAGACTGTCTTTGGTAAAAATTTTAGCCAGACCAAAATCTGATATCTTAGGCTTCATATCTTCATCTAATAAAATATTACTTGCTTTCAAGTCTCTATGAATGATTGTCAATCTTGAATATTCTTGGAGATATAAAAGCCCTTGACAAATCCCATCAATTATATCAATGCGTTTTTTCCAATCCAAGTAATACTTTTTAATGGGATCTGCGTCAAATAATTAATCAACAGTTAACAAAGTAGAAAACTGTAAATTGATAAAAACAATCACACATTAAATAAAGTCAAATTATTAGAGAGCTATTGTGGCGCAATAATCAATATTTACAGTTTATCTGCTATAATTGAAAGCATAAACATACATAAAAAGAAATAGGAAAACAAAAACTAACCAAAGAGGTATCGATCTAAACTTTTGTTCGACATATACTCATAAACTAGCATATGTTCTTCCTTGTCAATGCAAAAACCCAAGAGTCGAACGAGATTTATATGTTGGAGCTTTGCTGTTAGCATAACTTCATTATTAAATTCCTCAAATCCTTGTGTAGATGTTTTTGAAAGTTTCTTTATTGCTACTTCTTGTCCATCTTGTAATATGGCCTATAAAATTATACAATCATATATACTTGATCTCATTTTTGTAAATCTTCGGCGTATCCCAAGAAAAACATAATTACCTTGTAAACGGGACCATATCCACCCTGACCAAGCTTATTTTCAATTGAAAAGTTGTCTGTTGCAGCCTCAATGTCAGCTAAACTATACAATACCAGATTTGGCGCATTGCCACTAAAATCCCCGGCTGCTGCTGCTACATTATTTACTTGGCTCCTTGATTCTTCAACAGAATCCACACTCCCTATCAATAAAGAAACGTAAAAGTTTGGATAACACTTTGTTTTGCTATAATAAAAATTGGATAGTTGTCTTGTGGAGGGTTCGACACAAAAACTAAACTACGTGACAAAACTTTTCAGAGAAAAACTCTGAAGCTTGAGCTTCCATCATAGGAGAAATGAGAAAAAATGTTTAACTATCAAGTCAATTACACTCTGTACAAGGAGACTATTTATACACACGCTATTCCAACACAGAGTTACTCTGTTTAGCTTGACCATATATCTTCATATGTCTCCCACTTACAAAAGAAATACAGGTATTTTATTGGTAATTAGTAATTACCTTTTGATTTCGGCTTTCTCATCCACCTGAAATATATCAAAAAGCCTAGCAGAAGCATAACGACTGCAGTTGCAGGCAAAATAATTACTAAGAATAGATATGGTTGCTTATTTTTATTATGTTCTTGTGCTGGAGCCTGAGCTGGAGAAACAGGAGTATTCTCCTGAGCTGAAAAATTAATAGGTATTTTAGTAATAGTGAATCAATACGCATGGGATAAGAATTAGATTGCACAAGTGAATAAAATTTGCTAACCAGCAGCCTGAGAAAGCACCCACTGATCATCATAGGAAACTTGCCAGACAAAATAACCACGTAGCCGCTTCTCCTTGGCATAAGAAACCTTAGCCCGAATGGCCTCAACATCATCAAAACCAATCCAATCTGTCCCCACTGCGCAGTAATTCACCACATAGGTTGAATTATACATAATATTTGATCCATAATGTTGAAGGTAACTCTTGATTTGGTAATATTTCATACTTCCGTCATCTGGCCAAGCTGGTCCAGTTGCCGGTGCACCAATACCATTATCCGAGGAGTTCACAAGCTCCCATGCATAGCCATAGTAAGGCAAGCACATAACCAACTTATTTGCTGGTAATCCTGCATCAATCCACCCCCTAACATAATTATCGGTATTGTTATCATTAGTAGGATCATACAAAGCTGAAGGAGGAGCTGTAAAGTTTGTTGTCTCAGGAGTGGAGTAGTCATCGGTGTGAACATGAATCCAGTTTACGTATTGTTGCACCGTCTCTATAGGGTACTCTAATCCTGAATATGAATGTGGTGATTCTAGAACCGCTACTGTCAAGATCAGTTGTGACTTGCTAGAGTTTCTTGCCTCTGAATTGATTGCAACTCGCCATTCTTCAAAGAGAATAGCCAGATTGGTCATCTCCGAGGCTGTGAGTGGACTTAACCAGTAAAAGTCTAGACCTTCAAAGCCATATTGCCTCGCTGTTGTTATCGAGGAGTCGATAAAAGATTTCCTATAAGAAGAATTGCTTACCATTGAGGAATAGATTGAATAGCTTAGATTAAGTCCTCCAATGGATAGAAGTGTGGTGACCGATGGGTTCTTTTTTTTCACAATTTCTGTGAAGGTGGGGATGTATTTTTCATCATCAGGTAACAAATAGAGCTTGTAGGAAGTGGAATTTATATCAGCAAAACCACAAACAAGGTGTGTAAAGAGAGAGGAATCGATGTACGAAACACGGAACTGTTCTTGTGGAGGCCAGTAATAACCGGCTTGGATCCATGTCTCTGCTTTTGCAGGGATGAATTCTAAAGAGACAAGGAGAATTTGAAAGATGAGGATAATCATTTTGGATACCATTGATAAAACCTGCAGCTTGAAACCTATCTTTTGTGAACTTACAGATTTATATGTATATATTTAAATATGGCAGTAAACGAAAATTTTAAATTCAAATCCTATTGATATAGAGTTTGTGGGTGGGTAGTTGAGGCAATATGACGAAAAAAAAATGGCATCAATTACGCATGTTAAGTTCGTAGTGAAAGGAAAATTAATGTAATAATATCCAAAGGGACATGATGCACATAATTAAGTCACAATTAATATTATTTTTTAAACTGATCGTATTGCGAAAAGATAGGCACATGATGCACATAATTAAAACCATTGACCTAAACATTAACTTTTACATGAAAGTCAATATTTTTATTGAATATAACCAGATTTTGATGAACTTCTAAAAGTTTAGATTGAATACATCCAGATTTCTATAATTTTTTGAATTCAATTCGACTCTTAAGTTGAACTCTTAAGTTGAATACACCCTCCTAAGTCATAATTATTCATCGTCAATCAACAGATACTCGATGAGTGTTGGGATTGACCATCGGTCAACCTATTAATCGACAATCAAACTGGATCAAATCTATAAAAATATATATATATATCTATAAGGTCAAAAGACAATTATATGACCACTAAATATTATAAAACTAGTCTCATACAATCTCAAAAACAACTTTAACACAAATCATATTTTCAACCCTTAAAGACACCGAATTATTGTTTATTATATAAACCAGCTAGTAAATGGGATCACAACATGAGGAGTGATCTCGTAAGAATAGTACATCTTGATTACAAACAATTCTTAAAAGTAACCTTTTTACATGAATATTAATTGAAAGGTCATTAAATATATCATATACTTCAAAAAAAAATTCAAAAATAAAGTACGTAATGATTAGATCTAGAGCTTGGAATTAAAGAAATTAGTGTTTGGACATCCTAATTACCACAATCCTATTTTATTTGCAATTGTTAGTCTGCTCAATTATCATGTACTAAAAGAATAATCAAAACAATCTTGACCGAATAATATATATTGACTAGAGTTTAAAAATTTAGGAAAATAAACATATGTTGTAATGACTATATTAAGATCCAAAATAATAAAAATATTGATCAAAATATTAAAAATATTTTTGGAAGTTTGATATTTTCATGGTATTTTGATGTTGATATAGTTAAAATTTTCAAATATTATCAAAATTTCGGTGATATTTTCAAATACTTGATATTTATAGAAAATTAAAAATCAAAAATGAAAAATTGGGTGCAATAATAATAATAACAAGGTAGAAAAAGCATAAATGGTTTTTTGTCATTAAAAAAATAATAACAATAAAAGAAGACAGGGGCAAGTGCAAGTGAGATGAGGGTACCTAACAAACCCTTTTAGTTGAGGGACACCTAACCAATCAAAATTTTGTTTTATTTTAAATAAAAATAAAAATAAGGATAAATAACACCCAACTTTTACTTTAAGCTTTGCTTTGACCCATGCATGTCTCTGCTTGTATCTAATGGTCCACCACAAGCGCACACAAACACACAAAATTTCTCATCTTTATACTCGCTCTCTTCATACAAACAGGGCAGTATCTATATATTATAATTGAGCTATCAAGGAGCTTCCTTTTTCTGTCTGCAGCAGGACCAAAAATATATTATTAATAATCTGGGTACAAAAAAGTTTAAGGCTTTGAGTATTCGATCCTCGAAATCACAAAACATTATTTCTTTTCATTTTTTATTTTTATTCATCTAAAATGTAAAAACTGATATAAACACAAAATGAAATGACAGTCATGGTACAAACTTAGTGGCTTCAAACTTTAGTTATGGATACTTTTTCTTCTTGATAAAGTGTAAGATTAGATTTAGAGTTAGAGTTACGAGTTTATGTTCAAGAGAAAGTTTGTTTTAAAGAAATATAATTAACTTTGTTTGGATAGGAAAGCTTGTTTTAAGAGATCGAATATTATTAATTTTGTTTGTTTAAGGTTATGATTAATGTATTTTTGGGCGCTTATACTAATATGCAGATTTTTAAATTTAATCAATAGGTGTATTAAAGAAATGTATTTGGGTACATATTATACAATAGTATATAGTCTTAGATATTAATACATTACCTCTTAGTATTTTCTAGCCCCAGGATGTTGGAGGTTGGATGCCCATTAAACGAAATTTTACAAGCTTGTGTCAGCTTTCAAAGAAACAAAAAAAGTCATTTTTACGAGAGAATATTTATCTTAGCGTCAACAAGAAGAGAGCAATAAATGCATGTCGATCATGATTGTAAAGTGGAAGTGTAATTGAGAGGAACCAATTTTTTCCATATGTGACAAAAATTTGTTGGAGCTTTTCTAAAAGTTGTAGACACGGTCGTACAATTATTACAAATCAACGATATCCATATCCAAGTCTTGGCAAGTTGGCGTGGCAAGAAAGAACCTCTGGTTGGAAAGTTACATCGGTCATTTGCTCTTCATTTTTCACCACAGAAAGTGATTTTCACAGCAAAGCATTGTGTGGAAGAGATTGAACTTTCGTATTTAGATAGAAAACTGACGTTGATTTATGGGTAACAGTCAGGTTCGCTGATAATAGAAGTAGGCTATTGGCTTTGATTTATGTATTGGAAAAATAAATAATTAAAGGAAGGCAGCAATGGTGATCATAGGCAAATTCTATGATTCAGAATAAAGTAAACGGAAATTTCTCATTTCATATGAGAATTAAAATTTAATAGAAATTTTCAAAAAAGAAAGAAACATTAATTTTTTTAAAATCTATGTTGGAAGAGTGATTAGAACTTCAAATCTCACAATTGATTTAATTATATGATTACCATCAAGTTATACTTATAATCTCTTGTTATCATTATATTTTAAATGTACATTTTATTCTTCTTTGTACACATCTAATCAAACAAGCATATACACTACTGTTCTGTTTCAAAAAGCCTGAAGTCATACAGCCTTCAAGTCTGAAATTGTTGTATCATTAACTGAATTACCTCTTTCCAAGATCAACGTCGTAGAATGATGCTGCATAGCTTCATCAGTTTGCTTTGAGAAACAAGGCTTATTTTGGTCATTAGATTTGTAGCTTTATTAATGAGGCCCAAGCAACTTCTAACATTAATGGTCTATCAATTTCAATTGACATTTCGTGAACAGAGCAGAGCTATTTGCAAGCATTTTAATCAGTCTACAAGGGAAAGATGTATTATCAAGAGATGGATCAATAAACTCCATGCCTTACCATTGTTTTACAACTCATTTGCCTAAAATATTGACAGTTGGCAATTTTCACTTAACGGGCAAAGTTATGATCACTACTATATATTCAACAAGGTTCAAAGAAACTAATTATTACATTTTCAAGAAGGCTCGACTTGTTTCTTTGTAACATCTATACTCATTTGTCACTTCATTGTGAACTGATCACTTCTACAAAATATTATGATTTTATATAAAAAAAATTTAATTGCCTATTAGACTAAGTATTAGATCCAACAATTCGTTTTTTTTTTTCCTTATAATAAATATTTAAAGATCCACTTTTTTAGATATTACCAAATATTTAATTAATCCAGATTAATCAAATATGTTGAGGCAAACAATGATCAGATATTGCAACATATAGTATGATCATTATAAAAGAAATAAAAATAGAAACAACAATGTTTTTAATGTGGTTCGGTCTTCACTTGTATCCACGAGACCACACTTAGAAAATTAAACTAATTAGCAAAGTTACAAAAATATAAACACTAATTGACTAACACAACTAAAGACTCTCTTTTTATAATTACTGCAATGTGTTGTATTTTTTTCATGAATCAAGTTTAGAGAGATCCCCTCGACTTCAATGATTTCTTGCTTCTTCAACTCCCTTCAAAAGCCTAAGATCCTCATTCTCTTGAAGACTAAATTGTTCTTCATCTTGAAGAACTTACGTTGTTGAAGATGCTTAGAAAGCCACACTATTCTTAAAACTAAAAAACTCTAAAGAAAAACACTTTATGTCTCACAAAATGCATAAAGCTCTAAAGTACATATGAGGTACTCAAACGACCTCTCTAAACTCATGAACACAATGGAGCTTTAAATAAGAACCGGTTTCTAATCAATCTCTTTGAAATCTATACATTAAAAACTTATTAGAGATAAATAAGGAAATAAGTCAAATCTGTTACAATAGTTTAGTTTCCTGTTTGCAACAGATTCTAGAACTTGGACACAAAAATGTCCAGATTCATTTGCTGGACCAAATTCGAAATTGGTCAACAGTAAATCTACATTAAAGAAGAAGATTTACACACAATTGACTTAGAAAAATATCAAGAATATTTTAGAAAAAATTCTTAAATAGTTTATTCCAAAATAATAATGTTTCCCTAAAATGGAAATTCGATCCACATTGAAAGAGATTTGAGAAAAATAGTTTTTCCAAAATAAATATCCACCATTTTCTCACTAGAAAATATTCAAATCAGACTCAACAAGTGGTCAAAGATATAGATAAGATAATAAAATCATATCAAAAATGAAAATTTTTCTTTCCAGATTCGTGTTACAACACAGACGAGTGCTTGTTGCAACATGAATCCAAACTTTATTGCAACATCAACCAGAAATACACAAAAAACAAATACTTAAGTTTGCTAAAAGATTCCTTCATATGATGCCAAATCTTTAGCACTTACAAATATATTAGATTGGTCTAATGGTAACCACACTCTTGCACCCTAAAGGATCTGAGTGACTCATCTTTCCTCTAAACCTTGAATTTACTATAATGTTTCAATAAAATATCTTATCTATTTTGATTATTCTAAGCGTCCATTAGTAAAATTATCTATATGTATCGCTTTCTCTATCACGTTTGGAATCCAACATTTATTGGAAATTAAATTAATTAATACTCATAACTATTTATAAAATAATATATACAAGTGTTTGACAAATATTTTTTCTTTTTAAATGAAACAATATAATTTTATTTGTACACATCTTAAGAAATCAACTCACACAAGTGATCACAAAAAGTCTAAAAATATCTAGCCTCTATAGTGTGTACAAATCCAGGCCTAATAATCATAGGCCTACGTGCCAATTGGACAACAACCTGATGTGTCGGTCAACATAGGCTTACAGCCAAACTTGCTAGAAGACATAGGTTTACTTTTCCTCATAAGGATTGGTCAACAAGTCAAATGACACGGTTTACTTAACTTAGAGTAAATATACCTCTCGGTAGAACAACTCTTAGTTTCGATCGACCAAATTCAAGATAACTATGAATTGTTTCTATAGGTCGATCGATATGACATCGTCGTCAGGTTCATAATCTGACTCCAACTCTTCCATCTCGAGTCTAATTATACCTGTACTCAATCATCTACGAGATAAGGCACAATTCAATTAAGATTAACCTTCATCGTCCCCGATAACTTAGGAATGATATGACCATCCTCCATTCCACTAGAACTCGGACTCCTAAGTCTACTTAAACTAGACTTCTTCCGACTTAGTTGGACATCTTGCCTATAAAAGGGTCCTCACACCCTCAAATCAGGAATTTCATCATACATGCACTATCACGCTGCCAGATTATCATTAGACACCTTTGAGATCTAACTCTACTTACCCATAATGACGAAATCCTCATGATACCGTGTACATTCTCCTCAAGCACATCTTTCCTTCGATAAGCTCAATTGAATCCACCAACACGACACTTTTAATCACTTGGTGCGATCAACTTAGTGCTGGACCACCACTATCTCGGATCGTCATCAACATTGTTCTAGCCAACAACCTTGATCCACCATGTCGCCATTACCTTCCACCTATGTTGCCATGCAGCCTAGTCATCCGGTCCATATTGTCTTACAATCTACACGATTTACGCTGCCTAATAGCTTTGATCTTCATTATTTTACGTCTTAATGCAACAAGGACGACACTTTATTTGTTTTTCCATTATCTTACATGTTTAATCTACTAACTTGAGCGTTAAAGAATCTTTGGTCGGCACCTCACCAGTGTCAAGATCATTCATGTTCTCTTGTTTGATTGGAGCAGGACATAGGTTGCTAGGTTTTATAAAGTTGACCGATGAGGCCGGATTTCAGTCGACATACTGTAGTTCGACCCTACTATAGTTTGACGTCGTATGTGGAGATCTAGCAATCTAATCCTTTGTAAACTAAACCACTTATTATCATAGAATAACCAACTATTCAAAATTCACCACAGGATTCTCACTCTTAATGTATACAATGACAAAGTTAAGTACCTCCTCAACAATCGTGCGTCTATAGAGTGAGTTTTCAAATTGACATTTTCATTCTTTCAATACTTATGAATTCAATTTCGGATGTGTTTCTGTTGCTACCTTATTCAAGTGCAACCGTAATTAAACATCCTCCTTTATTTGTGACTCTATTATACCTCTACATGCTTGGTTGTCGTCTTACATTTAGGATTGGTTAACATATTCTATGTTAATTCCATGAGCTTTTATAGCTACAAGATTGCTTGCAACCTTACATGAATATTTTTAGTAATATCTTTTGCATGAGAGTTGACACTAGTACATTTGTTTACTATGAATTTCTACATCTAGAAATTTATTTGGTCTCCATAAGACAATAAGGGTAATCAATCGATTCCTCCACTCGTACAGTGGTGCTAAGTTGATTACCTTTAATATAATTCTCTCATTTGAAATTTGATTCATGGAACTCCATTGAGGACAAGTGGATTAACTCTCGGTTTTTAGTTGGTTCCACCTCAACAACTAGTAAATCTAGCTCTCAGCGTTGAAACCACTAGATTGGCTAAAAATCCAGTTAGGAATACGATAATCAACCATAAGCTTTCGGATGACTTGATATCCATTGCAATATGTTCGACTTTTAGTTTGAACTTGAGACTTGTGATTCAAGGAGGCTATGGCTATACCCATCCTCCGCTGTGTTGATTAACTCTCCACAGTTCAAGAAGGTTATTGCTATACCTATCCTCTGCCACATTGATCTACATCCATGGTTTAAAGAGGTCACGATAACACCTAACCTTCGCTATGTCGATCTACATGGTTACATGGTTCGCAATGGTAGACCTTCGCCATTCATACGAACTAAAATGGTTCAATGAGTCAACCTCTGCCATGCATAGTTCTTAGGGGACACACCTTAACCACACAGTTACATCCATGGTTTAAGGAGGATATGACAATACTCAGCCTCCGCCACGTCGATCTATATATGTGACTTAAGGAGGACACGACTATACCTCGCCTCCTTCATGTTATTGTAAGTTGAACACTCCTATTCGCATCTATTGTAAGTTGAACGCTCCCATTTGCACAAAAGTAGACTAACAAAGTCAAACTACAAAAGTCAACTAACAAACTCGAACTATAAAAGTCAATTACCAAAACGTCACATTTTTCTGACTTAACAGTCAGTTCAATCTACCTTGACAGAAGACAAGTCAAAGCATTTTTCACACTTAACATTCGATTCGATCTACCTTGACCAAATACAAATTGAAGCATATTTCGACTTAACATTTAGTTCGATCTACCTCGATCAAATGCAAGTAGAGGCATTTTTTTGACTTAACATTCGGCTCAATCTACCTCGACTGAATACAAATCGAAGTATGTTTCGACTTAATGTTTGATTCGATCTACCTTAACCAAATACAAGTCGAAGCGTTTTTTCGACTTAACATTCGATTCGATCTATCTCAACTGAATATAAGTCAAAGCATTTTCCAACTTACCTCACATTCGATTTAATTTTTGTAGACTGAATATAAGTCAAAGCAGTATTGTCTAACTAACTTAGACCATTGGCATCAATCATCTCAGATGCCCAACTTAAATCGTTGAACAAATTTTCATTATAATGTTTATCGGCCACGTCATACTCTCATTTCAACGTTGAAAACCACTATAACATGAGACATGAGTCGACATAGAAATGTTGACCGCTCAATTCTTATAGTCACAACATGACAAATCGCTCGATCAACGAAACATCAAACACGTGATTAACTTCCTTAAAATCAAGGCATGTTTTACAAAATGAGCTTTGGTATAATGCTAACTTTCACCATACTAGTACAAAGTGGTTCAAGGAAAACTCACTTCCACCACTAGAACGATCAACAAACATGGTTGAAATCTAACTTTCACCATATGTCAATTTACATTGAACAATAATAGGTCATTTGACAAAAAGTCATGATCTAATTGTCAAAGAAGTCATTCATAACAAGCGCACGCATGTACATAAGTCTACTAACAAAAAGTTGCACTTATCATATTCAACTTGACTTATGTCGAATGATTATATGTCGAGCACCATTTCCCAACAAGCTGGGACAATGGGCATTGGTTTCATTTAACACTGAATGTTTTCAAGCTAAAACGTTGAGCAAGCATTCAAAACAATGTCCACCGACCAACTTTGACTCATCTAATGAAGTCAAACGATCGATGATCCATCCAACTTTAATACAAATGTTGAACAATGATGGATTAATCACCTAGATCAATCACAAATAGTCAACATCGAGCCGTACTAAAATGTGACAATATGATCCAACGAGTTATAACAATCGATTTTGACAACGTAGGTCGACACTTGAAGATATCGAATCATACAACTTTGAGTTGAAATGATTAAATGTGATTTAACTCCTAAAAATTCAATGCACAAGTTTACTACTATACATGCCATCAAGCGTACACAGTGTTATAACAATGTAAAAACATGCTACTATACATGTTACCTTATATACATAGCATTATAAATCAAGGCATACATTCGATGTCAAACACTTAGAACAATTGGTACATAATATTATAAAAGTAGTCCGATCGACGAACAAACATTAAAGTTCAAGCATTTACACAACTAATCATACAACTAATTATACGTCCGATCAACGGACAAATAAGCAAAAAAGTTATCAAAAGTAAGCAAGCTTTCCTAATAGAACAAACACGATGATGAAAAAGGAATGTTAATCAAGCATTTGAGTCGACCTCAGTATCGATCGGATCCACATTCTTACTGGTCACACTTGCTATGCCATCCTCGACCCCTTAGTCGACCATATCAGCATCTTTGGCAACTTCATCAACTTGCTTCATCTGTTCATTCGGATCAACCTCTACTTGGTTGACTGGCTCATCGTCCTCAAACTTTGGATGGATAGTTTCCTAATATTCAATGACTTTGCTTGACTCCCAATCTTTATGCTTGCCAGCAAGAAATTCCTTCATCAAGTTAGCTGTAGTCTTTAACACAGTCTTCATAGCTATTTGTTCAGCTTGTTCTCTAGTAGCCTGTAGTTCATGTTCAAGTGATGCCACCTTGGCCTTATATTCTTTCTTTAGTAGCTTTATTACCTATGGTTGAGACTGACTTCACAACCTTCGCCTTAGCCTATGCGACCTCATTTTTGGGGTTTTTAGTATCAACGAGGTTCTTCTCGATTGATTCGACCTCATTTTTTAACTTTGTTACCTCTTTACGAGCAGCACTTGTCTTCTAAGAAAGCATGAGTCTATATTGGAAGCCCTACCATACGAATAGGATAAGTAAATGCGGCTAGGCCATTAAACACAAAGAAAGTGATATTTACCTTAAAAAGATGAGCCAAAGTCTTTTCAGTTACGGTGGTCATATTACCTTTATATTGATTAAAGGCATATTGGAAGAGCAACTTTTCACTCTCTTAAGAGATGGTTGAACGATTCCCATTGATTGATGGATCAGGTGAAAAAGTCAAGATTACCTCTTCAACTAATGTGACTTCCACATGTTGCACTATTTAGTCCTAAGGCCTTTTCCTAGAGCTGAACCTTGTCAGATGACTAAGAGAAGCTGTAGTAGTTGAATTCTTGGGAAGAGTTAGCTCAATGATTATAACGATTATCTACCTAGTAGGTGCCAGCGCCTTCTTGTTGACTTTACCACTCCTCAACTACTTGAACAAGTCTTTCAAGCTTGAGATGGGAACCTTTCTTAATGTCAATATCTTGCTTTTTGCATGACAATGCAAGTGTTAACCAAAAATTGAATAATTAAAATTCAAGTGAAATGTCATACAACACTTACTATCGGTGAAACTTCACATGTAACTTTACCTTAACGATTCCTCTTTGAGTATCTCAACATATTTTCGATCAACTGCGTCAAAGCTGAAAATGTCGATCATGCAAATTATGCTTTCATCGTCGACCAAACCTTTATAATTGTCTGGTGTCACTGATACAAGTAAAAAGTCAAGGTTAAAAACAACCTTAAATCTCATAAAGCAATTAGCAAACAAAAGAGAAAGCAAACTGACCCAAGACACTCTAAGACAAGGGAATCGTACAATTGTCGAACAACCCCGACACTAGCTCTCTTCTTGCTAGAAAGTACTTCTCCTTCTAGTTCTTATCATTTCCTTCAAACTCAGGGGTCAAATGCACACAATGCTTTCGATACACTAACAAGTACCTACCTCCATCTCTCTCATTCTGTTTAACATAATAGGTGTACAATAAGATTCACAAACTAAACTTTAGGCCGTATTTTTCACAAAATCAGTCAACACCTAGCAATAGTTTCTATGAGTTTGGCATTAGTTGACTAGGGGTGATGTTCCCAATAACACAAAACGACTTTAGCCAACCCCAAAATCGGGAATCTCATGCCTACTTCAAATGGCCTTTCGTAGAACATGGTCCACCTAGGGACTATCCAATCCACTCGTTCGAGACTAGTAGGCAATCTCAATTCAACCCTATCAGGGATTTGATATGCCTCTCTAATCCAAGCAAGTTTTTTCGGATCTAGTATATTAGGGACATCCTCCTTTAGAATACCAATTGGTTCATTCTCAATATTCTCTCTAAAGATGTCACGGTCAATGGCCTCTTATATCTACATTTCTAGACTGTGTTGCTTCTTTTAACAATCGAGCTGCAATAGTTTGTCTTGACTTGCACCTCTATTGTTGTCATAAAGTAATCGTTCGAACCATCCGGACTAACTAACGTATCAGATGACTCCTTAATAGGTGGGTTGCTCGACAATTGGATAGCTTTGTCTTTCGTTGATATCTACCTAGGCATAATCGAATGAACAATAGAGCCTAGAGTTAGTTTTTATGTTAACTCAACCTTGACTCTACTCTAAGGTTGTGACTTAACTAAAGTTTACAAACACCTAAAGACTCGAGTTAACGTGATTTTTCAGATCAAACACTAGGATTTTACACAAAAAAGAAAAACCCAACTTTTAATCTCAACAGACCTTATGTTATTTCAAGTGAAAACAAAATCTATATTATAAATATTCAAACAAAATTTCGAGTGTGAGGCGAAATCAACTCACTAAGTTAGAAGCTTCAAGAACAAAGACAATGAGAATGAGGCTGTGAATGTCAATAAAGAGTCACAAACACTTCTTGTTAGTTGTCTCTTCAACCTCTTCCTTTCACTTGTTTACTCTATCTTTTTCTCTCTTTTAGTCTCACTTTCTCTCTCCACTCTTTTCTGTCTCTCTCTAAAAAGTGAGCAAAATGTTGAGTGAAGTCGAACCATTTGTTTTTATACAGAACAAATGAGTGGGCATTTTAAAATTCAAACTACGCAAAAAACAGAGCCCTAGTGGGACACGCGTTATTCATACAACATGCAAGTTAACTAAAAAAATTGGCTTGATTGACATGTTGAAACATTGCATTTGCATTTAATGAGATATCATCATCACCTAGATCTAGACGAGGTAGATGATTGAATGACATTTGCGTCATTTGACGAACGCCTTCGAACATTCGATCGGCACACAAGTACGATGAGCTAATTTCCAAAGCTTTACCATTAACGTGTCCTCAATCGAATATTATGATTAAACAATATGGCTACCACACTTTCATTCCCCAAATTGACTTCATCGAATGAAAAAATGGGGGACAAACTGTAATGGCCACGGATCTAGGCCCAATAATCATAGGCCCATGAGCCAATTGGACAAGGACCTGATGTGTCAATCGATATAAGCTTACAGCCCAACTTGTTTGTCAACGTAGGTTTACTTTTCCTCATAGTGATTGGTCAACGAGTCAAAAGACTTAGTCTACTCAAAAGTAAATATACACCCGGTAGAATGATTCTTAGGTTCAATCGACTAAATTCAAGAAAACTATGAACTGTTCCTATAGGTATGTTAACATGACACCGACCTAAGGTTAATAATTTGACTCCAACTCTTCCATCTTAAGTCTAATTAGACCAAGACTTAACCAACTACGAGACAAGGCACAATCCAATTAGGATTAACTTTCATCGTCCTCAATAACTTAGGGATGACTACGACCATCCCCCATTCTACTAGAAATTAAACTCCTAAGTCTACCTAAACTAGCCTTCTTCCAACTTAGTAGGACATCTTACCTATAAAAGGGTCTTACACCCTCAAATCAGGTATTCCATCATACATGCACCATCACGCTATCGAATTGTCATCAGATTCCTCTGAGATCCAACTCTCGTCACCCATCACAAAGGAATTGTCATGATACCGACTACATTCTCCTCCAGAACATTCCTTCCTCCTATAAGCTCAATCGGATCCACCAAAACGACACCTTTAGTCACTTGGTTCAATCAACTTAGTGCAAGACCACCACCATCTTCGATTGTTATCAATGTTATTCTGGCCAACAACCTTGATCCACCATTCCGCCATTACCTTCCATCTACGCTGCCATGTAGCCTATCCATCTGATCTACATTACCTTGCAGTCTACACGATCTATGTTGCCTAACAACTTTGATCATCCTTATGTTTCGTCCTAACGTAACAAGGACGACACTTTATTGCTTTTTCATTATCTTTCACATTCAGTCTGTTGACTTAAGCGTCAAAGGGTCCTTGGTCAGCGCCCCACCAGTGTCACGATCATCCACGTTCTCTCTTATTTGATTTGTATAGCACACAGGTTGGTAGGTTCTATAAAGTCGACCAACGAGGCCCGCTTTCAGTCGATATAATGTAGTTCAACCCCACTATAGCCTCCAAGTTTGAAATTATTGTATCATTCACTAAATCTAATTCCAAGTTTCAGGTTGTACATTCATATTGCACAATTTTATCTATTTGCTTTGAGAGACCAGGCTTCTTTGGAAGAATTAAACTTGCTGCTTCATTTTTTAGCATCTAAGAAACTTCCAACATATATGGTTTATCAATCGAAATTTCCTAGATATACAGCAAAGCTATATGCAAACACACCTTAATAGTTTACAACGAGAATCTATATCATCAAAGGATAAATCCATAAACGCTTATATGCCTGAAATGTTGTCAATTGGCAATTTTCACCTAACTTAATTGCTAACTTATATTGCTTACTAGCCCATTGCTTAATAAGTGTGAAGAAACTTACATATTCAAGAAGGCTCATATGATTATTTTCACCATATAAAATTAAGGCTCTTTTTTCACTAATGATTTGTAGAAGTGCAACCCTAAAACTATAAACACCATACTTTGTCAAGTATTGGCCTTTTTTAATATAATCAAGAGAAACATATCAACTATATATCATATATATTATTACGAACAATGGATCAATACATATATGCATAAATTATATATTTGCTTAACAAAATTTAGGGCTACATAATTTTTTTCCCAAAATAGTTGACTTTGCAGGTTCTATTTACCTATTAATTCTGAAACTATTACATCATTAATTGAACATATTTTTAAGGTCACGGTATAATTATTTTGTTCATCTTGATGAGTCTGTTTTGAGAAAGCAGGTAGCTTTGGAATCATTATATCCACTTCATTTTTTAGCAATGACAAAACCTCTAGCATAGTAGGTCTATCATTTGGACTCTCTTGAACACATAGCAAAGCTATTTGTAAGCATCCCATTGATTTGCATGTTGAATATGTATCATCAATTAATGAATCTATAAACTCCTCCTTACTTTTACCTTTCTTCCATAGCTATATCCCTACTAATTATCGATGGCCCATTATCATATATTTCAAAATATAAATTTTGGTTCATATAATTTAGTAAGGGTTACGAAAGAAACTTACATATTCAAGATGACTTAAATTTCCATATTTCCCATACAAAGAGGAAACTCTTTTGCCACTCAAGATTTGTAGAAGAATAACCCGGAAACTATAAACATCAGACTTGGTAGAGTATATAGCTTTTCTAACATATTTAAGAGGAATATAACCACTGCATTTGATAAAAACAAGAAATAACAAATTGGAATAAGTATATTTTAATAAATGATAGTAGAATGAACAATTAAGTTCATGTTTAAAATAATATTAGCAAGAAAATATGCTTACTATGTTCCAATAATTTTTTCTGTATTTGCTTCAAGATCATCTTTCATGAAAATTCTAGCAATATCAAAATCTGATATTTTAGGCTTCATGTCTTCATCTAATAAAATGTTTCTAGCTTTCAAATCTCTATAAATAATTGTAAAACTTGAATATTCTTGAAGGTATAAAAGCCCTTGAGTATCCCTTCAATAATGCAAACACGTTTTTCCCAATCCAACGTATAACATCTAGTTGGGTCTGTATAGAGTTTGTCAATTAAATCACAAGCAACTAGAATGATATATAATTAATTATATCATAAAAGCATGCTAAGCACTAAAAAAAAATGTAAAAGTAAAAGAAAAAGAGTGAAACCATAAAGGTAGTGTCCAAGCTTTTGTTTGGCATGTAGTCATAGAACAATAATATTTGTTCTTTTTTGTCAATACAAAATCCCAAAAATCTAACAACATTAACGTGCTGGAGTTTTGCCATAAGCATAACCTCGTTTTTGAACTCCTCAAAACCTCTTGTGTAGTGTCGATCTTGATATTTTAGAAGTCCGGTGCAAAATATATATATATATATATAAACTTATTTTATCATATTTGTAGTGTGCACATAATAATTCCATAAAGAGAAAATGAAAAAAAAAATGATATTATAAGACAAAATATATTCCAAATAAGATAAATACATTAATATAATGGTAAAAAAATTCATCATAATTCATAAATAAAATTTATCTCTAAATATCGAAGAACTCATAAAACATCATTTAAAATGTTTTCTTCTAGCATTTTGAGAAGCAAATTCATCAATAATATTTTCAAATTCAATCTTTTCCAACAAATCATTTTCAATGCATAAAATTGCCAATCCATTTAATCTTTCTTGTGACAGGTATCGTCAATAGCATCCTATAAGCAATTGATGCATTTGGACAACAATCCAAAACTTTTATACACTCAAGTATTTCAATGGCTGACTTTGTTTTTGATGGTAAAGTTACTTGTAATACTTTTAATTCAGAAGATAAATCATTGGAATTAATATCTAAAAAGCTACCATGTTTTAAAGATGTTTCAAGATTGACATAACATTCTTTCAATTTATTGTCATCCAGAGAATTTAGTTTCTTCGAATCATGTAAGAACCTAAAAATATTTTCATATGTTTGCAATTGTTCAAATCTACTCTTCAAGGAAGCAATAGCAACATCCATTACAATATTAAAATAATTAACTCTAAAGGATTCTTTAGTTGATTGTATCTTTTCCTTAAGTGCATTCTCATCAAGTTGTTTCTTTCTACAAATTTGACAATTTTTAGAAAATACAGTTCGATTTCCATATCAAATGCAATACTTTTAGCAGTAATCATGGCAGATGTAAATCCATTTCTCTATAATTTTCAAATAAAGAAAAAAAGAAATCAACCCCTCTAATTGTTCTATGGAAACATCAATACATATATCTTTGGATTGCAATATTTTACTAACCATATTAATATTAAACGAAATATCATGCCAAATAGTCATGCATAATAAAAACTCAAAATTTTCTAGTTCATTTACTAAACTTTCAGCTTTACTCTTTGTTTTGGCATCATCACTACTTTCTTGTAATTCTAACAAAGCTTCTTTTATTTGGGGAGCTTGATATCATATAACTTTCACACTATCAATACGATTCTCCAAACATGTATTAGACAATGTTTTAAGAGTTAAACCATGTACATAATCTTGCGAAATTTTCCATCCTTTTGTAGAACTAGAAAACAATGAATATATGCATTGAACAACACCGAAAAAAGATATTGCTTTAACACAAGATTGTGCCATATCACAAATAGTTAGATTAAGACTATGACAAGCACATGGCATGTACAATGCTCTAGGATTTATATCAAGTAATCTTTTTTGAACACCTTGATGTTTACCTTTCATATTAGCTCCATTATCATAACCTTGTCCCCTCACATCATCAATATTAAGATAAAGATATACTAATATAGATTGCAATTCATCAAAAAGCCCAAATCCAAATGTATCATTCACTTTTAAAAGTTGTACAAAGTATTCTTCTATTTTTATTGGACGACTTGCATGTCTACATATTGTATTATCAAAGTCATTTGTTCTTGGTGACTTACATCTGGAGTACAATTAAGTATTACAGAAAAATATTTTGCCTCTTTAACTTTTCTAATGATTGATTTTTAATGTTAGACGCTAACCTAGAGATCAATTCATTTTGAATTTTATGACCAAGATAATGATAATGAATCTCATTATCTTAAATGTGTCAAATATGTTCTTGCATTACCACATCTATCTCTACAATCATTTCAATTAAGCCAAAAAAATTACCATTATTATCTTCATAAATTTTCTTGTGAGTCCCACGAAAAACTTAATTATGCTTAACAAAACAATTCACTACAACAATAATTCTCACAAGAACTTGTTTTCAATGATTTTTTTCTTTTATAATTTGCTCTTGTATATGCTTATCAATTGTTTCATTCTTTTTCAATCTGATTAGTAAATCAATCCAAGTGTTCATATTATTTATATGCTCAATACTATTCTCATGTTGTTTAAGCCTCTCACTAAGATGCCTCCAATCATTAAATCCTTCCTTCGCTAAAAAATTATTCACGTGCATTGATTTAAATAATTTTTAGAATATAAAAATATAACTTTTACCTCAAAAATGAACAAATTTTTGGAATTCCATTTTCTTAACTTTAAATTGTTGATGAAATTTGAAAATTTTAACCAATAAAAACGAAAAATAACAATAATTTAGAGTGTATTATTGTGTAGCAGTCATCAATATGAAGGCAAAAATAAGTTAGGGTTAAAAATAATAGAGTGAGTTTATATATAGATAAAATATGTTTGTTTTGGGGCCTTTTATATGTTAGAAATATATTTTGAATTAAATTAGATCAAAAAGAGTAAATAGTGTTGGTATAAAGCTCTTGAAGCATGTTACTGATCCTTGGTTCGAGACATTGTAACACTAGTATTCTTGTTTTTTTTTTTTTTTCAAAAAAAGATAAAAAATGTATTTAAAAAACAGTATATGGGTGGGTTCGAACTTGGGTCCTCTAGTCCCCCAAAAAAATGCTTATTGAGGCCTTTAACCACCAAGGCAATTTCAAAAATATGGTTATATTGTGCAACATTTATTATATATAAATTTTACAAATTAATTATAGGAACAAAAAATTTGAAAATTTGTAAAATTTAGGGCCCCAAATTTTGAAAGCCCGGGGCTATCGCACCTCTAGCACGTGCTCAGGGGCGACCTTGTTGAGGCTATTTGAAAATTTGTAAAATTTATTAAGACAATAATGATAATTTTTTGGGCTTAATTGAAATGATTGCAAAGTTTGATATGGTAATGCAAGAGCATATTTGACGCATTCAAGATAATGAAATTCATTGTCACTATCTTGGTCATAAAATTCAAAATGAGTTGATCTCTAGGTTAGCTTCTAATATAAAAAAAAAAAAAAAATCATTAAAAAAGTTAAAGAGGCAAAATATTTTTCTATGATACTTAATTGTACTCTAGCTTTAAGTCACCAAGAACAAATGACTTTGATAACATGATGTGTAGATATTTCAACTCGTCCAATAAAAATAGAAGAATACTTTGTGGAGTTTTTAAAAGTGAATGATACATCTAGATTTGGGCTTTTTGATTAATTTCAATCTATATTAGTATTTCTTTATCTTAATATTGATGATGTGAGGGGATAAGGTTGTGATAATGGAGCTAATATGAAAGGTAAACATCAAGGTGTTAAAAAAAGATTATTTGAAATAAATCCTAGAGCATTGTACATGTCATGTACTTGTCATAGTCTTAATCTAACTATTTGTGATAGGGCACAATCTTGTGTTAAAGCAATATCTTTTTTTGGTGTTGTTCAACACATATATTCATTGTTTTCTAGTTCTACAAAAAGATGGAAAATTTTGCAAGATTATGTACATAACTTAACTCTCAAAACATTGTCTCATACATGTTGGGAGAGTTGTATTGATAGTGTGAAAGCTATAAGATATCAAGCTCCCAAAATAAAAGAAGCTTTGTTAGAACTACAAGAAAGTAGTGATGATGCCAAAACAAAGAGTGAAGTTGAAAGTTTAGTAAATGAACTAGAAAATTTTGAGTTTTTATTAGGCATGACTATTTGGCATGATGTTTTGTTTAATATTAATATGGTTAGTAAAATATTGCAATCCAAAGATATATGTACTGATGCTGCCATAGAACAATTAAAGGGGTTGTTTTTTTTTTTTTTTTTTTTTTTTGAAAATTATAGAGAAAATGGGTTTACATCTGTAAACCCATTATAGAGAAAATTTGTAAAATTTAGGGCCCCAAATTTTGAAAGCCCTAGGCGATCGCACCTCTAGCACGTGCTCAGGGCTGGCCTTGTTGAGGCTATTTGAAAATTTATAAAATTTATGAAGACAATAATGATAATTTTTTGGGCTTAATTGAAATGATTGCAAAGTTTGATATGGTAATGCAAGAGCATATTTGACGCATTCAAGATAATGAAATTCATTGTCACTATCTTGGTCATAAAATTCAAAATGAGTTGATCTCTAGGTTAGCTTCTAATATAAAAAAAAAAAAAAAAAAAAATCATTAAAAAAGTTAAAGAGGCAAAATA
Organism: Nephelium lappaceum; assembly: GCA_021234005.1. Lineage (NCBI taxonomy): Eukaryota > Viridiplantae > Streptophyta > Magnoliopsida > Sapindales > Sapindaceae > Nephelium > Nephelium lappaceum. Next base: position 440,105 of record CM038002.1, on the reverse strand, counting down.
TTTTTCTATGATACTTAACTGTACTCTAGCTTTAAGTCACCAAGAACAAATGACTTTGATAACATGATGTGTAGATATTTCAACTCGTCCAATAAAAATAGAAGAATACTTTGTGGAGTTTTTAAAAGTGAATGATACATCTAGATTTGGGCTTTTTGATTAATTTCAATCTATATTAGTATCTCTTTATCTTAATATTGATGATGTGAGGGGATAAGGTTGTGATAATGGAGCTAATATGAAAGGTAAACATCAAGGTGTTAAAAAAAGATTATTTGAAATAAATCCTAGAGCATTGTACATGTCATGTACTTGTCATAGTCTTAATCTAACTATTTGTGATAGGGCACAATCTTGTGTTAAAGCAATATCTTTTTTTGGTGTTGTTCAACACATATATTCATTGTTTTCTAGTTCTACAAAAAGATGGAAAATTTTGCAAGATTATGTACATAACTTAACTCTCAAAACATTGTCTCATACATGTTGGGAGAGTTGTATTGATAGTGTGAAAGCTATAAGATATCAAGCTCCCAAAATAAAAGAAGCTTTGTTAGAACTACAAGAAAGTAGTGATGATGCCAAAACAAAGAGTGAAGTTGAAAGTTTAGCAAATGAACTAGAAAATTTTGAGTTTTTATTAAGCATGACTATTTGGCATGATGTTTTGTTTAATATTAATATGGTTAGTAAAATATTGCAATCCAAAGATATATGTATTGATGCTGGCATAGAACAATTAAAGGGGTTGGTTTTTTTTTTTTTTGAAAATTATAGGGACAATGGGTTTAAATCTTCCATGTTACTGCTAAAAGTATTGTATTTGATGTGGAAATTGAATCTATATTTTCTAAAAAACATCAAATTCACAGAAAAAAACAATTTGATGAGAATACACTTGAGGAAAAGATACAATCAACTGAAGAATTCTTTAGAGTTAATTATTTTAATATTGTAGTGGATGTTGCTACTGCTTCCTTGAAGAGTAGATTTGAACAATTGCAAACATATGAAAATATTTTTGGATTCTTATATGATTCGAAGAAGCTACATTTTTTGGATGATAATAAATTGAAAGAATGTTGTGTCAATCTTGAAACATCTTTAAAACATGGTAGCTCTATAGATATTGATTTCAATTATTTATTTTCTAAATTAAAAGCATTACAAGTAATTTTACCATCTGAAACAAAGTCAACCATTGAAATACTTGAGTTTTAAAAGTTTTGGATTGTTATCCAAATGCATCAATAGCTTATAGGATACTATTGACGATACCTGTGACTGTGGCATTTGCAGAAAGTAGTTTTTCTAAATTAAAAATGTTAAAATCTTATTTGCGGTCAACTATGTCACAAGAAAGATTAAATGGATTGACAACTTTATGCATTGAAAATGATTTGTTGTGAAAGATTGAATTTGAAAATATTATTGATGAATTTGCTTCCCAAAATGCTAGAAGAAAACATTTAAAATGACATTTTATGAGTTCTTCGATATGTATAGATAAATTTTGTTTTTGAGTTATGATGAATTTTGTTATCGTTATATGAATGTATTTATCTTATATGAAATATATTTTGTCTTATGATATCATTTTTTTTTTTCATTTTCTCTTTATAGAATTATTATGTACACACTAAAAATATAATAAAATAAGTATATATATAAGGACCCATTATAGTTTTTCGCATCATACCTCTAAAATGTCAGGACCGGTACTGAGCCTTAACATCATCATAACCAATCGAAGTTGTCCCAGCTGTGCAGTAATTCACCACATAAGTGGCATTATACACGACATTAGCTCCATGTTGATCAGTGTAATCCCTAATGTACTTATACTTCATAAATCCACTTTCTGTGATGGCCAGTCCAATCGCTGGTGCGCCAATATTATTATCATTGGAGTTCAAGAGCGTCCATGCATAAACATAGTACGGTAAAACAAAATTGAACTTATTAGCTGGTAATCCTGCATCAATCCATTCCCTTAAACCGTAATTTGTATTGACATTACTAGTAGGGTTATACAGAGCTGCATGAGGACCCGTAGAAGTTATTGTTTAGCAGAAGTTGACAACGAGAGCTCGTAGGAGGTGGAATTGACACCAGCTAAACCACATATAAGATGAGTAAACGGAGTAGAGTTTATATAGCCGAAATTGGGAACTCATTTTTCAGATACCAGTAATAATAACCGGCTCTCACCCAATTAGTTTGTGCTTTTGAAGAGGGAAATTGGGTAGAGACAATTAGGAAAATAAGTAAGAAATTGACAATGAAACTTTTGGATACCATTGAAGAATCAATGTGCAGCTTAATTGAGCTGGAATCTTGTCATATACATTCATCACTAAATAGAACATAAATCAAATTCATAGACCTATCTAACACTATAATCCAACTGATTTTCCTAAGTCTGTTGTTTTAATTACTAGTATGAAGATGCAAATATTCTAAACGGCAGAAAATATTTCAAAAATTAAGTGACATGTATTATATATCCTTGTAGAATTACAAGATAATTATTGCAGTAAACCGGCCTTATTTGAGCAAATATAATGACCAAATTAACCGTTGTCTTTGTGTTTCTACATCTAGGGGCCTGCAGAAGAGATTGAACTTCGATCTTGTAGGAACTTATGGAAGTCCTTTTTGTTGGGAGCCAGGAATTTCATTGAGAGAAGTGAACATTATTATAATAACCCTTATTTAAAAGATTGATTTTCGTACTCTTTTGCCATAAATATATTAATATTTACAGTAGTCATCAATTTGTTTTGATATAAATATCTTGAAAACATCATAAAATATAGTTATCATCCGTCTGTATATCAATTTGTTTTGATTGGGCTTAAATATTATTGGGCTTGGCCCAGTGTCTGGAGTTTAAAACTATTTCATTGCTTGGAACGATTGTTGGAGAGCGGCAAATTAATTAAAATATATGAATTATCTAAATAATAAATCTGCAACTTCATAAACACAAAATCCAATATTCATGAATACTTTTGCCCACAAAAGTATGTTATATTTCCAATATTCCCTTATTATTATGTTAAACATTAAAAAAAAAAAACGTATTTTTATTATTTTAAGCAGCTATATGATAATTATTTTAAATTTTATGTAAACACTCATAGTAATACATTTTATTGTTTAACAACTCCTACTTTAAATATATTTAAAGTTTCGTGGCACTCAATTTTAATTTTGTAACTACAGGGTATATTGCCACTCATTAAAGTGATTTACATATTCATTTTTTTATTAAAATTTTAGAAAAAAATCTAAAAATCCCATAAAATGATAAATAATCTCAGTTTACCCTAAATTTTCAAAATATTAGTAAAAAAACCCCTACCGTAAGCCAAAAGCGATTTCCATATAAATTTTTGGTGGTTTTATGATAAATATAGTAAAAGACAAAATACCCTTATTATATTCAAAAATAAAAAACTAAACAAATTAATCCAATTACCAAACTCTCCTTTCATAACTAAAATAAAATAAATTAAAAAAAAAAAAAAATCTTTATTAATTATTATTATTTTCTAAATTAAATTAATTTCTTAAATTAAATTTTTTATTATTATTAATTAATTATAAACATCTTTTTATAAAAACTCATTTCAATTGTCCAATGGTGGACATCAATTTTTACAATATTAATATTAATCCTAACAAATATAGTAAATTGAAAAAAAAAAAATAGATGAAAGATATATGTTTGGATCTAGATCTTCAATTTGATGTTGAAGATCTAGGTTCAAACTCAGATCTACTAACACAATAAAAAATTAAAAAATGAATGAAAAAATACAAAAATAAAAAGTTTTTTTATTTTGAAATCATGTTGAAGATCTGAGTCACAATCAAAGTTTCCCAATAAAAAATACAAAAAAAAAAAAAAAAAAGTCTAACACTTCATCCACTAATAACCACAAAAAATTCCATCTTCTTTGCAACCAAACACTAGAAAAATAAAAAAAATCAAATAAATCCATTCGGATCTCTTCATTTCTCCCTCTTAGTCAATGCTAGTAAAGAGGCAGCCGATCATCCTCATTGATGACGACTGATGAGGACCTAAGAACCAGATCAAAGAGTACGAACGGACCTCCTCCAACTTACAGAAGCCATGTTGCCTCCATCGCTTCTTGTTCCAGCCCAACTAAAGGCCTTATAGTCCATCGAGAGTACCACCAAATCTGACGACTGGTTCTTGAAGGCTTTGAACGGCGCGACTCTCTTGAATATGTTGCATTGTACGTAACACTAACTCCATAAGTTTGAATGTAGTTGTTGATTTCCTTATATATCATGGTTCCACTAGTGTCCACCAGTTCTGGTGCACCACAATCATCGTTCTTAAGGCTTGCTGGCCCGATTGTTGGTGCACCAACGCCATTGATCTCGGGGCTTACAAATATCCATGAATAACCATAAAAAGGCAAGCCCAAAACCAACTTTTTAGGTGATAATCCTACATTAATCCAAGCCTTAATACCATAATTAGCTATAAGATTACTGCTTGGATCATATAGAGCTGTTTAAGCTCCTGTAAATTTTGAAAAAGAAGGCAAGTGAAAATCAAAAGCCATAACTTGATTCCAATCCAAGTGCTTCTGTATCAAGTCAAATGGAAAACTTGTCGAGCCTTTTATATGTGGTGAATACAGCGTTGCAAAAATCATTGGAAATTGGTGATTTTCCAACAATAAAATACTAATTGACATGTTGTCAGTCCGATAAGGGTGTGATCGACGACCAAAATCGGACGAGCTGGTCAATCGATCGACTAATCTTTGATCAACATGACATCAGCGTCGTACATAGATGGAAGAAAATGATAAGAAGAAAAAGAAGAAGAGAAGAAGAAAAGAGGAGAAGAAGAAAAAGGTACCGGGAGGGGTGGAGCTAGCACAGCTACAGCCTTCACCGCATCGATACTCGAAGCAGCCAATGTTAGAGTAATGGTAGCGGTGGGGGTCACGATTTTCTCTCCTGGATGAGCAAAGGGGCAGCCATGACTGGTGATGGAGTAATAGTAGCTGCAAGTAAGAGAGAAAGAGAGAGAGAGAGTGGTGAGGGGCCAGCACTGGTGAGGATAGAGTGTTTAAAACACATATATATATATATACACATATATATTAGGCAAATTATACAAGTCTCTTTGAGGTTTGATAAAATAATATCAATATCTAAATTTTGATCCTAATATTTAAAAAAATATATCAATTTATACCCTCGGATTTTAAAAAAATAATAATTTTTTTTCCAAAACAGTACTCTTCGATTACTCACTAAGTAACCGATAAATCGCTAATTGCTACCTCGCCGGTCTATTAGCGAGTAGTGATGTTTACAACAATGGGTGAATATAAAACCGCAGCAATCAAGAACAGTTTTGACTGGCTAAAATCAACAGCACATCTCCATTCTTAGCACACCCATGTTACACATATCTGTCCTTATATTTACAAAAAAACCAATAGAAATCTAGACCTTGGAAGCCATAAAGCCTAGCTGATTTTATTGAGGAGTCAATGAAATATTTTCTATGAGAAGAATTGCTCACAATTGAAGAAAATTTTGAATAGTTTGAAGCTGCACCCCCATGTACGGAGTATTTCTCAGCAGCCCACGCAACAGAAACAGAGTATACAGTCTGCAGTATACAGCCCACACAACAAGCAACAGATTATACAGTCTGCAGTATACAGCCCACACAACCGATTCAATCTTAGTAACGTGCAGCCCACGCAGTCAGCACACTTACGAGATGTCTTCAAAATCGTGGTCGGCATATTGAAGGGAGCCCTCCTTTGACCCCTTTTTTTTATTTTTTTTTTCTTTTTTTTTTTTAAGTATGCCTTGTTGACTTTTGAGACAAGAAAAATCAACATCATAAATGTGGCATTCTGGGTAGGGGTCGGTTTCCCTTGGACCCACTAGCGGGCCAAAAAATTTTCTAAAAGTTTTTAAAGAAATTAATAAGTATAATTTTTTTTAATGAACATTATATATATAATTTTATTCAGAACTATGAATGATTGTTACTTTGTATATTATTTTGTTGAATATCAAACTTTTAATGAATCCACAGTTATTGAATCTAAGCTTAGATTATCATTAATTTGTTTCAAGTAACATTGACATTGATCTGAAACTAAACCATAAGACTCTGGTGAGGCAAATTTATTCCCTATCAATTAATTTGGCTAGAAAATAAATCAGAAGCCAACAGAAAAATAAAATAACACTTGCTAGATTTATTTTTATCTTAATTTTATTTGGTCTTTGGTAGAGCAGTCTCCTCCTACTTTAAATCTCATTATTGTACGTAATTAGTGAATGATTGAATTTTAATTTTTTAAATTAAAATTATTTTTTTATGATGTTTTAGGATATCATCTGAAATTCATTGTGTTTTGAAAATTTATATTGACTGTTGTCATCCAAGATAACCACTTTATGTGACTGTATAAAAATATTGGTATATGGCCTCACATATTTACATACTCTATTGAAAAGGTTTATTTTATTTGATTTTACTTGTTATATTACTCTAGGATTTTTTATTTTTATTTTTATTGATACTTTAAGAATTAAATGGCTTAAATGTATGATTTAATAAATAAAACACGTTTAGCTATTCAATATCTAAGTAAAAATATCTTTATTATGGTGTTTAAGAGGACCTATAAAAGGAGGCCATGTGATTCATTCCGTCTGAATCTCCTCACTCATTTAATTGTATTAAAGTTTTATACTCAAAACTTATGATCATTTTAGTTTTAGTTTGGGCGTTCTCTGTTGAAGATATTCTATAAATTCAAAATAATTAACATAAAATATGTTTCATGATTTTGAGGATTACGACACTTTTAACAGCAGATTTTTTCAAAATTTACCAAAGTTTTGCACCCATATCCAACCTATGTATCCGCATCGGGTTGGAATTATACATCTATGCCTGTCTATGAACCTCTTTAGTCAAGTCCATATCTGTCCATTACATGCTAATCCGAGAACCCCCAAATCGGAGACTCTGCTCGGGCCAGGGGAGCACTCGGCTGAGTCGGCTGAGTAATAGAGCCAACTCAGTCCCAAATATGACTAATTCACGATGGAAACTCGAAGCTCCCTCAACACAGGCAACTCGACAAAGAAGCAAGGCACAAGTAAGAAAACAAAACAACAAGGCGCAATGTAATACAAAAAAGTTATAGGATTCAACGTGATCCCTGTAGATATGAGCAAGAGTTGAATCGTTAGCAGCGTCGTTGCCTCAAAAGCGACCACACCCAGTTGCAGAATCACCCCCACGTGTCGAATCTGTCCTCCCTATAAGCTGCAATATTGGCCACGCCGAGCAAGATCGACAGCTTGTTCATCACCGTGTCGCTCTTGAACCCCTCCTTGTACAAAACCTCTATCGATTAGACAGCGACAGGCGTCAGGGCCTTCAACATCTGGATGAAGGAGACGGAGAGGTAGATGTAAGCGGGGTTGGAGAGCCAGAGGTTGAGAGAGTAGAGGTCTCCAATGGGGACGACGGAGTAGAGAGATGGCTTGAGGTTGTTGAGGAGAGGAATTCATCTGGGGACACACTTCACTGTCGTTTCTCGTGAGAGAAGGAGAGAAGACTTTGAATGTAATAGAACATTTGACATCCTCTGTTTTTAACTTTTTATAGTGGTTGTTTGATAATAAAATTTTAATATAAAATAGTTAATGGGGTTTGGGTTGCCGGTTCCCAAATGCCTCCTTTGTAATTTAATATTAGTTTAACTTACTCTTAATTAAAGTAATGGTGGTTAATTTCCAAATTTATCTTACAATTATATAATATTTTAATATAAATAATCATTATTTAAATATAGCTAATATATAATTAATAGTTTAAAAGAAAATTTATACCTGCTCAAAAATTAATAATTGTATTTATAAGGTTGATGTGTGCATTTATATTTGATTTTAGTCTTCTAACAATTTTATTTAATATGAATTTATATTAGAATTTCAATTTATTTTAGACAATAAAATTTTAATTTGTTTAGAAAAATCAATGTATTTTGACTCTATGAATATATATATATATATATTTTTTTTTTTATAAATTTGACAAAGTTTGACTATCAGTTAATAAATTAACCATTGATCGATGATCGAACTGAGTACTTGTTAAATATTCGAGTATTCGCTACTCGCTAGATTATCAGTCGAGTAGTAAGTGCTGAAACATTGGATTATAGGTGGATATCCATGGGTTTATGGGTGAAATGACAATCCTTACCTGTGTTATATCTAAAATACCCTCACATTTATATATATAACAAACAAAAGAATAAGAAAATCAAAATAAAATAAAATAAAGTTAAAAAAATAATAATAAAAGAAAAATGGAGTCCACCTCCAAAGAAATTTCTCTATGAATAGTGAATTAAAGAGGGGCACATCCTTCATTTCCAAGTCCCCACTCTACTTACAATACAAAATACAAAATGAAAAGAGTGTTTTATTTGCAATGATTATCAATTTATTAATATAATTGTATATTTATTTGTTATAAATTTTGATAATTGTTTTTTTTTTTAATAAAGTGTTGGAAAGAATAAACTATCCTTAGAATATTAGTGCAGCTTTCCAAAAATTAATAATGCAGCTTCAAATGTTCGGGATATTTGTGTGAAGTATCCAAAGCTTTCCAACAATATGTTTCCTTTCGCATAGTTGGTACCAAGAGTGAAGATTTAATTTTGAGTGGCTATGTACATCCTTTTTATTTGCACACCCAATAAAAAATCTAAAATCTTTCTAATTTGTTTTTAAACTCCTCTTAATACCAAAAGTACCTTTTTTCCTTCATTTTATTATACTATATTTTTATAATTTTTATAAGTACACCCCATCTACATTTTATATATCAATAACAATTTTTATCAATCAACCCGTGATAGATTGAATACATTGTTTATACGTCTTCTTAACATATATAAAGAGCTGCACAACATAGAGGTCTATGAACTAACATAGACCAACACAAAACATCTATAGAAGTGACAACATATGAGATGAGATACAAAAGACCTTGGAAGACAGCAAACAGATGAGCTGATGTACCACCAAATCCAATGACCCTGAACTGTTCATTCCTCCAGCAGTCCCCAATAACAACCCCACCTCATCTAAGCTCAAGTATTCCAGCAACAAAAATAGAAATGAAAAACAAGATAAACCGCATGCTAGCAAAATTGCTTATCTACAAAAAGATTGTCGAAAATTAATTAGTAGATAGAACATTGGGAGATGATGTTCTGATGAGGGGTTTGTGGAGCAGTCACACTTGTAAAACAACTGTGTGAGTAGTTTTTAGGTTGGCTAGATTCTATGCAAAATTCTCTTTATGTGTAATTTATTTTGGAAACTGCCTACTGAAGAAGTACAAGTCATAGAATCTCATGGTAAGTTGTTCTCAACCTCACAAACACTTTAGGATCTCACACACTCACGAAATTGCATATTTATATGGTGTACATCTATTAGAGGTGTAAATGAAAAGTTTTAAACTATTAGGACAAAATATAATCTTACAATGTTTCCTGTGCATCTATTAGAGGTGTAAAGAAATAGTTTTCCAACTATTAGGACCAAAATATAATTTTACAACCTTTTAGGGGTGTACGAGTAATTTTATATGCAGGCATATAACTTTAACTTTTCTACTTCTTTTGTTGAGCAGCGCCGACAAAACACCTTAGCAGCCCCAAAACTCAAATTCTCTCAACCCAAATCACTCAAAACTCACCCATTCTTACTTCTATGGTTTCGGAATCGATCTAGAGTCTTAACGTATTATGCTTTCATACATGGTATGCTATAACATGCCTAGATTCATTTTGATTTTGAAATGGGTGATTGATTGTCTTTTGTTGAAGGATTATACTTGTGGTGATTGTTGGGTATTAGTAAATCTTAGGACTGAAATTGATGTCTAGGTAAATTTGTGTTGTGATTTAGAGTTGATTTACATGCTAGAATGATTTTAATCTCTATATCATACATGGTTAGTTATTTGATTCAAAACTAGGTTATAAAAGGGGTGTTTATTTTTGTTTATGTAATTTGGTTGTTACTAGATCACATTCATATACATGTTGATATATATATATATATATAGGTTGATTATGTCATAAATGTGTTGAAACTTGAATGTGCTTGTTTCACGGCTTAAAAAATGTTGAACATGTTGGTTAGATTTGCTATGTCATGAAATGTGTTTGTACTAAGTATCATTTGTGTTGATTGATTGAATTTTTTACTCAACATCATTGTTGTTATGGTCTTGCATCCTATTTGTATATTCATGCATCATTGAACACTTGGACCATTTTCATTTGTGATTTGGAAGAGCTTGTTGTGACTTGTGTGAATTTTAGTGACCAAGATCAAGTTTTGCATCTTTGATGAAAGGTGCATTTAGTTTAGGAAATTCCTAGTTGGTTCTTGAGAGATGATAAGTGTAGACTCATGCCACGAGGAGTGTGATCTCAAGAGCGACTTACGGATATACACCTAGTCACCCAGTAAATCATGTGATATCATTAGGGAAAAGGTTTGTGGGTAGACTAGATAAGATAGTCTAAGAGGAGTGCATGTCTCTTGTATCAACTTGAGAGTGTACTACATTTATCATTAATGAATTGTCCATTAAGTGGCCAAGAGTGGTGTCATGATTTTTACCCATGTTGAAGGGTTTTTCACGCTAAAATACTTGTATCCTTATTGTTTATTGCTTCTGCACTTGTTTATGCTTGCTATTGTTAAATTGGTTTGGTAAATTTTTTTATAAAAGAAAATTGGGCAATAACCTATTCATGCCCCCTCTAAGTTCATATTAGATCAATAGTTGGCACACTTTCATTTGGTATCAGAGTGGGTAGCTAGACACACTTAGCTAGATTCGTGTTTATTTGTTTGCTTGATTCTTTTTTGTTAATTGAAGATTCCATGGATTCTATAGTGAGAGAGGGTACATACCATACTAAACCCTTACTTCTAAATGATACAAATTACTGATTCTGGAAAGTCCAAAGAGAGCCTACTTGAAGTCCATTGATGAGCATGCATGGACAAGCATTAAAAAAGGCTATAGTTCTCTTAGAACTAGCTACAAGTGAAGATGGGAGAGCCACATTGAAGACCAAATCAAATTGGACACTTGCAAACAACAATTTGGCTACCTAGAACTTAAAAAGATTGAATGTCATTTTCTATGGTGTTGATGACAGCCAATATAGGCATGTAAAAAATGTGAGTATGCAAATGAAGCATTAGAGATTCTTGAGGTTACTCATGAAAGAACTACAACAGTTAAAAAATTTAAGCTTCAGATGCTAGCATAATAGTTTGAAAGCTTGCATATAGGGGAGAATGATATATTTGCAAAATTTGAAGCTAAGCTTACTTGACATCACCAATAAAAGCTTTATGTTGGGTGAGCTGTATTCAAGTGCAAAGATAGTGAGAAAAATTTTGAGGTCTTTGCCAAAGAGGTTTCAAGCAAAAGTCATGGCTAGTACAGAAAGTAAAGATGTTGACTCCATGAGGGTTAAGGAACTTGTAAGGTCCTTGAAAATATTTGAAATGGGTTTGAAGTCTGTGAAGAGGTAGAAGAGTCTAACTCTCAAAGCCATCAAGGAAGCGGTTTACTCAAATAGGGACAATAATCTGAATGAAGCAAAAATCGCCATGTTTGCTAAGAGGTTCAAGAAATTTCTTAAAACAAACAACAAAAGGGGAAAGAACTCCTTAAAGAATAAAGAAGCCAATAAGTAATTTCCTAAAAAGCCTAACACACGCAAAGAAAAGATGAACAAAAACGGGTTCAATCCTATGAGTATGATGGCTATAGATGTATCTCCACCAAGTGTGCCAACACATTGAAGAAAGCTAAGAAATGAAAGTTCATAAAGGTATCATGGAGAGATAGTGATGAAGAAGATGATACAAGCTCTACAAGCTTAGAGGAATTTGTGAGCAACTACACCACTTTTGTTACAAGCCACCATAGCACAAAAGAAGAAGTTAATGGGAGTAAGTGTCTTGACAATGCTTTCAATGAATTGCTTGCGGAGAGCCTCAAAATAGAGGATAATGTTTCTCTCAATGTCAAGCTCAAGAGTCTAGAAAATGAGAAACAAGATGTCATATCAAAAGCTCAAAGTTTAGAAGAAGTCATCCTTGATTTTAAGAAAGCTAAAGAGGACAAAGAACAAAGAATCATTTTAAGGAAAAGATATTCAATATTTTAAAACTACGACCCTATCCAAATTTTGGAAAAAATAATGTTATCGATGGTTCAAATAAGATTTTATTGGATTGATCATTTTACAATATAAGGAATGGTTTGCTGACAACCAACTAGAAGCACAAAATTCATAAGTCATTGATTAATCATCCCTAAACCATTAACTACAGCCTCAACAAGACAACTGAGGATAAGTTAGGGGTAATTTCAAAGTGCATGCAAACATCATCTAGGTACAACTTCTGTAATTGTTGCGTCATCAATTGAATTTACAACCAGTTGTGGTGTAGATTTATTTTGTTCAATTTCATTTATTTGTTTCCAGAAAGCCGGCTTCTTTGGAATCATAATATCTATTGTTTCATTTTTTAGCATCGAAGAAACTTCCAACATGGTTGGTCTATCATTTGAGATCTCTTGCACACATAACAGAGCTATTTGCAAGCATTTCAATAACTTGCACGATGAACCTTTATCATCTAATGAAGAATCTATAAACTCCATGCCTTTGCCATCCCTCCACAGCTTATATGCCTGAAATTCAATCATCATATATATGACATGAATGCTAAGTTTTGATCTACAATTTTCTAGTAAGAGTCTTATAAAACTTACATATTCAAGAAGGCTTAAACTTTCATTTTCACCATATAAACTAGAAACTTTTTTGCCGCTTATGATCTGAAGAAGTAGAACTCCAAAACTATAGATATCAGACTTAATTGAATATATACCTCTTCTGACATATTCTGGGGGAACATAGCCACTACATTTTATCATGACAATAGTTTATTATATTAGAAGAACAAAAATTTTTAATATGAAATAATGTCAAATAAACGCAGATACTTACTGTGTTCCAACAATACGATCTGTATTTGCTTCAAAATCATCTTTTGTGAAAACTCTTGCCATACCAAAATCTGAGATTTTAGGCTTCATATTTTCATCTAATAAAATATTACTAGCTTTTAGATCTCGATGAATAATAGTTAATCTTGAGTACTCTTGGAGATATAGAAGGCCTTGACAAACCCCTTCAATAATGTCCACGCGTTTATTCCAATCCAAAGTAAATCGTTTAATGGGATTGATGGCTAATTTCAAGTCATATGCCGAATTCACGACACATTTACAAGAAATCCGTGCAAGTATACACGGTCCACAAGTAGTATAGTTAAGAAGAAAGATATCGTTCCCACGAGGATTGTAGCCAATTTGTCAAGTACTAAAATTATATCAAAACCAACCCTATTCACACTTTTGACAATGAGAGAGAATTACTTCTTTTTTTTTGAAAGAAAATAAACTACGAAAATTAAATCTTCAAATTGAGATTCTAATTCAATGGATAAGGAGCTCTAGGGTTACAATTTCACTTAAGCATTTCACTCAACCTTATTGAATACCAACTTCACACTTTCTTCAAATTGTCCTTAATCAAGTACTACAATATTCTTCACTTGCCTCTTCCGATAGCCTAGTGAAGATACTCAAGCTTACTCAAGCCACTATATTCCTATGTGGATTGATTAAGTTAAGTTCGTTAAACTTAAATTACTCATTCAGGATTACATAAATACCACAAGTATATTCCTATCTTATGCCATCTATGTCACTTTAATTAGAGTCTTAACACATATATTCCTTTTCCAAGTTCAATATGGTTACTCAATCTCCTAATTAATGGCCAGTTAAATTCGGAGCATGAAGTATAATTAAAATGAAAGACCAAAAATGAAGAAACATGCAAAAGTGATAATGAAATGGTTGAGTTATAAGCCCAAGTTACATTGTAACCCTAGATATGGAGTTTAGTTCAACATTACAAAAGAGAAATAACTCATATTATGCATTAACATCAGTTGAACAACACAATATACAAGAGAAAGTAAGAAATTCTTATGGGATTAATGAGAAGCTGTCTTCTTCCCAGATGTATGCCTCTCCTTTCCCCCAAGATGAAGCTCCTTCTATCTCTAGCTCTTCTTCCTTGAGAAATATGCACAATGTGAGTAAATGTAGCTTCTTCTCCTTAAAAATGGTGTTTTCCTGTACTTCACTCTGCACTCCCCCCGATCCTTCTTGATTTCAGCAAAAATGGTGGCGTATTTATAGCTCTCCCAAAGCTAGGGCACGAAATTCGGCGTGAAAGGTCAAAAATACCCTCTAAAATTCTCTCCTGTGCTGACCTGTATGAGTGCCCAAGGAAGCGCAAGTGAGAGAGTGGCGCATGCTCAGAGGCGCGCTTGGCTGTAATACAGCGCACACCTTGGCGCACATGAGGCTTCAGGACGCGCGCACATGCGCGCTGAGTGGATGGGCAGTGTGCGAGTTAGCGCGCCTGTGGAATTGCTACGGCAGGAAAGCACGCCTAGTTGAGCGCTGGGTGAGTGGGTGGCGCGCACGTTAGCGCGCTTCTGGCAGTGAGTAGCGCTTGGCTGTGCGCTGGCCTGGTTGAGAGCGTGGCAGTGAGCGTGCTTAGGACAGTAGCTAGCGCTTAGCTGCGCGCTGAGACAGCCAGTGAGCGCGGCAGTGAGCGCGGCCTTGAGCCACTGCGCCAAGTTTTGAAGATGAAATAATCAAGTTGTCTTTTCACTTCAGATTGGCTTGTTTATATCCATGTCATCATGTGTACCATTTCCGAACTTAATTCCTGAAACAAGCTCACAACTCCATTAAATAAACCAACAATTTATTCTAAGATTAAGCAAAAGGCTCAGATTTGGAGGTGAAAATCAAGTATTGAAATGGTGTGATCAGGGATCTGTACAACGTTCAGAAATATTATATAAGCATTAGCAACGGTGAAAATTGCATTTGACGCACAAATTCACACAATCAAGAAATAGTGAAGCTCTAAAGCTAGATTATGATCATTGTTACCTTTTTACTCTAACATGTTATAATCAATTTTCTATTGTCAACTTTCTCAATTAACAATGATAAAAAAAAAAGTAGTCAATCTTGAACATTTTAAAAGAACAAGAAACTTGAGTAACGTGACCTTCAATGATATATATGAATGTGTTTGCTGCATCCCAAAAAATGATGTCGAACAAGGCGTCCATGAAACTAATTTAATCATAAACAAATGATGTGACAAATTGACAATTATCACACATCAAACAGAATGAGATAGAATTGTCAATAAGTGAAGAAAAATTACGTTGACAATTAATTAGAACGAAAATGTTAATGAAAACAGAATAGAATCCATACCAAAAAGATAGTAGTCAAAGCTTTTATTTGGCATGTATTCATAAACCAACATTTGTTGTTCCCTGTCGATGCAAAATCCCAAAAGCCGGACAAGATTCACATGTTGGACTTTGGCAGTGAGGATAACTTCATTCTTAAACTCCTGAAATCCCTGTTTAGATGTTTTTGATAACCTTTTCACTGCTATTTCTTGTCCTTCTGGTAACACACCCTGATGCAAAAAATGCAATAATATGTTAACATTTATATGTTCTCTAATGCTTGAATGATATATCTTAAAAAATATTACCTTATAAACAGGACCATATTCACCTTCCCCAAGCTTATTTTCATATGAAAATGTATCTGTAGCAGCCTCAATGTCAGTAAAACTATATACTATAAGATTAGGAACATCGTTGTTAAAATCTCCGCCAGTCTTTGAACCTTTGGATGTTTTTCCCTTCCCTAACAAACAAAAATAAATAAGTAAATGCAATAGCTATATCAGAAACAAAGATTTAATTTTATAAATGACATGTTTATATTTAGTGTAAACAAGTTACCTTTTGATGATTTGAGCTTTTTAATCCGGCAACAACATATCAAAAAGGCAAGTGGAAGAATAACACCTGCAGTTGGAGTCAAAACGCTAACAAATAATCGCCAATTATTCTGTCCATCTTTATTATTCTCCCCCTGAGCTGAAAAACAATTCCCCAAGGTTCATAAATTTTGAAGTATACATGTACTGGCAAGCTGCAACCAGATACATATATATGATACATGGTTGTATATCGTAACAGCTGGCCCAACAGATTTTTTATTATCTTATATCTTAGATGCCAACTTAAATTACAAACATTGTCCTTTCCCCAAAATTAAAAATAAGAAAGCTGGCAATGCAAGAGAAATTGCCAGAGAAGAAAAACAGAAAGAGATTGGGATAAGTAAGCCCAAATGTGGGCGACGTCAAGGAAGTCAGCGGTGAAGATGATCAGATGTGATGTATTACAAACTTGACTTTAACCAATGAGAGAAATGGAGAGAATAAAAAACGAAAGAGAGAGAAAAGAAGAAGGTAGGAGGTGTTTTTTTAAGGCTTTGGACATAAATGAGCCAAAATTGTGGATCACAACAAAAAGGGACTCTTCACAATCATTTTATAAATTTGACCAAATCCAATGTTGTTTTACATCATTATCCTTAACTAATTAATCTGAAAATTCACCAACATGTCATTTGAAAAACATAAAAAATAAAAAGGAAAAAACTTGAAAATTATTAGACTCCTTGTTGGACTAATATCTTCACCAACATGGCTATCCATCTCTAGCGACACTTCGCTTTCTTCATCCTTCCTTTTTTATTTTTTCTTAGTATCTTCTTCTTTCTTTCTGTTTTTTTTTTTTCCTTCTTTTTCATGTTCCTCCTCCTTCTTCTCTTTCTCCTTCTTCTTCTTCTTCTTCTTTTTCTTCTTGCTTCTCCAATGACAAACAAATTACTCATTGCCAGAAAAATGGATTTGCAGATTCATGAAATTTGTGCATCCTAGTAGGACTTACATTGAGATAAACAGTGGGATTTATTATGTGACTATTCATATGGTGAGATATCATAGTGTGGCTCATGTTAGGATTTGCATATTTTGAATATTTGATTTTTTGGCAAGAAGTGATCCTTGTCTTATAATAAAGAGGATGAAGGTAGAGGAAAAAGAAAAAGATGATGAGAAGGATGAAGATGAAGAAGAAAGAAAGAAAGGAGGATGGAAAAGAAAGAAGATACAAGACAGATGAAGAAGATAAAGGAAGTATTAATGGAGAAGTGTCATCGAGAAAGTTCGTGAGTGTCGATATTTCTACCCCTCTAAAATTGTTTTTACACCCCTTTTATAAGTTCACTATCATTAAATAAGTCATAATTAGTAATTTTTTAAAGGAAAAATTGCAATGAAATGTCTTAACGTTTGATCAAATTGCAACTAGATTGTACCTTTCGCAAAATAACTGGTTACTATCCTTGACTATTAAGTTGACTACTAGGAATAAACATTGACCAGTTAAATTATATGAAATGTCCTATAAACTCCTGGCACATCTTGTTAATTAAATTTTATTTTCGATTAGCTATTAAAAATAATAATATATTTAGAAAACAAAATAAAAATAATAATAATTTAGTTTATCTCCATCAAAAATATGGGGAAGATTTGGACCCAATGCTCCTCCACGGACATTTCATTCAGGATTCAACTGTTAGAGAACCAGGAATGGATAGCTTTCCACCTATTTCTGCTCAGTTAAATTTCCAGCGATCTCCATAAATGGAGGAGATTTGTTGATGAGCAAATTATATTATTATCAACAGAACAATGAACATAAGTTAGGTTTATTATTCAACTATAAGAAAAAAAACTGTGATTTTATACAAGTTAATACTTTTTTTAAAAAAAAAAAAAAAAAAAAAAGGTAAATTGTCTCTTGAATTACTTGTAAAAATTTTTTTTTTTTTAAAAATGTACAATGAAAACAACCAGATGGGCATGTACAATCATACACATACATAAACATCTTAAAGTGCTATGGTGTGCAAAAGATATGATTGAGTTCAAAAAAAAAAAAAGAG
This sequence comes from Nephelium lappaceum, assembly GCA_021234005.1. Taxonomy (NCBI): domain Eukaryota; kingdom Viridiplantae; phylum Streptophyta; class Magnoliopsida; order Sapindales; family Sapindaceae; genus Nephelium; species Nephelium lappaceum. The sequence continues at coordinate 421,957 of CM038002.1, read as the reverse complement.
AGAAAGATTGATTGGCTATTCAAGAGGTTGAAATAAGATTTATTAGTTCATTTCAACTTTCTACAAATTAACTCTAGTGGTTAAAGGGATTAATTAGTTATTTTGTAAAAGGTACGATTTAGTTGCAATTTAATCAAATGTCAAGGCATTTTATTGTAAATTTTCCTTATAAAAGTAGTAATTATGATTCATTTAGTGAGGATGAACTTATTAAAGGGTTGCATAAACAGTTTTTAGAGTGATGAAAATATTGACACTCAAAGTTCGTTGAAGATAAAAGCCGGATAAGATATAGGAATATAAAGATGGAGGCTAGTAAAAGATGGAAAACTACTTTTCGGTTTTATAATTTCATTATTTTAATAAAAATATCAAAAAATAAAGAGACTCTTTTTTGTCCATCCATGTCATTTATAACAATAGCAAAGTTTGCAAAACAATGGACCGCGTGTAGAGCCATTGATTTTGGGTCACAAAAGAGAGTTTTCTATTTTTGTAATTATTTAGCTCTAAGGTGATCACAAAAAGTTTCTCGCTTAGTTGTATACTATTAAAATGTTGCGTTTAAAATAAATTTTATGCCGGCTAAGCAACCACTCTCAACAATAGAATAACTAGACACAAAAGTATTGGATTCGGGAGACTTGAGTTGTATCATTGAAACATATTATGGCGAATAGAATTGCTAACCTGCAGCCTGAGAAAGCTCCCAATTTTTATCATAAGCGACTTGCCATACAAAGTAACCAAGTAGATTCTTCTCCTTGGCATAAGAAACCTTAGCTCTAATAGCTTCGACTCCATCAAAACCAATCCAAGATGTCCCATTTGAGCAGTAATTCACCACATATGTTGCATTGTACGTAACACTAACTCCATAGGTTTGAATGTAGTTGCTGATTTCCTTATAAATCATGAATCCACTAGTGTCCGCCAGTTCTGGTGCACCACTATCATCAGTCTTAAGGCGTGCTGGTCCGATTGCTGGTGCACCAACACCATTGTTCTCAGGGCTTACAAGTATCCATGAATAACCATAAAAAGGCAAGCCCAAAACCAACTTTTTAGGTGATAATCCTGCATTAATCCAAGCCTTAATACCATAATCAGCACCAAGATTACTGCTTGGATCATACAGAGATGCTTGAACCTCTGTAAAGTTTGAACGAGAAGGCAAGTGAAAACCAAAAGCCACAACATGAATCCAATCCAAGTGCTTCTGTATCGAGTCTATTGGAAAACTTATCGAGCCTGTCATAAGTGGTGAATATATAAACTCAGCAGTCAAGATCAGTTTTGACTGGCTAGAGTTTCTTGCTTCTAGATCAATAGCACCTCTCCATTCTTCGAAGAGCACACCCATGTTGAACATATCCGTCCTTGTATTTGCAAAAAACCAACAGAAATCTAGACCTTGGAAGCCATAAAGCCTAGCTAATTTTATTGAGGAGTCAATGAAGGATTTTCTACGAGAAGAATCGCTCATCATTGAAGAAAAAGTTGAATAGTTTAATGCTGCACCCCCAATGGATAGAAGAGTGGTGACACTTGGATTTGTTTGTTTCACAGTGAATGAGAAGCGGGAAAATATGGAATATGGTACAGAGAGCTGATAGGAGATGGAATCTACATCAGCATAAGCACAATTAAGGTGAGTAAAAAGAGCAGAATTTATTTCTGCTGCAGACAAACCGCTGCCTGGCTGCCAGTAACCTGCCTTTATCCAAGTTTGCGCTTTTGTGGGGCAAAATTCATGACACAGTAGAATATGGAACACAATAATGATAATCTTGGATACCATTGAAGAAAACTGCAGCTTGAACCCTTATCTTTGCTAAATCTGTAGAGCAGAAACATATAGAATTTAAGAACACATTACATAAAGGGACAAAAGGAAAAAACAAACAGAATTGTCAAAAGTCTTGCCTTCATTGATTTGGTTCCAACTATATTTCCAAAAAAAAATTGGTTCCACCTATATAGAAAGCACGTATGGCATGATTGGTTTATATGAATGCACACATGACACATGACACAACCAATATAGATAAACTTTCTTTACTGCAGGAGCCGAGCTCTTTTGAGGGCTGGGGAGACCCTTCTATCTAAGGAGGTATTCAAACTTTTATTTTAGAAACATTAATTACGACAACATATTTTCAATGGATCTTATCACCGAAATAGAATCCATTGGAAAGAAGTAGTTGTAGTTTATGGTTTTAAAATAAAAGTTTAGGGAAATCCTTATTAGAGAGTAAATATATATAATCCATTGGAAAGAAGTAATAGTAGTAGTTCATGGTTTTAAAATAAAAATTTAAAATGATCCTTATTAGAGAGTGTGTAAGGAATAAATAAGAATCTATTCCACACACAAATACGACAAGAGAACTTCAACTTTTTTTATTTATAGAAGTGAATTTAATACTCATCCTTCCATTTTCATTCAATTCAAAAAATTTTAAAAAAAATGAATGAATTTCAAGTAAATAACATTCTTTGGATTGAATGAAAATAAATAAATAGATATTGAAGTTATTTTTTAAAATTAAAATTTCAAGCTAATATAACCTAACTCATATATATATTACATTACATTCTTTTGAAAGTTATTTTGGTCTATGGAGTTCGGCCGTTTGGTCACTACCTTTTTTAAGAGTTCCGCCAATATTTGTATCGGCCGGACCTATGGGTACCAATTTTGAAAGTATCCAACTTTGTCAGTTGAATGTAGGTTGATTAATTAGTTGTGAGAACTTTATCCAAATCAAACAAATAATTAATGGATAAAATATCAATTGAGTGTCGAAAAACACGTCTTGAATATTGTGGCCGGCACATTGCATGGTGCCTTTTTTTTTCTTTAACTATGCATTGTTGACTTTTTTCTTCCTTATTTCTTTATAAAGCCTGGTTGATTTTTTATTCTAGAAAAATCAAGATAAAAAATGTGGACCTCTAGTAGGCATGGTTCCAAAAATCACTTCTCGCTAATCGATCGACAAGACAGTGGTTAGTGATTTATCAATTCTTTGATGAGTAATTAACGAGTATTGTTCATTAATGGTCAAACTTGATCAAATCTATAAAAAAAAAAATCTTAAAAATTTTTTTTATAAGATCAAAATACAATCATATAACCACAAAACATTATCAAATTTATCTCGTACAATCTCCAAAGACACTTTAGCACAATCATATAATTATAATATACTAGATATTTTAAAAATTTCAGTAGCATATATTTTTTTTAACAATTTCACCTTGTAATACACAAATAACCATAGAATAGAGATATAAAGGCCTACTATCAATCATAGCAAAAAAATGGATGAATGAATATTAAAACCATCTTTTTAAATGAAAATTTTAAGTTATTATTCTATCTAATTATATATATATATATATTCTTTCAAAAATAAAAGAAAAGTAAGGAGTCTTCCTATCGAAAGTCTTACTTCACTTCTCAACATTATTTAGCTTATTAATTACTCAAATCAAAAATATTTTGATTATTTTTTTAATTAATTTTTTATGGTAGGGAATGATTTGATTTTTATTTTCATATTAACAAAGGAAGGAGCTCTTACATCCTATTAAATATCATTAACTCTTTTTTTTATTTAATTTTTATTTTCATATTTTAAATAATAAAAGAACGTGCTCTTGCACCCTATTAAATGTCATTAACTTCTTTTTCTTCCAAGTGTTCAAATATTAAGCTATAAATATTGAAGGTTATAAATAGTTAGTGAGGTTGGGCATAATAAATAAAGAATGAAGAGACAAGACAACTACTATTATTTGCCGTTCAAACCTCCCAATTGTTAATGCATATTTAAAATAATAATTAAAAGTATTACACTATTACTCAAACCAAGAAGGCCCTCATTGTTATTTACAATACAAAACGCACGCTATACAATATGCATTCTTTGAATCATTTCATTTACATAAACCCACCCAGGCATTCATTAAAAAAAATCCACCCAGGCCCACTTTTTAGACTTTTCTTCAACCACTCAACTCAAGCGGTGGACTATTAGTTAAAAAAAAAATGGCGAAACACCGATCTTCTTCAACGACTCCACTTCAAGCACCTCGTCCTCCTCGATGACTTCTCTCTCTAATTCACTCACTCCATCTTCTTCAACTCCCTTAAAACCCACAACTTGCACCTTCACTTCAAGCTTGCCGACGGCGACAATCCCCCACTTTCTCTCCACCGTTACGGCCACTACTTGTACGACGCTCTCCTCCTCTTCCCTCCCATCGGTCAACCGTAAGTTCCACTCCATTTCTCTCAATCAAATTCATGATCCAATGTTCAATGTCCCTCTTCAATTTTTGACTGGATTTTATGGGCTTTTTGTTGTCCGAGTTGGTAAAATTGGGCTGAGTTGGCTTAAGTACTCAATCAACTTGACCGAATATTCACCCTATCTTATTTGAACCACCGATCTAGGACTAATTGGATTAGCACAGTACCGGTCAACAAGTACTTGTAAATAGGTGATTTTTGAAACAATACTTGTAGGTAAGGGCCGGTTTCCCTTCGACCCACTAAGAAGTCAAAAAATTTTCTAAATGTATTTTAAGATAGAGTGACCATATTTCCACTCCACAAAAATTGTATGTGCACCCTTATTATTTGCCCACCCTATAAAAAATTTGAAATTTGTTTAATTTGTTTTTAAACTTCACTTAATACTAAAACTACCGTTTTTGTTTAATTTTATTATACTCTATTTTTATAAGTACATCTCTTATATACTTACTTTATTATTTATTTAATTTTATAATATTAATATTTTTTAGCATTGCAAAAACTTCATCTTCCCGTCCATATCTGGGTGTCTCCTCCCTTTTGAATTGAAATAGGAACTTCAATTTATGTTTTATACCTAAAAGTATCTACCACCGCGGATCAACAACGCAACTCAGTTAAGCCACCAATTACTATAGGAGATTCATAATTGTGTTCAACTATGGCATTTTTTAATATTCAATTTGTTTTTTTTTTTAATAAATTTAGTATTTGAGTTATGTCCTTCATGTGTTCGATGAATTGTTTGAATAATGTCTTTTACACCAAGAAGCCTACATTTATACACAACAAATTCTTGGCACTAAAAATTTAAGTTGTGAGATACGCCAACCACGTGCTCAATAAACTGTTTGAATGAAGTTTTTTATAATAAGAAGTTTATACTTATATATAACAAACTTTTCAATACTTAAATAACAATAAATTTAAAACTTACCCTTTTACAATTAATTTTATTTGAAGATCTTGTTTAATTTTTTGTTAACATTTTAATAAACCAATTTATTAAGCCTTGCAAGTGTACAAATCGTTTGATTAAGTACAATAACAAAAAGGGGTTGATCTCAAGAGAAGTTATTATCTTACCTTTAATTCTAAATTTATTCAAAACAACTAAATTAAATGGAATGGGTTTTCAAAATTGATTTAAGAACTTAAAGTCAAATTGCAATAGAAAAACTAAATTCAATAAGGAAAATCAATAGAGGAAAACTTAGGTAGGACATCCTATCTACCATTAAACAATTCTTTAATGTATGAATGAATTAATGAAACATAATAATATTAATGCATGATGAAGACATTCAGAACAAAGTATGATTAACTCATGTTATATGGATGTTTCCTTAGTTCATATGCAAATCACATGATGTCTACGTAAATATGTGTATTCCTAATTATAACCTAGCATGATGTTTACTTAGATTTAATAATAGGAACCCATTAAGAACTAAAAGAATATAAATGTCATATAAATCCTAGAACATGATATCTGTCCTAGATATTTATGAAATAATATTTTTCAATTAGTTTGTAAGCAATTGATTTTTGCAAACAAAGAATATTATCGTATAATGTGCGGTATATATTCTTTCAACATAATCCTAAAAATATGCTCTTAAGATGGTCAGTCAATGAAACAAAATAAATAGGATAAAATTAAATTAGAGACATTAATTTCATCATGCAAAAATAAAAATTTCATTAAAAATAATAATAGATTGAATTTATGTTTAGGGCTTGAGGTTAGCCCTAACTAACAAGAAAAATAGCCACTCATGACTTTAAAAGAAACTATAAAAATAAAAATAATTAAAGAAGAATAAACCAAAGATCTTTCTTTCCTTCTGAAGTGTGTCAATCGAATAGAGAGCTTGCTTATTTATAGGCACCAAAGTTAGGCTTCACTTGGACTCCTAAGGGTTAAAATCGGATAATTAAATGTGTGCAATTAATTCTTTGAAGAAAACTAGAAATCAACCAAAAGTGGTGTCACCGCTTCTAGTCATCGCTTGTAATAAGTCTATAACCCATGCCAAAAATCTATGATTACTTTGTAGGATATGGTCGTCGCTTGTCATCCGACACCTCCAAGTTGCAACAACTGTCTCTGGTTCTTCACGCTGTTTGGCAACCTGCAACTTCAAGCTACGACTAATCCTTGTTTTGCACATATTTCCAAAACTTGATTTTGAAAATTATTTTCTTCCTTCTAAATCACACACAAACCATGTATGTCATTTGAACACAATTGTTGGTCCAATTCCTTTGCTACCACCATCGATTCCTAAAAAAATTCCTTTTATGTCATTTCAACACAATTGTCACATTGCGTGTCTTTAGACTGCATCTTTACTTTTTCTCCCGTGAAATAATCTTGAAAATCTACCACTTTTGTTTTTTCTTCTCTAAACCTAAATTTAAACATAAAAACACAAAACAAAATAAAAGTTTCAATTTCACTTAAAAACATAATATAAATGATAGGTAAAATGAATATGAAATAATGATAATTATTGACCTAACATTCATTATCCATACTTTGCAATCAAATTATCTTCCTTAAAAATAATAATAATAATAATTGATATTTAAAATTAGCATTTAGAAGAAAAGTTATATATTTTAATTAATCATTTGTGGGCCTACTTACAAAATATTTATTCTTTTAGTAATTTTACTCAAGGGTAATATTTAGGAGTAGGCACAGGTTAGGTTGGGTCGATTTTCTCTAAAACAAACCCAAAACTGACTTTGATTAGTTTTCACTTTAGAAAATTAAACCAACCTAATTTAGAGATGGAAACCAACCTAAATCGACTAGTATTGAGTCAATTCAGTTCAGACGATTTTCATCAGTTTTAGGCTTTCAGCAGTTCACATCCAAATCTAGACCAAATTTGAACAACCAAAATACCAATTCATAGAACCAAAATCAATCAACACCATCAATTTCCAGTTCACAAAACCACAATCAATCAACACCACAAAAACAAAATTTCAAGTTCAAATATGAGAAGAACGCAAATTAAAAAATAAAAAATAAAAATAAAATTAAAAAAAAAAAGGAAACAAATTAAAAAACAACCAAAAACCGTTTTCAATTTTCTTCCGTTCTAGCAAAGGTAAGAGCTTTGAGATGGAAGGTAAGACACACACCACAAACCAAAGAGAAGAGGGTGAGAGGAAGTGAGTGATAATTGATGAACCATAGAAGAGGGTGAGAGTGAAAGGGTCGGCGTCGATAGTGATGAACTCGATGTCACTTCGAATTAAGGCGTATCTTCGAATTGACTGTTGTACTAGACAAATCACGATGTATCTATGAATCGTGGCATCTTTGACATACGACTGTTGTCTCCGAGCATGGTCATGTTTGTCAACAGTAAAGGGTCTGTAGAAACGTCACCAACGATAGTGGTAGGGTCGTCTAAGAAGGGTTAGAGATGTGGAGACAACAAAAGCGACCTTAGGCGAGACTTAAGAGTGAGGGGGAGGGGGAAAAATGTGGGGTCGCGGCTAGGGTTGGGAATTGGGAAATGGAATGAAATGGAAAATGTATTGTAAGGCCTATTATGCTTCCTCTTTCCTTTTTTTTTTAAAAACAAAAACAAAAATTAGGTCGGTTTCAACTTCAGGGTGGTTTTTTTCGACTCGAAACCGAAATAAATTAGATTTATACTTTTAAAACAGACCTGACCCGAATCATGAATGAAAATTGACATTTTCGGGTCGAGTTGGTTCTGCTCGAGTCGGCTCTAAAAGGTCGGTTTCGGTTATTTTGCCCACCCATGATAATATTGGATATTTAAAAAATGCTAGTTTGGTCTGTACATACAATCTTTCAGAGGCGCAAATATAACCACTCTTTAAGAAATTATAATTTTTTTAATGAATAAATATAATGTTCAATGAATTTGTAAATATATAATTCTAGTTAGAACTATAAACTATGTGAGAATTACAAAAACTACCCACATTTGAAAAACAACATTTGTTTTTAGCCATTCCCACAAAAATTACGTTGTGAACCCCTGAAACAAAAAAATTACATTATGTACCAAAGTTTATGAAATTGTCCCTACCACAAAATTTGTTTTAAATGATAATTATGAAAATACCCTCACATATATAAAGGCCATTGAAACCCAGTTGACCACCCATTCACTATTTTCAACCCATTGTTTCACGAATAAAAACATGTTTAACCATTTGATTGTTCATTGATCGTTTGCCGATTGACAATTCACCAACAACCTTCGACCATCATCGACGTCAAGCAATGCAGCCATTCTTCTCCATTCGAATGATGTGAATTCCTCTTTCTATTTCTTGGATTTTTTTTCTTTTGTGATTTTTAAGTGTTTTTTTTTTTTTTTAAGTTTTAGTGATCAGGTTTTGATACATAGTGTTAATTTTGGTTGACAATGTGATTTAGTTTTAGAAAATGCTTATTTGTGGTAAGATTTTAGTGTGAAAGACAATTGTTCGCCATCTTTATTAGCAATCGGGTTTAATGGCCTCATTAAGCCCAATTTCGTGAAGCAACCAGGATTAATGAAACCATTAACCTTGGTTTGTGTGGTAGAAGAAGCTATCACAAAAACCAGGTTTAATAGCCTTATTAATCCTTGTTGTTTCATGAAACCGAGTTTAATAAGACCATTAAATCCAGTCACTGGCGAAGATAATGAATAGTCTTCTTCAACACTAAAACTAGGTTTAGTAGTCTTATTAAATCTATTTGATTAACCAAATCGATTGTTTGATTAACCAAATCAATTTTAATGAAGTAGACAATTGTTTGCCATCTTCATTGGCAATCGGGTTTAATGGCCTCATTAAGCCTAGTTTCGTGAAGCAACCGGGATTAATGAAACCATTAATCTTGGTTTTTGTGATAGAAGAAGCTATCACAAAAACCAAGTTTAATGGCCTTATTAATCCTTGTTGCTTCACGAAACCAAGTTTAATAAAGCCATTAAATCCAGTCACTAATGCAGATGATGAATAGTCTTCTTCCACACTAAAGCTGGGTTTAGTAGTCTTATTAAATCTATTTGATTAACCAAATCGATTTTAATGGAGTAGTTAAACCTGATTGCTCATGAAGAAGACAAATAGTTATCTTCTTCGGGAATGACTTGGTTTAATGGCCTCATTAAACCCGGTTTGGCAACCGATTTTGATGAGGCCATTAAACCCAGTTTATATATAGGCACTATTGTAGTTTTGGGTGCATTTAACCCTAATCCGTTTTCTATTTTTCTTGACTACAAATGGATGATCAGTCTCAGGAATTCACTTATAGGCATTGTTCGCTATTAGTCCTCAAAGGATCAAGGGAGAATACATAGCCCCCCTCCACTGCCTTATTGATATAGTTAATGCTTTGTTATGGTGTGGTGTAACAGAGAGGTTCATGGAGGGCCTTTTAGGATAGGTTTTTCGTGTGTCAGTTTAAAGACAATATATTATTGTCAAGTTGATTCTAGACATTCTTGATAAAGAGGTAGTATTTCTTGGTACCTAGAATGACTAGATGTGGTTTGAAATTAGGAGGCATTTGCTAGTGACAGAATAGTCTAGATCAAAATGGCGTCTTAAAGCTAGCTTATGTTGTCTTCGTCAACTATTTATTGACCGAGCGCGATGAGCTAACACTAATGCATGACTACTTATGGTATATGATAGAGAACTTCCTAAGGTTTTGGTCATTCCCTTGGGGAACATTTTCTTATAGTATGACTCTTAAGAGCCTTCATATGGTGATTAGTGCGAAGCATCTTGAGAGAGAGAGAGAGAGAGATGGGAGGTGGTTGAAACATTTATGACTTCATTTGGGCATTTCATGCATAACACTTAGTATATGTTTTTAGTATTAATGATAATTATTTAGTTTTTATATATATATACTAACTATATGTTTTTAGTATTAATGATAATTATTTAGTTTATATATATATATATATACTAACTATATGTTTGTTTTTCTTTAATCCTTTTTACATTATAATGGTGGTTGGTCAAATGTTCCCTTTCCTCGAGAGCAAATTATGAGAAAGTCCCACCATCGAAATTTTGATTCTAAGGTGCTTGAACTAGCTGTGTAAAAAGAGGTCACATAAACTAATATAGATTGATCATTTTCCTTGTATAAGTGTCTAACCTAACCTATTTTTATTTTTTTTATTTTTATTTTTTTTCACTTTCTTTGTTTGCAATATAATATGTATATATATGTGTCTTTTGTAGGTACAAGGACCAAATAGCACCCTTAAGCCCATCGACGCCAAGAGAGACACGCTTTATTGGAGGTCCTTGGACCCTCTGTAATTAGTTAGAGTGGAAGTCCATTGCGAGGGCGACGGAGGAGGTGATGAGCTTGAGGGCACTGATGAGCCAATAAAGGATGAGTAGGTAAAGAGTGGCAAATAGATGGAGTCGACTAGGGAGCTCATAGTACGAAGAGTGGACAGTTTTATCCTTCTTTATGAATTTTGTATTATTTTTTATTTTAGGGATATTATCAATTTACCCCCTAAAAATTAAAACAATATCAAACCACCACTGGTTTTAAAAATATTAGCCAAAAAAACCCAACCGTTAATTGGAATAGTAGCACAGTCAACAAAATAACGGTTCTGTGAAATCTAAGAGTAAAAAAGTCATTGAAGATTGAATCCATAAATGGATTCCAGCTGGACTACTCAAAATGTGACACGTGTGAATAAAAAAAAATCATAAAAATTTTGAAAATAAATAAAAACAATTGAAAATAAATTAAAAGAGAAAAAATAAAAAACACTCTCTCACCCTCTCTCTCTCTCTCACAGACGACGCCCACCCTGCCCCCCCCCCCCCCCCCCCCTCCCGGCGCCCCACCCTCCCTCTCTCTCACAGACGCGGCCCCCCTCTCTCTCAAACACTCTCTCACCCTCTCTCTCACTCTCTCTCACAGCCGCGGCGCACCCCCCCCCCCCACCCTCCCTCTCTCTCACAGACGCGACCTCGGCGTCGAGCGGTGCGGTGGTGCGGAGATGGATCAGATCGTGTGGATGCTGTTCGTGAAGAAGATGGAGAGCACAATAAGGAACGACGGACTGTGTGTTGTTGTCGTAGAGCGGCGTGGCGGTTTGGAGGTGGATCTGCACATCTGAAATCTGAGTTTTTATGTAATTGTGAAATCTGTGTGTTGTTTTTGTGACTTGTTGTATCTTGATTTGGGTTTTGGTTATGGGTTTTGGTTGTTGTAAGGTCAGGAACTAGGCTTGTTGGATATGTATGTATGTTCTTGGTTGCTTTTTTTGGATCTGGGATGTGTTTGTATTATCTTCAAACAAACCCAGTGCCTCAAACAAACCCAAGCACTAGATCCATTTGTTTTTTTGTAAGTTAATTTAATGTAATTAATTTATTTAGTTTTTATTTAAATTTAATTTATTTAATTCATTAATTGTTTTAAATTAATCTCCACCATCCATCTTTAAGATGGATGGTGGAGAGTAATTCGGAAAAATATTTAATTTTTATTTATATTTTACTTTTATTTTATCAAATTTATTTAATTTTTTAGGTTTTTTAAATTAATTTATTATTATTTATTTAATTTTTTTAAATTTTGGTTATGAAAGGGTAGTTTGATAATTGAGTAATTGTTTGTTTTTTCTTTTATTTTTTAATGTTTTAATATTATAAGAGTATTTTGGTCTTTTACTATTTTTATTACAAAACCACTAAAAGCCTGGATGAAAACCGCTTTTGGGAGACGGTAGGGGGTTTTTTGGCTAATATTTTCAAAAAGTGGGGTAAATTGATATTATTTTCGTTTTCAGGGGGTTTTTTGGATTTTTCCCATCGACGCCAAGAGAGACACGCTTTATTGGAGGTCCTTGGACCCTCTGTAATTAGTTAGAGTGGAAGTCCATTATGAGGGCGACGGAGGAGGTGATGAGCTTGAGGGCACTGATGAGCCAATAAAGGATGAGTAGGTAAAGAGTGGCAAATAGATGGGGTCGACTAGGGAGCTCATAGTACGAAGAGTGGACAGTCTTATCCTTCTTTATGAATTTTGTATTATTTTTTATTTTATCTCATTCTTACATGAATATCCGTTTTATTAAATAGAAAAGTTGTGGACATATTGTGTAGTGGTATGGAGTTGGACAAAGAGACTGAATCTTTAAACATGATAGACAAAGTGAAATTTTTTAAATGTATATTCTATTTCTCGGATAGTCATAAAATAGGGGAGATTCTGTCAAATTTTTCTATAAAATTATAGTACAATGTGTAATCATCTATTTGTAATTATATTTTCTACCTTTCTTCTTTTTTTTTTTTGCAAGAGCCTCAAACAACCACCGTTTAGTTACTGTTGAGTTTCCAAAAACAAGTAGCTGACACCATGGAGTTATTGAGGAAATAGGATAAGAAACTGAGCAGACTGGAGAGGGGATAGTTAAGGCTAAAAGCCCATCTAGGAATTGAGTGGTGTCCCGATGATGACGATGATCCGGAGGATAATGAAGATGATAATGATGAGAGGACCGATACAGATGACAATGTTTGTGGCCCACCATTATGTCCTTGAGGTGATGATGATGATTATGATCATCCTCGATATGATGATGATCAGCTTGAAGATAATAGAGTTGTTCTTAACCCACCACCACAGCTTAGAGATGATAGTCTCAACCATACTGACATAGAGGATCGAACATCTACTTCCATTTTCGAGATAAATTTTATATTTATTTTACGTTTTAGTTTTACATATCATACTAAATATCTAATTTCAAACAATTTGTTTTCTTTAAAATTGCAAAAGAACGCCATTATTAAACAAGCTAGATGAACGAGGAAACCATCGGCGGTTCATCAGATGCCCTTCATGGATCCTCGAACCAGGAAGAAGAAAAAGAATGTTAGAGAAAGTGGCAAAGAATGTAAAGGTGGAGAAGCAACTGATAATGGACCATGTTATCCAATGCACAACTTCAATATGGATAAATAAATATTACCATTTTTATTCAGCAGCGGTTGAGCTCAATTCTCAGATAAGGGATGTAAGGGGTTAAGCAACCAAGATGGTTGTGTCCCATTTGACCACATTTTCCAGACTTTTTTCGATGACGACCTTTCTCAGCTAAGTTTGTCGTAGGCTTCTTTAAATCTATTAGGTCATTTATTTTCATTATTTTATATTCATTTTATCTATTATTTATGCTATGTTTTTGTGTAGAATTTGTATTTTAAATTTGTTTTTGTGCTTTTATGTTTAAACTTAAGTTTTGAGAAGAAAATGATAGAATCGGTGAATTGTTTGAAGATTAATGCATCTTAAAGAAATTGAAGAAATTCGAGGGATGATTCAACAAATTGCCATTCAAATTGGAATCAAAGGAGACAAATCCAATTTAATTCAAGATTTCTTTTAGTACAAGAATTTGAATTGGAAAAGAAGATCAAGGAGAATTTGGAATGAATCAGAATAATTAAAGAAGAATTAAATAAGGATTTGGTAATTATGCTACAAGATTGGGATAAATTAAGATAAAAGGGTTTGTTTCGTAATTGATGCAAAGAAAGACTACACATATGATGAAACGTCTTGGAGTCGCTTGTGGTGAAGGCAGAAACAACATGCACGTCCAACATGGGTTGAAGAGGCTTGTAGCTGCGGGAAGCTGACAAGCGTTAATGGCCAGCATGAGTGGCCCGACTTGTAACCAAAGGGAGGACATGATGCATGAGTTGCGTCTCTAGGGCACAACCTCCACTTTTCTTATGTTTCTTGATTTATTCAAGCATTAATTAAGGCGATAATTAATGGCAATTATCAACTCTGATTTTCTCAACCTTTTCACCTACCTTTCATACTTATAAATAGGTGTCTGCTCCACACAATTGACACATATACGTTCAAATAGCAGAAGGAAGAGAGAGAGGCATGGGTTGTAGCTAGCAAGGCTTCTGATTCTATTTTTCTTGTCTTCTTTATTTTATTGTTATGTGTTATTTTAGAACCATGTGTGGTTAATTTTCTTGTTAGTTAGGGCTAACTTGAAACCCTAAACATGAATTTAGTCTATTATTATTTTAATAAAGCTTTATATTTTTGCATAATAAAATTAATGTCTCTATTTTAATTGTATTGTATTTATTTTGTTTCTTTAACTAGCCATCGTAGGAGTATAATTTTAAGATTATGTTGTAAGACTATAAATCACACACCTAACAAGCATATTCTTAGTTTGGAATAATCAATTGCTTACGAACCAATTGACAGGTATTAATTCATAGATACTTAGGATATATATCATCTTCTAAGATTTGTGTGATATTCCTATTCTTCTAATTCTTAACGGATTCTTATTATTAAACCTAAGTAGATGTCATGCTAGTTTATAATCAGAAATATAGGTATTTACACAGAAGTCATGTGATTTAGATACAATCTAAGGATGAATCAATATGACTTGCAGTATGGTCATTATCTTGTCATGAATGTCTTTATTATGTATTAATATCATTACACTTCATTAATTTATTAATGGATTGAAGGATTGTTTAGAGGTGGATAGGATATCCCAGCTAAGTTCTCTCTATTGATTTCTCTTTAAATAATTTAGTTTTCTGTCACAATTTATTTTTCAATTTTGAAACCCAATTTCTTATGTTTCTTGATTTATTCAAGCATTAATTAAGGCGATAATTAATGGCAATTATCAACTCTGATTTTCTCAACCTTTTCACCTACCTTTCATACTTATAAATAGGTGTCTGCTCCACACAATTGACACATATACGTTCAAATAGCAGAAGGAAGAGAGAGAGGCATGGGTTGTAGCTAGCAAGGCTTCTGATTCTATTTTTCTTGTCTTCTTTATTTTATTGTTATGTGTTATTTTAGAACCATGTGTGGTTAATTTTCTTGTTAGTTAGGGCTAACTTGAAACCCTAAACATGAATTTAGTCTATTATTATTTTTAATAAAGCTTTATATTTTTGCATAATAAAATTAATGTCTCTATTTTAATTGTATTGTATTTATTTTGTTTCTTTAACTAGCCATCGTAGGAGTATAATTTTAAGATTATGTTGTAAGACTATAAATCACACACCTAACAAGCATATTCTTAGTTTGGAATAATCAATTGCTTACGAACCAATTGACAGGTATTAATTCATAGATACTTAGGATATATATCATCTTCTAAGATTTGTGTGATATTCCTATTCTTCTAATTCTTAACGGATTCTTATTATTAAACCTAAGTAGATGTCATGCTAGTTTATAATCAGAAATATAGGTATTTACACAGAAGTCATGTGATTTAGATACAATCTAAGGATGAATCAATATGACTTGCAGTATGGTCATTATCTTGTCATGAATGTCTTTATTATGTATTAATATCATTACACTTCATTAATTTATTAATGGATTGAAGGATTGTTTAGAGGTGGATAGGATATCCCAGCTAAGTTCTCTCTATTGATTTCTCTTTAAATAATTTAGTTTTCTGTCACAATTTATTTTTCAATTTTGAAACCCAATTTCTTATGTTTCTTGATTTATTCAAGCATTAATTAAGGCGATAATTAATGGCAATTATCAACTCTGATTTTCTCAACCTTTTCACCTACCTTTCATACTTATAAATAGGTGTCTGCTCCACACAATTGACACATATACGTTCAAATAGCAGAAGGAAGAGAGAGAGGCATGGGTTGTAGCTAGCAAGGCTTCTGATTCTATTTTTCTTGTCTTCTTTATTTTATTGTTATGTGTTATTTTAGAACCATGTGTGGTTAATTTTCTTGTTAGTTAGGGCTAACTTGAAACCCTAAACATGAATTTAGTCTATTATTATTTTTAATAAAGCTTTATATTTTTGCATAATAAAATTAATGTCTCTATTTTAATTGTATTGTATTTATTTTGTTTCTTTAACTAGCCATCGTAGGAGTATAATTTTAAGATTATGTTGTAAGACTATAAATCACACACCTAACAAGCATATTCTTAGTTTGGAATAATCAATTGCTTACGAACCAATTGACAGGTATTAATTCATAGATACTTAGGATATATATCATCTTCTAAGATTTGTGTGATATTCCTATTCTTCTAATTCTTAACGGATTCTTATTATTAAACCTAAGTAGATGTCATGCTAGTTTATAATCAGAAATATAGGTATTTACACAGAAGTCATGTGATTTAGATACAATCTAAGGATGAATCAATATGACTTGCAGTATGGTCATTATCTTGTCATGAATGTCTTTATTATGTATTAATATCATTACACTTCATTAATTTATTAATGGATTGAAGGATTGTTTAGAGGTGGATAGGATATCCCAGCTAAGTTCTCTCTATTGATTTCTCTTTAAATAATTTAGTTTTCTGTCACAATTTATTTTTCAATTTTGAAACCCAATTTCCAAAACCCTTCCAATTTAATTTAATTGTTTTTAATTTAGGTTCAAAAATAAACTTGGAATTAAAGTAAGTTAACAACTCCTTGTGAGATCGACTCTTGCTTGTCATTATACTCGTTAAACGATTGGTTCGTTTGCAAGGTTTCTAATAAAGTTGTTTGTTAAAATTACAACCAACAAAATCTTATGATATAGTCATCGAGTGAGAGAGTTCCTTGGACAAGCCATATAAGTTGTTTATTAGTGGGCTTCCCTGTCTTCGGTGTTTGACAATAGCTGCGCATGGACAGAACTCCAAACCATGTATGTCTTATCCTACCGTCAATCATGCTAAGAACCTTTTCCTTTATATTTGGTAGAAGCCAAGATACAAGAAGGCCATCATTGATGATCCATTGCCCTTTATCTGGATTCTTTGTTTTATTTCCAGTCAAATCTATTAGTTCATCTACTAGCTTTTGGGAATCATTAATATTATGCTCCAAACCAAGACTTTTAATCAATGGTAATATTTGAGATATCCATAGAAGAACATTTGTGATGGATAGTTCTATAAAAATCAGACTGGAGCATTGATGAAATAATTGGATTGAGAATTTAGGTTCTGATACCATGATGAATTCAGAGAATATGAAAAGAATAAAAGGTTTTAATTGATAGCTAATAAGCTGTAAATTCATATTCATGTTTACAAAGATTGTATGCACAAGCTTTATACAATTTTGTGTAGGAGTTATTTTTATTTTTCCCCTGAACAAATGATAAATTATCATTTTTCCCTTTGTTGTTTATGAAAAAAAAAAAATCCTCTTACTATCACATTTTAGAATACCACTTTTCTAACAACGGTTTTTTGACAATTTCTCACATAATAAGGGAGAAAATGATGATTCATCAATAATTAAAGGAAAATGAAAATAACTCTTTCGTGTAATGGTAACATAAAGATAATTTAGGAAAAGTTTCATTTGACTACTTGAAAATAAGAATCATGCTACGACTGGTGAGGAATGTTAGGAAACTTTCCACATTCCTCTACTATAGATTTCAAATACCCTAGTTTTATTACCAAATTTGTCTCCAAAGAATGCTTCTTGTTTGCTTTCTTTCCTTGATATGGGTTGTTGTTTTGTAACAGCTCTCCACAATCATTGAAGTCAGTTTTGCAAAGAAGTAAAGAGGTCTTATCAGACTCCACCTACCACATCTCAATCAACTATGAACAATCCTTCTCCAGGTCCACCACATTGTCAAGCGCAGAAACTCAACTGTTACTTCTTTTTTATCAATTTTGAGCGGTAAATTAACAGAACTCTGCAATCTTTTCTTCATCGATAAACCAGTCTTCTTCTAAACAATCTTTCGTTGAATCCTCCATAGAAACAAGACTTTATGGCTTTGGAGGTCTAGAACTTTCCAGGGTGATCCGACGACACAACACCAACCAATCTGAGAACCCTCTTTGGAAGAGTGGCGTGCCGCCGTTGTAGAGTTACTTGTCCTAACTTCGTACCTGCCCCACCCCAAGTCCATTTATTATTTATTTACATATTAACATAAAAGAATAAATTTTAATAAATAGTTTATTCATTATTATCAGAAGATGTTTTTTGTAATTAATAAAAATTAGTATATAAACTATAAAATTTATTCAATATTACGCATTTATATTAAATACTGATTCATTTGTTTTCAATTTTACTTTCCTTAGTATTTCTTGTTCATTATTTTTTAATTTTTTATTGTCAATTATTGAGTATTTAAACTGTATTTGGTATGTTGGTATGGAGCTTCTGTAAAAATTTAATATTCTTTATTCAAAAAATGAAAAAAAAACTATTTAATATAAAAAAAAAATTGTATTATTCATATTGAAACATAAATTTCGTGGTGGAGGAGGACTAGTGTGGGTGCACCTTGACCTAAGTTTTCAATTATCAAGTTTCGGATCGGATAGGGGACAAACAGTTATTTTACGTTCGAGGTTTGGGAATTCGGAATTCCTTACTCCACCTCGAATCTGCTCCATTGACATCATTACTTCTAGTCCCTATGCTAAATACAATTAATTGTTAGTTTTATTTCACACATGATATGATGTTCGTGCGCTTTAAATAGCTAATGAGCTTATTTAAAGCGCATCTTCTTAACTTGTGTCTATGGTGTACGATAAAATGGATTTAAACAATTCAACTTTCACACCTTTCAAAAAAAAAAAAAAGAAAAAAATCGACTTTGACAAAGGAAAGAAGAGGTGGTAGCACTGTAACTGATAGGAAGAATCTTGGAGGATGTTCTCACTGTCTTCAAGTAAGAAGCAGCCACGCTTAATATTACTAAAATAATTTATTTAATCAAAAAAAGGAAATAAATGTTATTTGAATGACTCAGATAATAAAATTTTGTTAAAGAATGACATAGTTATGACATATTAGCATATTTCAAATGGAATGAAAAATAAACATGAATGTAAGATTAGATATCAAAATTGCACATGATCGTAAAATCCATTTGGGAAAACAAAAAAATAAATAAATACATAAATAAATTGATGGTCGACCTAGCTTTGTGGAGTCGTACCAATAAAATTAAATTTGTGGAATAATTTTTCAAAAAGTAAAAGCCAAGTCAAAGATACACAGCTATTCAAAAATACCTGGTATTAGTCAATGCATTTCAAAAAGGCCATTTTCCAACGATTTTTTTTTTTTTTTTCCGGAATAATTTCGTTTTTATTTTGTGTATGGTGGTGGTTGAATTGTATATAAATTTTGAAAGAGACAGCTTATAACTTTTGAATAAAAAATGTATCTATTTCTAGATTTTCTCACTTAGTTGTTTACTATTAAAGATTTATTATTATTTTTACTCCTGACGATTAATAAATCATCATTTTTTCCCTTGATGATTTTAAAAATGTAAAAAAAAAAACTCTTAAACTAGTATTAATTCAAGTCAAAAAATTAAAATAATTGGTAAAATTATATTTCTTAAATCAATAGGGAGAAAAATGATGATTCATTAATCTTCAATGGAAAAATGATAATAACTCTACTATTATATTATCGCATTTAAAATAAATATTGTGCCGACTAAGCAACTACTCTCAACAACGAGACAGAGAAGTATTGGATTAGGAGACTAGAGTTGTATCATTGAAACACATTATAGCGAATAGAATAGCTAACCTGCAGCCTGAGAGAGCTCCCAATTTTATCATAAGCAACTTACCATACAAAGCAACCAAGTAGATTCTTCTCCTTGGCATAAGAAACCTTAGCTCTAATAGCTTCGACTTCATCAAAAGCAATCCAAGATGTCCCATTTGAGCAGTAATTCACCACATATGTTGCATTGTACGTAACACTAACTTCGTAATTTGAATTTAGTTGCTGATTTCCTTATAATTCATGGTTCCACTAGTGTCCGCCAGTTCTCGTGCACCACTATCATCATTCTTAAGGCTTGCTGATCCTATTGCTGGTGCACCAACACCATTGTTCTCAGGGCTCACAAGTATCCATGAATAACCATAAAAAGGCAAGCCCAAAACCAACTTTTTGGGTGATAATCCTCAATTAATCCAAGCCTTAATACGATAATCAGCACTAAGATTACTGCTTGGATCATGCAGAGCTGCTTGAGCTCCTGTAAAGTTTGAAAAGAAGGCAAGTGAAAATCAAAAGCCATAACATGCATCCAATCCAAGTGCTTCTGTATTGAGTCAATTGGAAAACTTATGGAGCCTATGGTGAATATAGAACCGCAGTAGTCAAGATCAGTTTTGACTTGCTAGAGTTTATTGCTTCTAAATCAATAGCAACTCTCCATTCTTCGAAGAGCACACCCATGTTGAACATACTGGTCCTTGTACTTACAAGAAACCAATAGAGATCTAGACTTGGAAGCCATAAAGCCTTGCTAATTTTATTGAAGAGTCAATGACAGATTTTCTATGAGAAGAATTGTTCACCATTGAAGAAAAAGTTGAAGAGTTTGAAGCTGCACCCCCAGTGGATAGAAGAGTGGTGACCCTTGGATTCTTTGGTTTCACAGTGAATGAGAAGCGGGAAAATATGGGATATGGTAAAAAGGGCTGATAGGAGATGGAATCTACATCAGCATAAGCACAAATAAGGCGAGCAAAAAGAGCAGAATTTATTTCTGCTGCAGACGAACCGCTGCCTGGATGCCAGTAACCGGCCTTAATCCAAGTTTGCACTTTTGCGGTGCAGAATTCATGACACAGTAGAATACGGAACACAGCAATGATAATCTTGGATACCATTGAAGACAAACTGCAGCTCGAACCCTTATCTTTGCTAAATCTGTAGAGAAGAAACATAGAGAAGTTAAGAACACATTACATAAAAGAGACAAAAAGAAAAAACAAATAGGATTGTCAAACTTCTAGCCTTCAATTTGGTTCCACCTATATAAAAAGCAAAAATGGCATGATTGGATTATATGAATGCACACATGACACATGACACATCCAATATAAATAAACTTTCTTTAATGCAGGAGCCGAGCTCTTTAGAGGGCTGGGAAGACCCTTCTATGAAAGGGGCTAGAAATTTTAATTTCAGAAGCACTAATTACAATCATATATTGTCAGTGGATCCCATCATTGAAATGAGATTCTTGGTTAATTTTTTAATAAATCAATTTATTAAAACCTCGTAAGTGCATAAATTGTTTGACTGAGTATAATGACAAGCAAGGGTAGATCCCACGAGAAGTTTCAACTTACTTTAGTTTTAAGTTTATTTAAATCCTAAACTAGAAACAATTAAAATAAATGAAAGGGGTTTTGGAATTTAAATTAATATTAAACTAATTAATGCACAAAATTAAATTAAAGACAATCAATGAATAAAAGCTTAGTTAGGACATCTTATCCACCACTAAACAATTCCTCAATTTGCTAAAAACATTAATAAAGCAAATTCATGATAATGCATGATAAAGATATTCACGACAAGGTATGATTAACTCATGCCTTATAGATTCTTCCTTAGTTAATATATAAATTGCATGATTGCTACATAAATGTGTGTATTCCTAATTATAACCTAGCAGGATGTCTACTTAGGTTTAATAATTAGAATCCGTTAAAAACTAGAAGAATATATATATCACACAAATCCTAGAACATGATGTCTATTCTACGTATTTATGAATTAATACCCCTCAATTGGTTCATAAGCAATTGATTGTTGCCAATTAAGAATTGCCCGTATGATGTGCAATTTATATTCTCACAACACAATCCTGTAAATATGTTTCTAAGGTGATCAATCAAAGAAACAAAATAAATATGATAAAATTAAAATAGAGACATTAATTTCATCATGAAAAACATAAAACTTTATTGAAAAGATAAACAAATTGAGTTTATTTTTAGGGTTTCAAGTTAACCCAACTAATGAACTAACTACATAAAAATAAAAATAAAACTAAGAAAAAAAAATAAAACCAAAGCCTTTAGCCTTGCCCCTCTGCTTCTCTCTCACCTCTTCGATGTTGTATTCAATTGAATGGTGAAAGCACATATTTATAGTCAACCAATCCTTTAGAGTCAAGATTTCCTCAATTGAGAAGAATTTCACTTCCAACTTTGATTTGGAATCAAGTTTTGATATGAAAAGTAAATCTCTTTTATTTTTTGTCTAAAACTCTTCCTAATTTGCTTAATTCATTTAATTATGACGTTTTAAAGTTTGGGAAATTGATTAGGAATGCTAAAAGAGGATATCCGAATTTCTTGTATTTTCTCGTAGCTGTCAGGTCTCGTGACAACCTGACCTTCAGATACTAAATCGATCATAACTTTCTCTAAAAAAATTTAAATTGATGAACCATTAATAGCTATGGAAACTAGATATCCAGGGCTTTAATTTGATAGGTTATAGCTGACGTAACTTAAATTGTGAACTTTGTAAGAGCTTTCGTGATTCACTTCATGTTTCTACCCAAAAATTCTACAATTTCCTTCTCAAACAATCCCTCAATTCCTTGAGCTGCAATTAATTTTCAAAAATCCTTCGATTCCATTATTATTTTTTTCTCAAAACCGAATTTAAAACATAAAAACACAAAACAAATTAAAAGTATCAATTCTATTAAAAAAACATAGTATAAATAACAGGTAATTTGGCAATAAAATAATGATAATTAATAACCCAACAACTACCCTCAAATCTATATTTTGCTAGTCCTCAAGTAAAACTAGAACTTTAAAACAACTTAATCTAAAAATACGGAAAATAAAACACAATCCATTTTCGTAGGTAAACACGATAGCATTGAGCGTATGTCACAATCCTTTAAACCTTTAGGTGTCCTTAGTAGGAGGAGTTGTGTATCCTGATGATTTATGAACAACGATACCCACAAATGTTAAAATATTCCACCTATAGCTCATCAACATGTCACTAAATGCAAATCAACAAAAATCCTATACATGCATGATCTTGTATCAGGACTAAATACAAGTCACCATTAGTCTAAGACACAATCATTAACAATCTCATATCACTTTCAAAGCAATCTTGTTTTAGAACAACACATTCACATGTCATAGACTTATTTCGCCTCGACTCTAATCCTCACAAGATATCACTCATAACACTTTAGAGTCATAAGGCAAACAATCTTGCAATCATATGCAACAGAGGTTATGTAAAGGCAAAGCTAACGTGTTTCACATCACATATGAATATAGACGTTAATAAGAACTGCACTTTTAAGTGAATAGATCTCATGAATGGTATCAAATACAAAGAATGTAGGTAGAGTATGATGACATACTTTAATTCTCAAACTGGACTTCCCCCTCAAAGATGAATACACATTATAAAAGATTGTATCAGGCTAAGGTTGATTAAAAGAAAGACAATAAAAGATCTAAGTTCAAAAAGAACTTAGAATCACACCAAGCATTTCATTCATTTATTTTAATTCATCACAAACTCTTCCACTTCTTTTCTTCTCCACTATTACTTCTCTTATTTTTCTTTCAATCATTCGTCCTTCACTCACTTCCCCTTTCTTCTACACATCTAGGCATCATAAAACTTGATTTGTGCTCCTTACATTTTATTCTTTTTTTTTTCTCTCTTTTTTTTTTTTAAAAAAAAAAAAAGGTTTTTACATTTTGTTTTTTTGCTTTTTTTTTTTTTTCATTTTTTTTTTCACTTCATTTTTTTTTCTTTTACAGTGATGCTCAGAAACACATTTCTTTTAGTGTATATGCCCATGTATACAACATATCAATACTAACACTTCAATTCCTTTCTCCCATTTTACCACTTAGCATGATCCAAAACTTATAAGGATGGTTAAATTTAAGACTCAATAGGGTCATTTAGTAAGGGTATTCAAAGAAAAAGACTAAAAGTGTTGGTTTTTGTGTTTATTAGTTTTTTTTTTTTAATTGTGTTATTTTTTATTTAATATTATATTAATTAATAATTTAAATAGTATTTTAGTCATTATATAAGTTTGAAAAGTGTAATAAGAATTTTATAGAATCTTAATAAGGGTATTTTTGTCATTTCACTGTTTTGGACAGCAAACGTTAACCTTTTGGATCGAAAGTTAACGGTAGGGGGCGGTTCATCTAATAAAAAAATGAAGGGCTAATCTCGAATAGTTTACTTTTCAAGGGGGTTTTTCATAAAATCCATATATTAAATAATAGAAAGAAATATTAAAACCAATCCAAGAAATAAAAAATTTAACATAAATCTAACACATTTATCATCTTCATCAACCTTAAAATCAAACACCAGCCCCATCTATAAACCACCCTAAACAACCACCATACCCACCTAAACACCCAACTATAATCATCTTCAAACTTAAAATCTTCAATCATCAACCCAACCTATAAACATCATCAATCATCCACTTCCCGATTAAGTAGCCAAACCAAATGATTCAACAAAAGCAAAACTTTACCGATCAAAACGTGCTTGCTGCTATCAACCATCGACACCCTAGAAATCGTAGCCACTATTTTCTCTTTCATTTCCAAGTAGCTCGAATCCAGTAACTTCACCAACACTAGAACCTAAACCCATCGATTCGTAGAAACGAGATAAGTGGAAGAAGAAGAAGAGAGAATAGATGAAAATGGGAGGAGAGAGGAAAGGAGGAACAACGAAATGGGAAGGGGAGATGAGAGGAGGAACCCAAACCCACTGATGGCGACGGGAATGGGAGCAGAGAAGAAAGGAGGAACGACGATGATTGGAAGAGGAGAGAGGAGGTCGATGGGTTTGAAGTTGATTTAGGAGATTTTTTAATTTTTTAATTTATATTTAATTTTTTAAAAATTAATATTCACCTTCCATTTTAAGATGGATGGTAGAAATCTGGCAAATTAAATTTTTTTTTTTAATTTTCTTTAATTTTTTAAATTTTTTTAAATTAATCTCCATCGTTCATGTTAAAATGGTAAGATGGACAATAGAGATGTGATGAATTAAATTTTTATTTAATTATTTAATTATTTATTTTTTTTCAAAATTTTTGTTTTATTTTATTAAAACAAATAAAATTACCCATCCAATTACCATTAGACCCAATAACTTTAACACCAACTGGTTTTTTTGATGATAGAGGGCAATTCACCTAATAAAAAAAATGGGAACTAGTCTCGAATAGTTTACTTTTTATGGCGTTTTTTTCATAATATCCCTTTAATATATATGGAAAAAATCTAAATACTCTTTGAAATAGCAAATAATCTCAATTTACCAAATTTTTCAAATATTAGTAAAAAAGCCTCCTACCATTAGCCAAAAGTGGTTTCCATCCAAATTTTTAGTGGTTTTGTGATAAAAACAATAAAGGACCAAAATACCCTTACTATATTGAAAAATTAAACAAATAAAAGACAAAACAAATTAATCAACTACTAAACTACCCTTTCATAACCAAAATAAAAACGTTAAAAAATAATAAAAAATTAAAATTTTTATAATTTATAATTAAATTTATATATATTAAATAAATAAATTATAATTTTTAATAATTGAAATAATGATTATTATTAAATAAAAATTAAATAAAAAAAAAATTCATCATATCTCCACCATCTACCTTAAATAGATGGTGAAAATTAATTTAAAAAATCAAAATTTAAATAAAAATTAAATTAAAAAATTTCCATAAGATTTCTAACCCCATAAATGTGGATTTTTAAACCCAGAAATCAAGGTTTTTAGTCCAGATTTTTGGATATCCATTCGAATAGAAACTTAGACCATCATCAATCTCCCAATCTCCTAGACCATCGTCAATCTCCCAAATCATCATCAATCATCAAACCAATATCATCAACATCATCTTCATCTGGGTCAACCCAAATGAAGAACATGTATTTGAAAAAAAAAGAAATCAAAGAAAAAAATTAAAAATCATCATCTTTCAACCAAAATCATCACCTAGGTTTGTAGAAGATCTAACCCTCTGTCAACTATTTGCAACAAACAAAGATCTAATAAACATCAGTATAGTACTCAATACCAAGTCAAAAAAAAAATGCATTCTTTTATCCAAGCATTAGTAGTAAATTAAACATCAAACACTCCAATGACATCATCTTTTCAAAAACCAAACATCTACGGAGAAGAAGAGGAACTAAAGGCAGCGAAGAACAGTCTCCTTATCCGCCGTCGTTTCGGAATCGGTCTGGAAGTGTCAACGGAGAAGGCAGAGGCGAAGACGAAGCCGCTTTGGAAGTTGGAGAGATTGACAGTGAGCCAGATCTGCGTCGATTAGAGAGATTGACGAAGAAGAGTCTCCTTATCCGGTGCTATTACGGATGAGCTACGTTGAATGAGCCTGATCTGTTGGAGAGATTGGCAGTCAAAAGGGAAGATGGGGTGGGCAACTTCTTGTCGGTAGAGGAGGAGGAAGAGAAGAAGATGAGCTGGTTGAACGGTGATGGGTTGGGTGAGATGGTGGAGAGAGCCTGAGGATGAAGAAGAGAAGAAAAACAAGAAGAAGAGAAAAAGAAGAATAAGAGAAAGGGAGAAAGAAGAGCGAGACGGTGTTAGATGAAAAATTATTTTTATTTAGTTTTTATTTTATTTTTTCCTTCATTATTTAATTAAAATTTTAGCAAATAGTTTCTAGCTTTCCTCCTTATATCTCATCGATGCCAAATGATGCTTTGACTCTCAAAACTAACGAATTTATTACTTTATTGATGGATTCACTATTTCATTTAACGATCGGATTGTTTTGGGTATTAATTTCAAAACCAAAGGTTGTTTGATATTATTTTTAATTTCAGAGGATAAATTAATAATAACTTTATATATATAGTAGTTATACAGTCAGTCACTCTTAACTTTTAAAAAAATAAAATAAAAAAATCTTATCCATCTATTAGATCTAATGGATAAGAAAAAAAAAAAAGATAAAATTGAAAATAAATAATTATCATTTGATTATTAAAAAAAAAAAAACTTATGAAAGCTTCTTATGATGATAATAATCAAATGATAACTATTTATTTCTATTTTTATCTTTTTTTTTTTTTATCCATTAGATCTAATGAATTATTGAAATTTTTTTGTCATAACTTTTTTAAAGTTTGGAGACACGGACTATAAAATGTATGTATGTATGTATATATGTGTATAGATATATTATATCAGTTAAACACACAAAACTCCTCTAAGATAAAGCTTAATGCAAATGGAAACAATTTTTTATTTTTGAAACACAAAACTCCCTCCCCATTAGTCAAAGTTAGTCAACCTTATATTATATAAGGATATTTTCGTCTTTTACTAAATTAATATCATTTTTATTGAAAAATTGATCTCCACCATCCAGATGGATGGTGGAGATCAAATTAAAAAAATAAAATAAAATAAAACTTTTAAATTGTAAAAAATAAAAAATATTAATAATTTTCTAAAGAAAGGAAAAAAAAAATGATTTCCACAATCCATTAACATGATGGACGGTGGACATCATTAAAAATAAAAAATAAAAAAGTATTTTTTTAATTTAAAAAACATTATTATTTTTCTTAGAGGTGGAAGTCTAGATTAATCTTCATCATCAATCTACCATCAACAGCCACATCGACATCAACCCATTATTAATCCACCATCGACATCAACCCATTATTAATCCACCATCAAAAGCCACCATCGACACAAACCCACCATTAATCATCATCCTCAAATCAACATCAACCCATTCATCACCTTCAACAAACCATCATCACCATCATACACAACAAATTAAGGGAAAAAAAAATATTGAAGTTCTGGATAGAACTTGAAGAGCTACCTAGATCTTTAAAAAAAAAAAAAACTTACAAAAGAAGAAGTTGAAGATCTACAAATACCCAAACCTTCTTCATCAAAATCAATTACTTTAAAAAATTAATTAAAAATATATGAAAAAAGAAAAAAAAAAAAAGAATTAATCAAAAACTTCATAATCTTCAATGTTCTTTATGATCATTTCCCACCATCGTCACAACCCAGAACATGAAGTTGATAGTGGGTTTGATGTTATGTCAAACCTTATCAACTTCATCTTCAAACCACATCATCTACTGCATCTATCACTATCAACTTCATCTTCATCTTTAAACCCCAGAAACAACTTCGTGTCAGAACCAAATCCTAGAATTTTGTTTTTTTTTTCTCTAGGTTTGATGTCAACTTCTTCATCTTCAAACCCCAGAAACAATTTTATGTCAAAACCCCAAACCGTACCTTCAAACCGTAAAACAACGTCAATCAAACCCAACATCTTCAAACCCTAAACAACATTAGATCCAACAACAAAAAATTAAAAAAAAATAAAAATAAAATAAAAATAAAAAACCCAATCTGTCATCAATCCCTATCAATCATTAGACCAACATCACCAACAAAACCCACCATCATCAACCGAACGACAACTATTAGGTTGGTTGTTGATGATGAATAGTGTTGAGGTGAGAGAAAGCAAGAGAGGGGGTTGAAAAAAAAGGTAGAGAGAGAGAAAGATGGTGGGAGTTTGGGAGAAGGAAGAAAGAGAGAAAAAATAATTTATTTTTGTTTTTTTTTTTACTTTTTTTTTCATTTTTTTATTTTATTAAAATTTTTAAAATATATTAAACTTTTTTAATTTTTTAAATAATAATCTCTATCGTTCATCAAGAACGGTGAACGGTGGAGATTCAACAATTTTTTTTTTTCAAATTTATAGTGTTATATTTTTAAACTATTTTTCATTTTAAATTTATTTTTAAATTTTTAATATAAAATTTTGTCCTTAGTCATGAGCATTTTCATCATTGTGCAACATTTCCAAGTCAAACATTAACTTTAACCGTGTTTGATCCTTAACATGGGGGTATTGTGTTATATTACCCCCGTGTTATTTAACTCATATTATATTACATATTTACATTCTTTTAAAAGCTATTATGGCCTCTCAAGTTCGGCCATTTGGTCACTATCCCTTTTTAAGGGTTCCATCAGCATTTGTATGGATTCCAATTTTGAAAGTATCCGACTTCGTCGGTTGAATGTACTTTGATTAATTATTAGCGAGAACTTTATCCAAATTAAACAAATAATTCAACGATAAAATATCAACCGAGTGTTGGGAAAAATGTCTTGAATATCGTGGTCGGCATATTCAATGGAGCCTTCATTTGACCTTTTTTTTTTTTTTTTTTAAGTATGCCTTGTTGACTTTTGAGACTCAAAAAGTCAACATCATAAATGTGGACTTGTGGATAGGGGTCGGTTTCCCTTGGACCCACTAACAGGCCATCATATTTTCTAAATGTTCTTTAAGAAATTAATAAGTATAATTTTTTTAATAAATAAATATAATCTTCACTGAATTTGTAAATACATTATTTTATTCAGAACTATAAATTATTGTTACTTTGTTTATCGTTGAATATCAAACTTTGGGTGAATCCATAATTATCGAATATAAGCTTAGATTATCATTGATTTGCTTCAAGTAATATTGAGATTGATCTGAAACTAAAACATAAGAGTCTGGTGTGGCAAATTTATTCCCTAACAATTAATTTGGCTAGAAAATAAATGGGGAAACTTCATTTTAGTCCCTAAGGTTTCACGAAATATCAAAATTTTAAACATATTTTGAAAACAGCTCTTTTAATCCCTAACTTTTCTAAAACTCTTCAAAATAATCCAAACCGTTAGTTGAAAGAGATGAAAAAAGCAAAATGACTTATTTGCCCCTAAGTTTGGTTGTAATGTCTAAATTATCGTTTTACCCCTAATTAAATAAAAATATTAAAAATAAATAAATTAATATATAATCAAAAGTTTTTTTATTTAATTAAAAAAAAAGAAAAATAATTAATAATAATAAAAAAAAATCATCACCACATTTTTCTCTCATTTTTTCTCCACATCATCTTTTTCTCTCTTTTCTTCTTCATCTCCTCCATTCTCTCCTCTCTTCTTCTTCTTCTTCTTCTTCTCCTTCTTCGTCTCCCTTTCCTCTCTTTTTACGATCACCATCTTTTTCGTTGGTTCTAGGTTACCCAGAACCAAATCGAACCCAGAACCAAATCTGGTTCTGGGTTCGATGGAACCCAGAACCGTCGCTGGTTTTGAATTCGATCAAACCCAGAACCGTCGCTGGTTCTAGGTTCCACCGAACCCAGAATCGTCGCTGGTTCTAGGATCAATCCCAGAACCAGTGTCTGGTTCTGGGTTTGATGGAACCCAGAACCAGATCTCTGGTTCTAGGTTCTAGGTTCGACCCAGAACCAGACTCTAGTTCTGGGTTCAACCCAGAACCAGACTCTAGTTCTGGGTTCGATACCAGAACCAGTGTCTCTAGTTCTAGGTTGATCGAACCCAGAACCAAAGACTGGTTCTGGTTCTAGGTTGATCTCTGGCATTTGTGGTTGATGTTTGTGGTTAGTTTTTAGGTTGATGTTGGGGTTTAACAATTGTGGTTGGTGTTTGGGGTTGATAATTGTGGTTTGATGAATCTGTTGACTGTTTGTTATGATTTGTGGTTTGATGAATCTATTGAGTGTTTTGTTTTTGTATTTTTTGGTAAATTTTTTTGAGGATTTGGATTTACATATTCTGGTTCAAACCATGTGTTTGAATCCAGATTTTTTTTAAAAAAAGTTGCCAAATTTTTTTTTTCAGTTTTTCGAATTTTTTTTATAAATAATTTTCGATTTTTTAAATTATTTTAAATGTTTTATAGGATTAAAATTTCAGCCGTCCACGTGTCACAATCTTAGCATCTTATATGAAAAGACCATTTTACCCTTTTCATCCAAGCCTTCTGTTACTATTGACCGTTAGTTGACTAATAGTTTGGACTATTTTAAAGAGTTTTAGAAAAGTTAGGGATTAAAAGAGTTGTTTTCAAAATATGTTTAAAATTTTGATATTTCGCGAAACCTTAGAGACTAAAATGAAGTTTCCCCGAAAACAAATCTAAGGCCAAAAAAAACATAATAATAAAACACTTGTTAGATTCAGTTTTATCCTAATTTTGTTTGGTTTTTGGTAGAGCAGTCTCTTTCTATTTAGGTCTTCTTATTTATTTAATTTAAGTTACAATTTCATTATTAACAATTTTAAATCTCATTATTGTACGTAATTAGTGAATGATTAAATTTTAATATGTTAAATTATAATTATTTTTTTTATGATGTTTTAGGATATAATCTGAAATCTATTATGTTTTAGGAAAGGCCATAAAAATGTCATGGAGTGATAGTGACGACAAAGAAGATGATACAAGCTCTACAAGCTCAAAGGAATTTGTGAGCAACTACACCACTTTTGTTACAAGCCACCATATATAACACAAAAGAGAAGTTCATGGGAGTGAGAACAATAAGAGTGAAGACTCGGATGGTTAGGGTGTTGACGACGCTTTGAATGAATTGTTTGTGGAGAGCCTCAAAATAAAGGAGGAGAATGTTTCTCTCAAGGTTAAGCTCAAGAATCTTGAAAAGGAGAAACAAGATGTCATTTCAAAAGCTCAATGTCTAGAAGAAGTCATTCTTAATTTTAAGAACGCTCAAGAGGACAATAAACAAAAAAATCATTTTTAGGAAAAGATATTCCATATTTTAAAACTACCGTCCTATCCAAATTTGGGAAAAAAATAATGTCATCGGTGCTTCAAATCAGATTTTATTGAATCGATCATTTCTACAATACAAGCAATGGTTTGCTGACAACCAACTAGAAGCACAAAATTCATATATCATTGATTAATCATCTCTAAACTATTCACTACAGCCTCAACAAGACAACTAAGGATAATACAAGGAGTAATTTCGAAGTGCATGCAAACATCATCTAGGTATAACTTCTGTAATTGTTGCGTCATCAACTGAATTTACAACCAATTGCCGTGTAGATTTATTTTGTTCAATTTCGTTTGTTTGTTTCCAAAAAGCTGGCTTCTTTGGAATCATAATATCTGTTGTTTCATTTCTTAGCATGGAAGAAACTTCCAACATGGTTGGTCTATCATCTGAGATCTCTTGCACACATAACAGAGCTATTTGCAAGCATTTCAATAACTTGCATGACAAACCTTTATCATCTAACGAAGAATCTATAAACTCCATGCCTTTGCCATCCCTCCACAGCTTGTATGCCTGAAGATCAATCATCATATATATGATACAAGTGCTAAGTTCTGATCTACAATTTTCTAGTAAGAGTCTTAGAAAACTTACATATTCAAGAAGGCTTAAACTTTCATTTTCACCATATAAACTAGAAATTTTTTTGCCGCTTATGATCTGAAGAAGTAGAACTCCAAAACCATAGACATCAGACTTAATTGAATATACACCTCTTCTAACATATTCTGGGGGAACATAGCCACTGCATTTTGTCATGACAATAATTTATTTTATTAGAAGAAAAATTTTCAATATGAAAAACTGTTGAATAATTAAATACATATACTTACTATGTTCCTACAATTCTGTCTGTATTTGCTTCAAAATCATCTTTTGTTAAAACTCTTGCCATACCAAAATCTGAGATTTTAGGTTTCATATTTTTATCCAATAAAATATTACTAGCTTTTAGATCTCGATGAATAATAGTTAATCTTGAGTACTCTTGGAGATATAGAAGGCCTTGACAAACCCCTTCAATAATGTCTACACGTTTATTCCAATCCAAAAGAAGTCGTTTAATGGGATCTGTACAGCATTCGGAAATATTATATAAACATTAGCAATGGTGAAAATTGCATTTTGACACACAAATTCACACAATCAAGAAATAGAGAAGCTCTAAAGCTGGATTATGATCATTGTTACTCTTTTACTCTAACATGTTAATAATAATCAATTTTCTACTGTCAAATGTCTCAATTAACAATGATCAATAAAGTAGTCAATCTTGAATATTCTAAAAGAAAATGAAACTTAAGTAAGGTGACCTTCAATGATATGTATGAATGTGCTTGCTGCATCCCAAAAGATTATGTCAAACAGGGCATCCGTCAAGTTAGTTTAATCATAAAAGAATGATATGTCAGATTAACAATTATCGCACATCAAACAGAAAGAGAGAATTTTCGATAAGTGAAGAAAAATTTCACAGACAATTAATGACAAAGAAATTGTCGACGGAAACAAATAGAATCCATACCAAAAAGATAGTAGTCGAAACTTTTGTTTGGCATGTATTCGTAAACCAATATTTGCTGTTCCCTGTCGATACAAAAACCCAAAAGTCTGACAAGATTCACATGTTGGAGTTTGGCAGTAAGGATAACTTCATTCTTAAACTCCTCAAATCCCTGTTTAGATGTTTTTGATAGTCTTTTCACTGCTATTTCTTTTCCTTCTGGTAACACACCCTAAAGCAAAAAATACAATAATATGTTAATATTTATTGTTCTCTAAGGCCTCAACCATATATCTTAAAGAAATATTACCTTGTAAACGGGACCATATCCACCTTCCCCAAGCTTATTTTCAAATGAAAATTTATCTGTAGCAGTCTCAATGTCAGCAAAACTATATACTATAAGATTAGGAACATCGTTGTTAAAATCTCCATCAGTCTTTGAACGTTTGGACGAGTTTCCCTTCCCTAACAAAAATAAATAAATGAAATTATTATAGCAGAAACAAAGATTTAATTTTATAAACGAAATGTTTATATTCAGTTTAAATTAGTTACCTTTTGATGATTTGAGCTTTTTAATCCGGCAATAACATATCAAAAAGGCCAGTAGAAGAATAACAGCTGCAGTTGGAGTCAAAACGCTAAAAAATAATCGCCAATTATTTTGTCCATCTTTATTATCCTCCTCTTGAGCTGAAAAACAATTCCCCAAGTTTCATAAATTTTGAAGTATATATGGAATGGCAAGCTGCAACCAGATACATATATGATACGTGGTTGTTTATCGTAACAGCTGGCTCAATAGATTTTTCATTATCTCGTATCTTAGATGCCAGCTAAAATTAAAAACATTGTCCTTTTCCAAAAATAAAAAATAAAAATAACAATAAAAAGTTAAAGACTATGTAATTGAAGGGGGAAAAAGTAACCCTATAATTATTGAAAAATTTACTTGTAAATACCTATATTGTTTTAACTGCTTATAACCGACTTCAAAGATAAAATATTCAGTATGTGCTTTTTTGATTTGAAAAGTGAATGCTGGCAGTGCAAGAGAAATTGCCAGAGAAGAAAGAGAAGGAGAAAACATAAAGAGATCAGGATGAGTAAGCCCAAATATGGGTGACGTCAAGGAAATCACCGGTAAAGATGAACTAATGTGATGTGTTACAAACTTGACTTTAATGAATGAGAGAATTAAAAAGGAAAAAGAGATAAAAGAAGAAGGTAGGAGGTGTTTTTATAAGGCTTTGGACATAATGGGCCAAAATTGTGGATCACAACAAAAATTGACTCTTCTCAATCATTTTATAAATTTCACCAAATTCAATGTGAACCATTATTTTTGCCCAAAATAAGGGCAAGTTTGACATGGAAAAGGGTTTCTGGGAAGAGAAGTGGAAAATGATGTGAAAGCCATGTAGTGTCTCTTTGTGGATTTGGACTAATATATCCACCAACATGGCTCTCCATCTTTAGCAATATTTTGCTTTCTTTATCTTTTTTTTTTTTTTTTTGCTTACCAGAAAAATTGATTTGCAGATCCATGAAATTTGCATACCTAGTTGGACTTATATCAAGATAGCTAGTGTGATTTATGCTATGACTACTCATGTTGAGTTATCCCAATGTGGCTCATGTTAGGATTTGCATATTTTGTATATTTGGCTTTTTGGCAAGAAGTGATCCTTGTCGAAGAATAAAGAGGAGAAAGGAAGAGGAAGAAGAAGATGATGAGGAGGAGGATGAAGATGAAGAAGAAAGAAAGGAGGAGAAGGAGAATGAAGAAGAAGATACGAGACAAAAGAAGAAGACAGAAGAAGTGTTGATGGAAAAGTGTCATTGAGAAAGTTCATAAGTGTCAATATTTCTACCTCTAAAATTGTTTATACACCCTTGTGTAAGTTCACCCTCATTAAATGAATAATAATTACTAATTTTTTAAAGGAAAAATTGTAATAAAATGATTGATGTTCGATCAACTTGCAACTAGATTGTATTTTTCACAAAATAATTGGATACTACACTTGACTATTAAGTTGACTGTTAGGGATAAACATTGACCAGTTAAATAATTTGAAATGTCCTGTAAACCCCTGGCATCTTGTTAATAATTATTTATTTTTCGATTAAATATTATAAATAATAATAAATTTTAGAAAACAAAATAAAATAATTAATGGAGTAGATGTCCATCGAAAATATGAGGGACATATGGATACAGCACTCCTCTATAGACATTTCATTCAGGATCCAACTATAGGAGAACCATAAACAGATGGCTTTCCCTTGTTTCCGCCTAGTTAAATTTCTGGCGATCTCCATAAAAGGAGGAGATTTGTTGATGAGCGAAATGCATTTTTATCAACAGAACAATGAACATAAGTAAAGTTTATTATTCAGCTATAAGAACAAAACTTTGATTTTTTGCAAGTTATTTTTTTTAAACAATCTCAATTGTCTCTTGAATTTATTGTAAGAAGAAGCAAATGTAGAATGAAAAGAAATAGATGGACATGTGCAGTCATGCCTATACATGAATATCTTAAGTGCTATATATGGTGTGAAAAAGATATGATTGAATTTTTTTTCTTTTTTTTAAAAAAAAATAATAAAACTAGATTTATGGCAAGATGCTGATATGAGGTTTATCAGTTCATCAGGAACTCCACATCCATAAACTTGGATTTGTGTGATTTGGTTTATGATTATGAATTTAGATTTTGATGTATTGTCTTGAGAATCATTATCCCCTTCAACTTTCCACAAATTTCATAAACAATCGGACACCAAATCTTTTATGAAAGCCATTATTCTAGTTGAAAGTAAACTTTTCTTTTTCTATTATTGGAGAAGATAATGATCTGGGAACAGATCTCTTTTTTTCGTTTGTTTGATTTTTGTTGTAATTTTTTTGTTGTTTTAATTGCAAATTTTGTAGATAAAAAAGAAGATGATGATTGTTGGGTGCTGTGATTTTGTTAGGATTTTGAGTCAGATTTCGACATTTATTAAAGGAAAAGATGTTGAAAAAAATTGATGAAGACGTAGATGAATTCTGTTTTTACTTTATATTTTATTTTAATAAGGTTTTTATGTTGCTTCAAAAGAACTTTTTTTTTGATAGATTTTGTTGCTCCATTTTATTATAGGAAGAAAATGATCTTATTTTCCTTCTACCATTCATGCCTTAGTTTACTCTAACGGTTAAATGGATTAATTAGTTAATTTGTAAAAAGAATGATCTAGTTGCAATTTGATCAAGAGTATTACAAGGCTTTCCAAATTTTTTATCGAAATTCATACTCAAATAACATGGTAAAATTGGTAATATAATATTAATTATTACATTATCTCATAATTTTTAAGATATTAACAACTCACATATCATATCATTTGAACATGAATTTAGACAAAAATTTAGGAAACCTAACATTATTCTTTGATCAAACATGAAGACATTTCATTACAATTTTCCCTTTATAAACTTAGTGATTATGACTCCTTTAATGATGATCAACTTATAAAAGGGGGTGTATAAATAGTTTTAGAGGGGTGGAAATATCGACACTCGATGTTTGTTGAAGATAAAAGTTGGATAAGATGCAGGAGGATAGAAATGATGGCCAGTAAACGATGGAAAACCATTTTTCAGTTGTTTAATTTTTTTATTTTAGTAAAAATATAAAATAATAGAATGATATTTTTGTCCATCCATGTCATTTACTGATAACAATAGTGAAGTTTTTAAAACAGAGGACCACTTGTAGAGCCATAGATTTTGGGTTATAAAGGGGAGTTTTCTATTTTTTTAATTATCTAGCTATAAGGTAACAAAAAGGATTTTCTCGGTTAGTTGTATATTATTAAATTGTTGCGTTTAAAAATAAATTTTGTGCCGGCCAAGCAGCTACTCTCAGCAATAGAATAACTAGACAGAAAAGTATTGGAATCGGAGACTTGAGTTGTATCATTGAAACACATTATAGCGAATAGAATTGCTAACCTGCAGCCTGAGAAAGCTCCCAATTTTTATCAAAAGCGACTTGCCATACAAAGTAACCACGTAGATTCTTCTTCTTGGCATAAGAAACCTTAGCTCTAATAGCTTCGACACCGTCAAAACCAATCCAAGATGTCCCATTTGTGCAGTAATTCACCACATATGTTGCGTTGTACGTAACATTTGTTACTCCATAGGTTTGAATGTAGTTGCTGATTTGCTTATAA
The DNA here is from genome assembly GCA_021234005.1 of Nephelium lappaceum. Lineage (NCBI taxonomy): Eukaryota > Viridiplantae > Streptophyta > Magnoliopsida > Sapindales > Sapindaceae > Nephelium > Nephelium lappaceum. Next base: position 384,292 of record CM038002.1, on the reverse strand, counting down.
ATCATGCCTGTATAAAGGCTTGCGGGTGCACCAACACCATTATTCTCAGGGCTCACAAGCACCCATGAGAAGCTATAAAAAGGCAAGCCCAAAACCAACTTTTTAGGTGATAATCCTGCATTAATCCAAGCCTTAATACCATAATCAGCACTAAGATTACTGCTTGGATGATACAGAGCTGCTTGAGCTTCTGTAAAGTTTGACAAAGTAGGCAAGTGAAAATCAAAAGCAATAACATGAATCCAATCCAAGTGCTCCTGTATCGAGTCAACTGGAAAACTTATCGAGCCTTTTATACGTGGTGAATATAGAACCGCAGCAGTCAAGATCAGTTTTGATTGACTAGATTTTCTTGCCTCTAAATCAATAGCACCTCTCCATTCTTCGAAGAGCACACCCATGTTGAACATATCCGTCCTCGTCTTTGCAAAAATCCAATAGAAATCTAGACCTTGGAAGCCATAAAGCCTAGCTAATTTTATTGAGGAGTCAATGAAAGATTTTCTATGAGAAGAATTGCTCACCATTGAAGAAAAAGTTGAAGAGTTTGAAGCTGCACCCCCGATGGATAGAAGAGTGGTGACACTTGGATTCTTTTGTTTCACAGTGAATGAGAAGCGGGAAAATATGGGATATGGTACAGAGAGCTGATACGAGATGGAATCTACATCAGCATAAGCACAAATAAGGTGAGTAAAAAGAGCAGAATCTATTTCTGCTACAGGCAAATCGCTGACACGAGATGGAAGCCAGTAACCGGCCTTAATCCAAGTTGCTTTTGCGGTGCAAAATTCATGACACAGCAGAATATGGAACACAACAATGATAATCTTGGATACCATTGAAGACAAACTGCAGCTTGAACCCTTGTGTTTGCTAAATCTGTAGGGCAGAAACGTATACAAGTTAAGAACACATTACATAAAAGGGACAAAAAGGAAAAAACAAATAAGATTGTCAAACTTCTTGCCTTCATCAATTTGGTTCCATCTATATAAAAAGCACATGTGGCATGATTGGATTATATGAATGCACACATGACACATGACACATCCAACATAGATAAACTTTCTTTAATGCCGGAGCCGAGCTCTTGGAGACCCATCCATCTAACGAGGTGTTGGAAATTTTTATTTTAGAACACTAATTACAAATATAAGCAAATTATAATTTTGCTATCCAGTTAAAACTATAATACAAAATATTTTCGGTTTTATTGCAATATACCCCTTTACCGTTAGCAAGTTTCCGTTATATTTGACAGTGAACTGTATTAAAGTGGCAAAAAGGCGAAAATGCCCTTAGTGGTTGAAATTGACTTAATTGACCGAATGAGAAATAGAAAAAATTAAAAAAAAATAATAATCATCAAATCATCTTCAATCATCTTCCATCTCTCCTCAAAATCAACAAATCATTTTCAATCATCTTCTAGTTCAAAATCATCATCTTCAATCATCTTCTACATCCTCTTCTCTCTATATTCTCCCCTCTTTATTCTCAATGGGAACCAAAAATTCTAGGTCATTATTCTTACTGGGACCCAAAATTTCTAGGTTTCTAGACTGGGTTTCTAGTCACTCGGAAACCCATATTTGGATTTTCAGTCCAAAAAAATGGCCCTAAACATCATCAACCATCATCAATCCACGCTTGGAAACCTAAAAAAATGGCCCCAAACATCATCAACCATCATCAATCCACGCTTGGAAACCTAAAAAATGGCCCCAAACATCATCAACTATCATCAATCAACCTCTTGGAAACCCCAAAAAAGGCCCTAAACATCATTAATCATCATCAATCAACCTCCTAGCATCATTAATCCAAAACCAAACATTATCAATCAAAGCCAATATAATCAATCTCCCATAAAATAAAATAAATCAACCTCAAATTGAAGAAAAAAAAAAAAAAAGATACATCAACCTTAAAATCATCGACAAACCCAAATGATTCATCTGGGTTCAAATCGACGAACCCAAATGAACCTTCATCTGGGTTCTTTGATGAGAACTTAGATGAAGGTTCATCTAGGTTCGACGATGAACCCAAATGATGAAGGAGAAGAAAGTGGTGGCGAAAAAAAAGGAGATGAGAGGAGAGGAGAGGAGAGAGAAGGAAAAGAAAGAGAAGGTTTACCGATGGAGGGAAAAAAGTGATGGAGAGAGCATGAATGAGAAGAAAGATGCAATAGAGAGAGATCTGAGGGATGAAGCAGCAAATGGGGAAGAAGAATAGGAGTAGGCCGGCAATGGGGAAGAAGAAGAAGTGGAGGTCGGCGATGGGGAAGAAGATGAAGAAGTGGATAGGGAAGAAGAAGAAGAAGGATCAGCAATGGGGGAGTAAAAGAAGAAGTAGAGAGATGTGATGAAAATAATATCTGATTAAAAAATATTTAATTTATTTTAAAGTTTTAAAATTCATTTAAAAAAATAAAAATAAAATTAAAAGACAATTTGATCTTTCAATCAGTTAAATTAACATAGATCCACTAACAATGGAGGGGTCAATTGTAATAAACGTGAAATAGTTGCTCCGTCTGAAGAAGTGTTTCAACTGGATAGCTAAATTATAATTTGCTCCTACAATCACATATTTTCAATAGGTCCTATCACTAGAATGAGATATAGTGGAAAGGAGTACCAGTAGTTCATGGTTTTAAAATAAAGTTCAAGGTTTTAAAATAAAAGTCTTTATTAGTGTATATGTTATATGGTCGTCTACAATTAATGCATTTGGGTGTTGGGTAACGATACACTTGGACTTATTATGTTTTAAAATTACTAATTATAGTTTATTATATCTAATTATAGATAAACATAGCTGATTATAATTAAATATAGTAAATACAATTTGACTAATTTAGTCATAATCACATATAATCACGTATAAAAACAAACAATCATATATAATAAAATATAATTAGTAATTTTAGAATGCAATCACTTATTAGGTGTATTGATACCTAAGTACGTTGTAGAATGTGTATATATATATATTTTTTATTTATAAAAGTGAATTTAATATTCATCTTTCCATTTTCAATCAATTCAAGAATAAAAAAGAGAATGAATTTCAAATAAATAATAATTTTTGGATTGATTGAAAATAAATAGATAAATGTTGAAGTTATTTTTAAAAATTAAAATTTTGAGTTAATATAAGCTAACCCATATATATATATATATATATATATATTACATTACATTCATTTAAAAGTTAATTTGGCCATATGAGTTCGGCCATTTGGTCACTACCTCTTTCTAAGGGTTCCATCAACATTTGTATGGGAAGCAATTTTGAAAGTATCCGACTTCGTCAGTTGAATGTAGTTTGATTAATTATTAGTAAGAAGTTTATCCAAATCAAAACAAATAACTCAGCGATAAAATATCAATTGAGTGTCGAAAAATATGTCTTCAATATTGTGGTCGACATATTGTATGGAGCCTTCCTTTGATTATTATTATTATTATTTTTAAACTATGCCTTGTTGACTTTTGAGAGTAAAAAAATCAGCATCATAAATGTGGACCTATGGGTGGCAGTCGGTTTCCCTTGGACCCACTAAGGGGCCAAAAAGTTTTCTAAACGTTTATTAAGAAATTAATAAGTATATTTCGTTTAATGAATAAATATATATAATATTCAATGTGTTTGACTACTTTACTTAATTACTAACCTTATCCAAGGCTTTAATTAAAGAGTAAAGTTAGTGGTTTGATAAAGTAGTTAAATCTTTTGTAAATATATAATTTTAGTCAGAACTATAAATTATTGTTACTTAATTTGTTTGTTTGTTTGCTTTTTGTTTTTTTTTTCTTTTGTTTGTTTGTTTTTTGTTTTTTTGTTTGTTTGTTTTTTTCTTTTTTTTTTTAAACAAGGTTGTTGGTCAAAACCAACATAGTATTAAAAAAGAAAAAAAGTACAAAAAGAGAAAAGATAAAAAGCCAAAACAAAAATGAGAACCATCCAAACCGACCGTGGGAAGAGAAAGACAACAAAAGATTCAGTCGAAACCAAATCTTTGTAAATCAATCCTTATAGCAGACCTCATTAAAAACCTTACTAGAAAAATCCAATGGAAAAAACTCTGTTAGAAAAAGGAGTGTCCACACCCCCCAAAGTTTAAACTAACAAAATCGATATTGACTTTTACCAAGAAGATCATTAGAAAGAAGAAGACCAAAAAAGTCAGGAGCTATCCACTACCAACTGAAACAAACAAAAGATGGAGAACGAGAAACTAGAACATCCGTAGCAGGATTTCTCTTGCAATAAATATGTGTCACAATGAAATCTATACTTCAAAAATAGTGAAGACACTTCTCTCAAGCTGGTCGTCAGCACTAAGGAACTTTAGAAGAACAATTAAGAAGAAGAGAAACCACACAAGCAAAATCACTTTCCAACCAAAGCTTTGTCTAATGATAATCCTAAGCATACTGAATGGTTTGAATAGTTATGGCTAACTCCGCCTCAAAAGCATAACATATTCTTTATGGAAGAGAAAAGGCACTCTTGAAAAACCCATGGGAAGTCCGAAAAATTCTAGCACATCTAGCTAAAACAAGACCTCTAAAAGTAGAACTGTTAGTATTAAACTTGATCCACCCTAAAGGAAGGGGAGACCAAACTATCTTTATAATACATGGAGCCTTAGAAGGACGAGCCAAAACATGTAGCTTATGAAAAGCTAATAAATCATCCACTGAATTTCGTATAACCTCAAAACTAAGAGAATCTACCTCCCGAATGGAATGCCAGACAAAAGATAGAGCCCCATGAAAGGAGGAACACTTACCCTTAAAAGTAACAGAATTTCAAATAACCTAAATAATCCAAAAACCTGTAAAGATACTAGCCTTCCAAAGATGTTGAAGTTGAGAGCAAAATGTAGTAGATATAGTAGTGGCTTGCCACATATTTCTAACGTCCTAGAAAAAGAAATAGTATGAACAAATGTAGAAGATAAGGAATGTCAAAGACCAATTTGCAAAGGGACATTTGAGAAACAGATGCTCCAAATTCTTTGAAAACTAGCATAAACAATAATAAAAAGGCAATAAACCTACAGCGTTGTAAAGACAGATCAATAAACAATCTATCTAGCATAATTTGCTAAACCAATATAGATCTTGAAGAAGGAACAAAAGTTGCCTAAATATGTTTTGCCCAATGAAGGTGGGGATGCAATGAAGATAAGGAATTGTAAGCACCAATAGTAGGCACTTTTCTATCCAGAGAGAGGGTTTATACTCTTGAATCAGTAAAAATACCAATGACCACCTACTCAATATCATTAATTAAATTCAAATGAGATTGACATACAGTAGTAAAAAAATGCCAACTATCATTATAATAAACATCCCCAATGCAAGTTAAGAGAAGTAATTCTGATAGAGGTAAATCAAAAGTTTTGTCCATAAGAGGTCAATCTATCCAATTGTCTAACCATAAACGCACTTTTAAATGACAGCACCAACCACTTGGATTCAAGCACTAGAGAAAGATAATGAGTTTTCATAACAGGCCAAATAAAGGAAGAAAGGTATCTTGACTTGGGAAAAAGCATAGGAGAAAAGCATCTAGCATGGAGAAACTTGAAAACAGTAGATTTGTAGTTATGAATCTCCAAGTAATTTTTTTATATAAAGCAGCATTAAGAACATGCAAATCTCGCAAACCAAGACCAACCTCAAGCTTTGATCGATAACAAACTTTTTAGGAAACTTGAACCAATTTTCTCTTATCCGCAGAGCACGTCAATAGAAATTTCAGATTGATGATGTAAGAGATCACAATATAGATTAAGGCTATCAGTAAATTTGAAATGAATGAAGAAACAAGCGATAAATGACTGATTGAATAAGACAAAGTCTATCCGCCATTGAAAGAGTGGATCCCATCCAAGAATGAAGCTTCAGAACATCAAACTTTTAATGAATCCACATTTATTGAATCTAAGCTTAAATTATCATTTGGTTTGTCTCAAGTAATATTAAGATTGATCTGAAATTAAACCATATGAGTCTGGTGAGGCAAATTTATTCCCTATCAATTAATTTGGCTAGAAAATAAATCAAAAGCCAAACAGGAAAAAAAAAAAAAAGAAACACTTGCTATATTTTTTTTTATCCTAATCTTTATTGTTTTTGGTTGAGCAGTCTCCTCTTAATTTCATTATTAACAATTTTAAATCTCATTACTGTATGTAATTAGTAAATTATTAAAATTTAATTTGTTAAATTATTATTATTTTTTTGATGTTTTAGGATATAATATGAAATTTATTATGCTTTGAAAACTTACATTGATTGTTGTTGTCAAAATAACCACTTTATGTGACTGTATGAAAATACTAGTATATGACCTTACATATTTACAAGTTATTGAAAAGATTTATTTGTGTTTGCTGTTTACTATTGATTTCACTCTATGAATTAAATGGTTTAAATGTATGATTTAATATATAAAACATGTTTAGCTATTTAATATCAAAGTAAAAAGGATTCTTATTATTTTACCCATTGGAATTGAAAATAATAGCTAAAACGATCTAATTGTTAAATGGCATAGTAATTTGGTCAATAACGGATCTGTCTATTTGGAGGGTAAAATGGTCATTGAGGGTAAAAAGGTTATTTTCTTCTTCTTCTCCCACCAACCACCATCTCTCTCTTTTTTTCTTCTTCTTCTTCTTCTCAAACCAAAATGAAATTTGGGATTGAAACCCAGATGAGATCTAGGTTCAAACCAACAAACCCAAATAAAGGTTCATTTAGGTTCATCGATTCGAACCCAGATAAAGTTTCATCTAGGCTCGAATTGACAAAACCAGATGAAGGTTCATTTGGGTTCGTAGATCCAAACTTAAAGATCGATGCTTCATATGGAAACTTCACAATCTGCTACCTCACGTAGATCGTCATAGCCTGGTCCACAGACCTTTAGCTTTTTCTTTAGCCTTTATTAGTTTTGAACCTAGAAAAAAGTTCATTCAGGTTCGTCAATTTGAACCCAAATGGTTTTTTTTTTTTTCTTTTTTAAGTTTGGTTATGGATTGATGATGTCTAGAGATTGATTGGTGATGAAAGATGAAGGTTGGTGTTATTTTTAAGGTTTCCAGATGATTGGAGAGATGATTGAAGATGATTAAGGATGGAGATCCAATCTCCAAATAGGATCTTCATCGTCCATCATGATTGATTAATGGTGACAATTTAATTTGGAGATTGGATCTCCACCTTTATATTATTTTTTTTTTCATCTTTATTTTTTTTCTTAATTTTTGTCATTTTGCCCATATTAATTTTTTTTTATTTTTTATTTATATTTATTTTTTAGTTTTTTTTTTTTAGTTTTTTTTTTAAAATAAAAATGTGAGGATATTTTAGTCTTTTAGTCTTTTTTTAAAATTTTTTTCACAAAACCACTAAAAATTTGGATGGAAACCACTTTTGGTTGATGGCAAGGGGTTTTTGAGCTGATGTTTTTAAATGTTAGGATAAATTGAGATTATTAACCATTTCAATACGTTTTTAGATTTTTTCCAAGTAAAAATATCGTTATTACGATATTCAAGAGAGACCTATAAAAGAAAGCCATGTGATTCATTCAGTATGAATCTCCTCATTCATTTGATTGTATTAAAGTTTTATATTTAAAACTTATAATCATTTTATTTTTTAGTTTGGGCTCTGATGAAGATATTTTATAAATTCAAAATAATTAACATAAAATTTATCAAACATATTTGTTAATTTTAATAATTATGACAGTATTAACAGTAAAATTTTTCAAAATTTACCAAAGTTTTGCACCCATTTCCAACCTATGTATCCACATCGGGTTGGAAAATATATATCTACACCTATCCATGAATCTATTTAGTCAAGTCCAAATCTGCCCATTATGGGTGGATATCCGTGGGTTTATGGGTGAGATGACCATCCTTACTTTTGATATGTCTAAAATACCCTTACATTTATATAAATATTACAAAGAAAAGAACAAACAAAAAATCAAAATAAAATAGAATAAAGTAATAAAAAAAATGAAAAATAGAAAAATGGAGTCCACCTCCAAAAAAATTTCTCTGTGACTGGTGAATTAGAGAGTGGCACATCCTTTATTTCCAAGTCTCAACTGATGCGACTCGACCCGGATACCTCTAGCTCTGATCCGGTAGGTCACGCTGGGCACCCCAACGGATCCCTCTCAGACTCGACTCGTTGGGCTAAACGAAACCCGTGGAGCGAACCCTAAACTCTCTGATACTTTCTAAAACATTGCTGAGTTGGTTTTCTTTAAAAACTGAAAACGCATAGGATTTTTTTTTTTTTAAACCCATTTTCGAAACTCATTTTCGAAACAAAACTTCGGCAGCATACGGTTGCATTTTTTACGTTTCGAAAAAAACCTGTTTACAAAAATTAATACTTCGACTATTTTTCAACACCAACCCAACTTCTGGTTGCCCGTAGGCCTCAATCATGCATTTCATTCTCAATTCAACTTAAATAAATTCAAGCACAATTTAATAAACCACATTTAAATCGAAAAACAATTTAAAACAGTTACGAACGAATAATTATTACTTTCAAATTACTTATACACTTCAAAAAGAGATTTGAAAGTAGTAATTATTCGTTCGTAACTGTTTTAAATTGTTTTTCGATTTAAATGTGGTTTATTAAATTGTGCTTGAATTTATTTAAGTTGAATTGAGAATAAAATGCATGATTGAGGCCTACGGACAACCAGAAATTGGGTTGGTGTTGAAAAATAGTCGATGTGTTAATTTTGTAAACAGGTTTTTTTCGGAACGTAAAAAATGCAGCCGTTATGCTACCGAAATTTTGTTTGGAAAATGAGTTTTGAAAATGGGTTTAAAATATATATATATATATATATCCTACGCGTTTTTCATTTTTTAAAGAAAACCAGCCCAGCAATGTTTTAGAAAGTATCAGAGAGTTTAGGATTCACTCCACGGGTTTTGATTAGCCTGACGAGTGGGATCTGAGAGGGATCCGTTGGGGTGCCCGACGTGACCTATCGGATTAGAGCTAGAGGTATCTGGATCGGGTTGCATCATCAACTCTACTTACAATACAAAATACAAAATGAATAGAGTGTTTTATTTGAAATGATTATCAATTTATTAATATAATTGTTTATTTTTTTATTCGAAATTTATATATATATATATATATTTGTAAATTGCTTGAAAGAATAAACCATCCTTAAAATGCTAGTGTAACTTTCCAAAAATTAATAGTGTAGCTTCAAATGTTAGGGATATTTGTGTAAAGTATCCAAACCTTGCCAACTACGTGTTTCCTTTTGCTTGTCTGGTATCAAGGAGATAATCTTACATGAGACACTAAGTTAGCACTATATGTTAATGTTAGTGTGACATTCTAATAATAACATGACACATGGCATAACTTTTTAAATAAAAATTAATGTTGGTGTGACATTCCGAAAACAATGAGACACGTGACATAGCTTCAAATGAAGATTTTCTTGTAAAGAAGGAAAGAAATAAATATAAATTTTTATTTAAAAAGTTACGTCACGTGTCATATTATTATTAGAAGGTCACATAAATATCAGTATACCAGGTCAACTCAGCATCCCATATAAGATTTTCTCAATCTCATGAGGCTAATGATGTATTGATCCAACAATGTATTTTAAATTCTTTTTTTTTTTTTTTGAAATAAAATTCAAATTATCTATTCAATTCACTTGTTTGAGTGGTTATTGGGATAATTCTATTTTCCCCATTGACGTTTGTCATAAATGCTAATATCCCTTGATAGTTTTCAATAACTCTAAAATACCCTTTTCCGTTAGTTTTTAACTAAAAATGTTAGGAGAGAGCAAAAAGACCTATATGCCCTGAAGATATTTAATACATTTATATAAAAAATTATTAAAATATAATAAAAACAAAAATTAAAAAAAAAAGTATAAAAGTATAAAAAAGAATTGTAATCTCTACCGTCTATCTCTATGATGAATAGTAAAGATTAATCAAAATAATTTTAAAAAAATATTTAAAATAACAAATTGATAGGGTTTCTAGTTGCTAAAAACCTAGGGTTTCGAATGACTTGGAAACCCACTAGGTTTCCAATGGTTGGAAATTCAAATTTTTTAGATTTTCAGCAGTTGGAAACCCAGAATCATAGAAACCCAGAAAATTTGGATTTTCGGTAGCTGGAAACCTAAGCAACGGTAGGAATCTACGTTTCTAGCCCAAATTTAAAACACACACACACACACACAAAACAAAAAACAAAAAAAAAACAAAAAAAAAAAAAAGAAAAAGACACCCATTGAACATCATATCACCTTAACCAACTGGAGAATCAAGAATAAGCAACCACTAACACTACACTTAACACCAAACAAACTTCTCAAAAGTCCAAAATTTTGAAGATACAACATCAAACAAGCAAACATTGATGGACAATAGAAGCCAAGATTTCACATAGTCAATACCAACCTATTTCACCAAATTCAAAAAAATCACTAACATCACGAAAACATTTGGCTTACTCTCTTCAGGAAAGGAGTGGTATTGCTTTGCTCTTCTTAGCTAATAGCCTTATTAGCACTCAGGCCTCAGTTGTCATCACCCATCTTTCGGATTCCTCTTCCTCACTTCTCCTTTTTTGCTTTTCACCTCTCGAACTCGTTGTCCCTTTTCAATATCACAATCATCTGCTACTGCTGTTGTTATTGTTATTGCTTCTTATTGACGTTGTCTTTGTACTTCTCCTCCTCTTCGTCTTCAAGAGTCTATTTCTGCTTTAGCCTCTTGGTAGCCAACTTAGTGTGTGGCCTTTCCCTTTCGATGACCATCGCACAGGTCTTGACATGGGAATGTTGTCTGATGGCATTAATAGGTGTAGCAATGAGTAACATGGGTGCTCGTGCAAAGATTAAGCACAAGTTGGGTCTCCGTTGATGAAAACCCAGAACTAGGTCTCCATTGACTAGAGACCCAGTGCTGAGAGAGAGAGAAGCATTTTTCATTGCTGAATAATAGTGCTCTTCAGCTATGAATAAGTTTTTTTTAAAAAAAAATTTTTGAATTATATCCATCGTCCAGTATGTTGATGGAAGTTGGGCATTATTTTTTTTAGAAAAAAAATTATTGATATTTTTAATTAATTTTAAATTTTCTTTTATTAATTTTTATGTAATTTTCATTTTCATTATGATTTGTTATATATTAATTTTTTATATACATTTTTTATATTATGGTTTTACCATTCCACACTAATGGTTTTTTAACGTCAACTTTTTTTGGACATTTTCTGAAACTATAAGGGGTATTTTGTCTATTTAATCAAATGATAGTAGAATTCTTAGCGATTTTTCAAATTAATGGTGAATTTAGGCTATTACGTAAAACCAGAGAGAGGAAAACAGAATTATCCCGTGGTTATTTAGTTTTATCTTCTTTCGATATTTGAAATGGTGTTTATATGCTATCCCACTAAACAGAAGGAACAAATGTGAAAAGACCTATTTACCCCTACAATAAACCACTTTGTTGCGAGATGGAAGCCAGAATATTCTTTAAGTGAATAAGGAGTTATAACAAAGATTCAAACTTCGATTGATATTAAAAAATTCCTGTAAAAATATATGAAATGAAAATTTTCTTCTTAATATGGACTAGTTCCAGATTATTCGAAACATGAGAAAGAAACAGAAATGCGGTGGTTTTTTTGTCCGAGACTAAGCTTCAAGGAACAAGGGCAAGTAATGTGAAAACTAAGCTAGGATTTCATGGAGGCTTCCAGGTTGACAGTTCAGGGAAAAGTGGTGGTTTGCTACTGCTTTGGAAGGAAGAAGTGAGTGTAACTGTTCGATCTTTCTCCCCAGGACATATAGATGCAATCATACACATGGAAAATGGGGAAAATTGACGTTTTACAGGCTTTTACGGCAACCCAGATGCTGCTCAAAGGAACAACTCTTGGGAATTACTAAAAAGGCTCAGCAAACTAGATAACTTACCTTGGGTATGTGGGGGGGACTTCAACGAAATCCTCAACCCGTCTGAAAAAAGTGGTGGCCCAAAAAAATGCATCCAGGATATGATCAAGTTCAGACAAACTCTTGCTACGTGTGACTTGCTAAATATTGGCTTTTCAGGACCACCCTTTACTTGGAACAACAAAAGAGCTGTTGATTGCAATGTATAGAAGCATTTGGACAGATATCTGGTTAACCTAGGTTGGCGAGAAAAGTTCAGCAATGCTGTAGTCGAACATCTTGGCTTCTACCACTCAGACCATAGGCCACTACTGCTGAAGCTACATGGGGCGATAAACCAAAAAAAGGGAGGCAGAGGTTTTAAATTCGAGCCATTTTGGATCAAAGAGGCAGAATGCCAGTAACTTATTAAAGAAGCCTGGAAAGAGAAAGCAAGTGTGCAATCACCAAAAGACCTCAAAATCAAGCTCTCCAACTGTGCAGGGAAACTATCTTCATGGAGCAAGACGAAGTTTGGTAACCTGAGCAGAAAAATAGCAAACACACAGAAAGATTTAGAAGACCTTTACCCGTAATCTGCAGTTCCAGGAGTTTCAGATCACATCAGTAAACTAAAAGCCGAACTGATTAACCTGATCTCGAATGAGGAGTTATATTGGCGTCAAAGATCGCGGTCTGAATGGTTAGTTGCAGGAGACAGAAACTCAAAATATTTTCATGCACGAGCATCAGCGAGGAGGAGAAAGAACTCACTCCTGAAATTAAAGGATGAGGAGACTGGCTGCTATCAAACAACAGAAGGAGGCATCGCAAATATGATATATAGGTTCTTCAAGCAGATCTTTGAGTCCTCAAATCCACTCCTCAAAGTATCCAGGCAGCCACCTCACATATATCAACAGGCCTTGAGGAGGAAGCCAAGAGGAGTCTTCAGAGACCATTTACTGATGAAGAGATCCGCCAAGCAGCTTTCGAACTCGGTCCGACTAAGGCCCTAGGACAGGATGGATTTCAACCATTATTTTACCAAAAATACTGGCAAGTTGTACAGGAAGATGTGATCGGCATTTGTCAAAAGATACTCAAAGAGCAGCACTCTATCCGCGAATTCAACAAAACAGATGTAGTTCTCCTTCCCAAAACTAAAAACCCGGACACCTCAAAGGACCTAAGACCAATCAGCCTCTGTAGCACAATCTACAAAATAATTCCCAAGACTCTTGCAAACAGAATCAAAACCAGTTTGCCGAAGCTTATATCCAAGTTTCAGTCAGCCTTTGTCCCAGGCCGTCAAATCTTTGACAATGCCCTGATAGCTTTCGAAATTCTCCGTTCAATCAACAAACGAAAAAGAGGACAGAACGGTTTAATGGCCCTGAAGCTCGATATGAGCAAAGCCTACGACCGAGTGGAATGGAGTTTCGTTGAAGAGGTTCTGAGGAAGATGAACTTTTCACTGAACTGGGTTAGCCTTATCATGGATTGCATCTCAACCACACAACTTTCATTCATCCTCAATGGAAAACAAGTTGGCTCGATCTCCCCATCCAGAGAATTACGACAAGGCTGCCCACTGTCTTCATACGTTTTCATCCTTTGTGCAGAGGCTTTCTCCAAACTTATCTCAGCTGTAGAAAGCAATGGCCGCCACCTGGGTGTCAAATGCTGTCAAGGAAGCCCTCGAGTTAGTCACCTTTTCTTCACGGATGATAGCATCATATTCAACAAAGCCTCCATCGATAGTTGCCAAAAACTGCTAGACATCCTGAAAACTTATGAAATGGGCTGGGCTCAGGTCAACAAATAAACATTCACAAGTCAAGCATCTCCCTAAGCCACAATGTTAGCAACCATCTCAAACAGCATTCTTCATCAATTGGGACTGAATTCTTACGCTCCACATGAGAAGTATCTTGGTTTACCTTCGCTAGTTGGTCGAAATAAGAAAGCTACATTTGCAGCTATCCAAGAAAGAGTCAGGAAAAGAATCAGCGCGTGGAAGAGTAGTCTGTTCTCGGCTGGAGGAAAAAAAGTTCTCTTCAAGACAGTCGCCTAGGTCATTCCCACCTACTCCATGAGTCTTTTCAAACTCCCATCCACCCTCTGCCATGAATTAGGCTCCCTTCGCTCTAAATTCTGATGGGGAACTAATGGCAACAACAAGAAAATCAGTTGGACAAGTTGGAGGACATTATGTCTTCCAAAAGCTTGTGGGGGTCTCGGCTTTAAGGATCTATCTCGTTTCAACCAAGCCCTCTTAGCAAAACAAGCTTGGAGGATCTTGACGAACCAAAACCATCTTGTTGTATCCATCCTCAAAGCGAAATACTTCAAGAATTCCTCATTCCTTAAAACAGAAGCAAAACCAGGGGATTCGCATGTTTGGCAAAGCATCATCTGGGGTCGACAGCTCCTTATGCAAGGTCTGAGAAAAAAAATCGGGAATGGAGCATCCACCAGCGCCTTCAACGATCCATGACTTCTCCGGCCCACCTCTTTCAAGCCGATCACACCGAATGGTGACCCAAACGTCACAGTTGGGGAATTCATTAACAAACAACTCCACTGTTGGGACACCAGGAAAATCAACCTTGCCTTCTTAGAGATTGACAGGGAGGTTATTCTTTCCATTCCCCTTAACTTAAAAGATTCGGAAGATGCTTGGCAGTGGCACTTTGAGAAACGGGGACAATACACTGTAAAAAGCGGCTACCGTCTAGCCTCTCAACTAGACACTCCATGCCCTTCCTCCAACAACTCCAGGTCCCAACTTTGGTGGCGACAATTCTGGAGTACAGATATTTCTCCTAAAACAAAGATCCTAGCTTGGAGAAGCCAACTAGACGCCCTTCCCACAAATAGCAATCTCTTTAAAAGAAAGGTGACAAATACCTGGTGTTGCCTGATCTATAAAGTAGATGTCTAGACGATAGCTCATGTGTTAATCTGGTGCCCTGAAGCTCGGGAAGTGTGGTCTCAAACACCCTTTGATCCTTTGCTTAATGATATACCAAACTCCACCATCCCAGTAATCTTAAGGAAGGTGTACCAGCATGTAGGCAAGGAGGGTCTGGGCAGTTTCTGTGTCCTCCTGTGGTGTATATGGGGGAATAGAAACGCTAAGGTACATGAAGGTAAAATCAAAAATGCTCTTGAACTGGTCACCTGGGCTGCTGATTATCTCGTTGATTTTTGGAACTCAAATTCTGCACTTTCAACAGTTATCCCCTCAACCAATCCCCACCCCACTCATAACTGGGTCCCCCCTCCCATCAATTGTCTAAAACTGAACACCGACGTAGCACTTCGCCCTGGTTCCTCAGCTATAGGTTTGGGTGCTGTCATCCGGAACAGTGAGGGCTGGATAATAGAGGCCCTGGCAAAACAAATGCTTGGTAACTTCACGGCAGAAATCGGTGAACTTTTAGCCCTTCATGAAGGTCTTCTCTTTGCCAAATCCATGAACCTAGAGATTTGGCTTGCTGAAGTTGATGCTTGCAACGTCGCATCCTTGATCGGCGCAAACGAAATTCGTTTCGGTGATGCTAGTTGCATTGTTGAAGATATTAAGGAACTCTGTTCTAGTTTAGGTAATAGCTTGTGCAGCCCCATTTCTAGGAAAAGCAATGAGGTGGCACACAAATTAGCTAATCTAGCTTGTCGCTCTTCTCAGGAGAGAGTCTGGTATAACACCAGCACCGTTTGTATGTTTTCGGAATTTTAATATATGGTATTTCTTTTCAAAAAAAAAAAAAAAAGAAACAGAAAAGAAAAGAAAGAAAATAATGCTTAATACAATACTAACTTAACACAAGCTTGATTTGGTTAGCACAAACGAAATTGCGGTTTTTATACTAGCACAAACTTATACTGTGATATATTAGTGACTGCTTATGATAAAACAAAAAAATAAATAAATTCTTAATCACACACTTTCACACAAGCACTAAGGCCTAAGCTACATAATATTAGTCAGTAACCTGGTCCAGATTGTTTTTAAGCTCAAAATCATTAATTTTTATTAAATATATATATATATATATTTCATATAATCATATTATAAAGCTACCGTGTAACCCTATCCAAATTTAGGAACAATTAAATAAACTCAGATATTATTTAATCGATGATTGCTACATTACAAGGAATGGTCTAAAGCGCAAACTTCATAGGTCATTGCATTAATCACCTCTAAACCATTCACTACATCCATAACAGGAAAATTCAAGGTGTAATTTCAAAGTGCAAAGATCATCTAGGTACTTCTTCTGTAATTGTAGCGTCGTCAACTGAATGTTCCACCGGTTGTGGTGTAGATTTATTTGCTTCAATTTCGTTTGTTTGTCTCCAGAAACCAGGCTTCTTTGGAATCATTATACCCGTGGTTTCATTTTTAAGCATGGATGAAACTGCCAACATGGTTGGTCTATCATCCGAGACCTCTTGGACACATAACAGAGCTATTTGCAAGCATTTCAATAATTTACACGATGAATCTGTATCATCCAACGATGAATCCAAAAACTCCTTGCCTTCGCCATCCCTCCATAGTTTATATGCCTGAAATTTTCAATTCTCAATCAACATAGATATGATATATAATGCTAAATTTTGATCTTCAACGGTCTAGTAACGGTCATTGCTAAAACTTACAAATTCAAGAAGACTTAAACTTTCATTTTCACCATATAAACTGGAAACTTTTTTGCCACTTATGATCTGAAGAAGCAGAACTCCAAAACTATAGACATCGGATTTAGTTGAGTACATGCCTCTTCTTGCATATTCCGGGGGAATATAACCACTGCATTTATCATGACAATGACTAATTATAGTAGATTATGAAATAGCGTATAGATGAAATAAATAAATATATAGATATATATATACTTACTATGTTCCAACAATTCGTTCTGTGTTTGCTTCAAAATCATCTTTTGTAAAAATTCTTGCCATGCCAAAATCTGAGATTTTAGGCTTCATGTTTTCATCTAACAAAATATTATTAGCTTTTATATCTCGATGAATAATGGTCAATCTTGAATACTCTTGGAGATACAGAAGTCCTTGACATACTCCTTCGATGATATCTACACGTTTATTCCAATCCAAAATAAGTCGTTTAATGGGATCTGCACCACATTCAGCAATATTATATTAATATTGACGAAGGTGAAAAATGCATCTGGATGCACAAATTCTCACGATCAAGTAGTGACTCTTAGGCTGGAAAAAAAATAAATAAATAAATAAAGGTAATTTTCACTCAATAATTCAGTCCTTGCTTTGACATGTAAATAAAAAAACAATTTTCTACCCTCAAATTTCTCAATGAATAATGATCAAGAAAGTAGTCGAATATTAAGAAATAGAAGACCCTGCTAACAAGGCCTTCAATGATATTTATGAATTTGTTGTTTACTCCATCCCGAAACATGAGGTCTAACAGGGTGTCCATCAAGTTAATTTAATCATAAACAAACAAGATGAAAATCATCACTCGGCAAACAGAATGAGAGAATTGTCAGCATGTGAAGAAAAATTACACAGCAAGTAAATTTAAAATATTTATATACATATATATATATATATATATATATATGTTGTTGATGAAAGCAGAGTAGAACATACCAAAAAGATAGTAGTCAAGGCTTTTATTTGGCATGTATTCGTAGATCAACATTTGTTCTCCTCTATCAATACAAAAACCCAAAAGTCTAACAAGATTCACATGTTGGAGCTTTGCAGTTAGCATAACCTCATTCTTGAACTCCTCAAATCCTTGTTTGGATGTTTTGGATAGTTTTTTCACTGCTATTTCTTGTTTATCTAGTAATACACCCTGAAGTGAAAAAATACAATAATGTTTTATATCTCTAACTGGATATGTCAATATTTCTTTGTTTTATATGACCTCAGTAAAATACTTAAAAAATGGGCAAATTACCCACAGCCTACCTGTAAATTTAATATTTACAGACGTATATAACTTTTTAATGTTTTTGCAATGTCCTCCTCTGACTAACGGATTTACTGGATTGACTGTCACTGAATATGGTTAACTGTGTAACAAATATTAAAAGACGAAATTACCCCTCAACGAAATTATTTTTTTAATTTTCTTTTAAAATTAATTTTAAAAACTTTAAATAAATTTAATCAGATCTCTACCTCCCATTTGAAAATGGACGATAGAGATTAATTTTAAAAAATTAAAAAATTAAAAAATAAAATATTTAAATAAAATATTTTTTAATTAAATCTCCACCATCCATCTTATGGTGGAGATTAATTTGAGAAAAATAAATAAATTTAAAAATGATTTAAAATAAAAACACAAAAACTAATATTCACATCTATCTCTCTCCTTTCCCTCTCTATTCTTCATCTTCTTCATCATTGTGGTTGTTATACATCGTCTCTCTCCTCTCTCTCTTCTTCTTCATCTTCTTTTTCTTCTAACCGGTCATTGTCTCTCTTCTTCTTCTTCTTCTAATCGAACCCAGATTTGGGTTCGAATCATTTGAACCCAAATCTGGGTTTGAATGATTCAAACCCAGGTTGGGCTCGAGGCCTTCAAACCCAGTCTGGGTTCAAAGGATTCAAACCCAACCAGAACTGGGTTCAAATCCTTTGAACCCAGAACGAACCCAGTCTTGGGTTCGAATCATTCGAACCTAAGACTAGGTTCGTTCTGGGTTCGAAGGATTCGAACCTAGTTCTGGCTGGATTGAGTTCAAATCCTTTGAACCCAATTCTAGGTTCAAAGGATTTGAACCTAGAACTGGGTTCGAATCATCTTCGAACCCAGTTCTAGGTTCGAAGATGATTCGAACCCTTTGAACCCAGAACTGGGTTTTGGTTGGGTTCAAATCCTCTTCGAACCAGTTCGAAGGTTCTGGGTTGGGTTCAAAGGTTTTGAGTTTAAATCAGTTGGGTTGTTTTGGATTGTTTGGGATTGATTATTGGTTGTTTTAGGGAATTTTTTGTGATTAAACACTGATTTTTGTTAATTGATTGATGGTGATAAATTTGGGTTTGTGATTGATGTTGATGATTTTGCTGGATTGATGATGATTTTGGTTAAAGATGAGAGGGAGGAGAGATTGAAGATGATTTCCAGTAGAGGTTTTCTGGGAATAAAGATAATTTTGGTTGAAGATGATTTCAAGGGTATATTGGTAATTTCATTTGACTGCGAAATCAATCCATGACAATCTGATAGTTCTCAAGTATAATTTCGTATTTTTAACACCTTTTAAACGGTCAAATGGATCATTTTACAGTCAAATCTAGTCAATCCGTTAGTCAGGGGAGGATATTGTAAAAAAATCAAAAAGTTATACGCGTTTATGAATCAAATTTGCAGGTAGGTTGTGGGTAACTTGCCCCTTAAAAAATATTACCTTATAAACAGGACCATATCCACCCTCTCCTAGCTTATTTTCAAATGAAAAATTATCTGTAGCAGCCTCAATGTCAACAAAACTATATACTATCAAATTCGGACCATTGTCAATAAAATCTCCACCAGTCATTGAACCTTCGGCTGAGTTCTTCCCTATCAGACAAGATATAATTACATGAGTGAAATGCTTATAACAGAAACAAATTAAGATTCAATTTTATAAATGAAATGTTTGTAAGTAGCTGAAAAATACGTTAATTACCTTTTGATGATTTGAGCTTTCTAATCCGGCAACGATAAATCAGAAAGCCTAGTAGAAGAATCAAAGCTGAAATTGGGGTCAAAACGCTGACTAATAGCCGCCAATTACTCTGTCCATCTTTTTTTTCCTCCTGATCAGCTGAAAAAATAGTTCAATAAGAAAACAGTTTTATTAATTATTTACTTAATTTCAACCACATACACGATCAACACATTGCTGTTAACAGAATTGCATACCTGCAGCACGAGAAAGCACCCAATTGTGATCATTAGAGACATGCCACACATAATAACCACGTAGATTCTTCTCTTTTGCATAAGAAACCTTAGCTCTAACAGCCTCCACATCATCAAAACCAATCCAAGATGTCCCAATTGAACAGTAATTAACCACATAAATTGCATTATACACAACGTTAACTCCATTTTGCTCAATGCGTTCTTTGATGTCCTTATAGCCAATGTCTCCATATCTTCCTGCATTTGTGTAAATGGCTGGTCCAGTTGCTGGTGCACCAATACCATTGTTCTCCGAATTCACTAGCGTCCATGCATAGCCATAAAAAGGTATGGCTAATACCAATTTATTAGCTGATAACCCTCCATCAATCCAAGTGGTAATAGCATAATCAGTTCTGTTATTAGTGTTTGGATCATGCAGAGCTGCATGAGCTCGTGTAAAATTTTCCGTCTCAGGCGTGTAATAGTCATAAGCATTAACATGAATCCAATCCAAATTTTCTTCCATCGCGACAATAGGGTAACTCTGCGAATCTAAAGCAGATACTGCTGCTGTTAGGATTAGCTGGGACTGGTTAGAGTTTGTTGCCTCTAAATCAATAGCAGCTCGCCATTCTTTGAAGAGGGTACCCATATTAGAGGTATCAGAGCTTGTGCGTAGAGAAACCCAAGAAAAGTCAAGGCCTTGAAAGCCATAAAGCCTTGCCAATCCTATTGAAGAGTCAATGAAAGATTTTCTATAAGAAGGATTGCTCACCATTGAAGATATATTTGAATAATCTGCATTTCCACCTCCAATGGATAGAAGAGAAGTGACTGTTGGGTTCTGTTGTCTTACGCTGTCTGTGAAGTTGGAAAACTGTGTTTCAGAAATGAGCTCGTAGGAAGTGGAATTCAAATCAGCAAAAGCGCAAAGAAGGTGAGTGTAGAGAGTAGAATTCACGTTTGAAACTGGAAACTCGCTTTTCAACCAGTAACCAGCTTTAATCCAAGTCTGTGCTTTTGCAGGGCAAAATTCTAGACAGAGTAGAATATGGAAAACAACAATGGTAATTTTGGATACCATTGAAAACAAACTGCAGCTTGAACCCTATCTTTCTTAAATCTAGAGAGTCCAAACCATATAAAAACAAAATCAAGAAAAAGAGAAAAAATAATAATAATAATACACAAGAAGACGAAGAAGAAGAAGAAACAAAGAGGATTGCCTATCTTCCTGGTTGGTGGTTACAACAAACTATTTGTTCTACATACAACTAGCATGATTGGATTCTATAACTGTAATAAATGCCATGTAGAAACAATTTCCTTCATGAGACCACTGTTTTAATAGTTTTCGACTATGTTGGTTGAATGTAGATTGACTATTAGTTAGAAGTGTGTTTCTTGGAATATAGCACAGAATGCAATTTCGAAACAATTTCCTTCATGGCGACCACTGTTTTAATGGCATTGGACCACGTTCGTTGAATGTAGCTAGGTGGATTGTTAGTTTTTTTTTTTTTTGGAAAGAAGGTTGATTGTTTGTTAGAAGCGTGTTTCTTGGAATATAGCACAGAATGCAATTCAATGAATTAGTACCCTTTCAATCTGAACTTTTTCCTGACCTACTCTACTATCATAACATTTAAGTAGTACAATCAATAAATAATTAAAATATAATTGTTTTTAGTATTTATTTTTTTGATCACTAATCATATGATTCAAAAATTTTAGGAAAAAGCTTAAATCAAAACAATTCAAATCCAAGTGAAAACCAATTGACGTGGTAGAAGTTTATCGAGAATATTCGACAAGTGTTTTTTTTTTTTTTTTAGGACAGTGTTCGACATGTTCTTATATTAAGATACTGGAGTCTTATATTCAATAGGATCCAAGTCATGTGGTCTTATATTCAACATTTCTGAAGAATTTTCAAAACCTGCTCCCCAAATTTCTCCGCAAACTAATTAAATTCATCAATAGGGTGAAATTCCACAGCCATGATTTACGGAATCATGTCCGAAGAATTTTCCATGACAAAGTCTTGTACAAATGAGCAGCTTCAAGTCCATGATATTTCCACTGGCTGTCATGTTAAATCTCATACCTAAAATACTACTAATGTGCTCCTTTTTTACAGTTCAAATTTTTGGACGTAATAATTACGATCATGGTGTGAGGGTTTAGCGTTATAAGAGGAGTAAAACTGAGAAGAAAACCTAGAATATTGAGAGAGAAATTTGAGAGAAATATCGTGAGCTTCCTCGATGCTCTGTGATCTACTTTTGCTTTTGCTAAAAACTGATTGTTTAATGCATGGACTCAGCGATTTATACAATGTTGACTTTCCT
Source organism: Nephelium lappaceum (assembly GCA_021234005.1). Taxonomy (NCBI): domain Eukaryota; kingdom Viridiplantae; phylum Streptophyta; class Magnoliopsida; order Sapindales; family Sapindaceae; genus Nephelium; species Nephelium lappaceum. The sequence goes on along the minus strand of CM038002.1, from coordinate 362,023 downwards.
AACTAACTTCAACAGACTTTACTGATCTTGGTCATGTGTACTGATCAGGAGAGTTGATCTTGCTCTCTTTTACTGTTGATATCGGGAGAAAATACGGTGTCAACATTATGTAACATTATTTAATTAGTATTTCAAAATCAACTCTATTCAGAGGAAGACCTTGATTTTGCAAGCCTATTTTCATCCAACTCCTCCTCCACCAGTTACCATGGCTAGCAAAATTCCACTACCACTATCAAAATAATGTTTGTCTTTGTTTTTGTTTATTTATTAGTAGTAGGTGAGAGTCACGTCAAGAAGGATGGATGTTTTGCTAGAAATCCCATTGATGCAGTTTTGAAAGCCAAAAACAAACCCTTCTGCAGGTCGATGTTTTTACTTTACGATTACTGATGTGGTTGTGTATTGTGAAAATGCTGTGCTTGATTATTGCCCAGGTGCTTTGGAGCATGAATATTTCAAGACTGAATGATGGACTTGTACACTGAAAACACAAGTGTTACATGTATTTTATCATATAGATGTCGATCAGTAAGTTGACATGTTTTTAATGTTAGGTGAAGGGCCCAATGAAGTTTTTACCATATGAAATTTGTGTGAATATTGGAGTTTTATATTAAAAAATAATATCTCACTTGGATTTAAGATAGATAATATAAATTAACCATAAATTCGAAAAATCACATTTCTCACATAATTTTGATTAACGTAAACAAATGTTTTTCAAGAATTATTTAAAGGGTTAAATAAAGTTTTTAACATTCAAAACTTATGTAAATATTGGATCTTTATTATTATAAGAGAGATTTTAGTTGGATTTAAAAATAAACAATATAAATCAAACATAAAAATAATAATAATAAATAAATTCACACATTTAACACAGTTTCAATTAATGCGGTTTAGGGATGTATAAAACACTCAAACCTGTGGCAACTCGCTCCCTTGCTCCAGACAAAGTGGTACTAAAATAAATTGGGTTGAGGCAAATTTCAGATTAATTTTAAAACTCCTTTCAAAAATAGGGTGAGTGTGGGTCAGTTGTCCCACCTTCGACCTTGCTCCACCCCATTCCCGTTTATATTTATTTATATATTACTATTTGATCAATAAATTTAAATATATAGTTTATTAATTATTATTAATTTAATATAATTTTAAATTTTTGAGATACAATAAATATTTTATTTTTTAAATATGAGAAGATTTTATTATTATAAATAAAAATTAGTATATAAGCTATAATATTTAGCAATACGTGATTATGAAAAACTGATTTACTGGTTTTAAAATTTTATTTTCCTTGTTATTTCTTGTTACTTATTTTATAAATTTTTTACTGTCAATTATAGAGTATTTAAAATATATTAGGTATGCTGGTATTGAGCTTTTTTAAAAAATAATTTTTTTAAAGAGAAGAAACTAATTAATAAAAAAAAAATGGAATATTTCACATAGGCAAATAAATTTGGTGGCGTAGATGGACTAGTGGTGGGTGCGAGGCACATTCACCTCCCCTCCATGAAAAATCTCTACCTTAACCTCGATTTTCAATTATTGGGTTTTAAATGGAGTTGAGGATAAAGAACTATTTGGGGTTAGGGTCGAGAATTCTCGACCCCACGACGCTACCCCAAATTTCATTCTATTGATATCCCTATCTATATTCCCTTTACTTAACACAATTAATTATTTTGATTTTCTTTAGAATTGCTAGTTTCATTTTGACAGGACCCTCTTATATTTCTATCTTAAACTCAAGATAACCTATGATGTGCTGGAAAGCTGTATATGATTTTAAATTTTCTTATAGGAAATCATTTGAAAATCTGTCAATACGTAAGGTGGTTTAATAATATTTCGACAATATAACTGCTATTTTTCTAACAATCCCTCCTTTTAATACACAAAAATCAATACTTCCAAATCATCTCAAATCTCAACTATTTTGGATCTTCAATCCCTCTTTCAAGTCGTTTTTCAAACATGAGCAATATCATGTAAAACATATAAAACAAACTTGTTTTTATATGAAAACATAACTATAAAATATGTCTATATTATTTACAAACTTGAAACCATAAAAATAAGTAAACTGATGAGTAATCAAACATTTTACGACATTAAAGTATAAATATATACACGCAAGCCAAGATGCCATATTACCATGTAATAAACAATATATATATATATGCAAATAATATCAAAATAAAATTTCTTTGCGTCATGTAATCGAGTGGCCCATTTTTTCTTGTCTAGAGGTTTTCTTTGAGACCCGACAGTTATTTGAAAAATGGTTTTAAAAATATAAAATGGTGGGTAGTAATGCCTAATAAGTAGATATAACATTCGAAAACTAAATAAATCATTTCTTTTAAATAATAACTAGCATATCATAAAACTGGTAATGAAAAAAAAAATCTGAATAATCTATATTCCATCATTTCTAGAAATAAGAATGAAATATCATCTCATATCGTGATAAATTATAAATAGTTGTATGGACAATTTCTATATGCTAATAACAACTCAATCTACACAAATCTAGTACTCAAGAGAATCTGGTCATACGTAATGAAGATACTCAATACATACACAGAATAAGGGATAACATCTGATCATACAGGTGTTGGAATACTTTATGACTTCCCAAACATCTGTCATACATGTGCTGATTGACTCTCTAGGACTTACACGCGTTTTGCCTAATGACTATTAAAGGGAAAGGTACAATACTAATGTTCTAATAATCTCATTTCATTAATTTCGTAATTCAAATAATTTTCATATGCAATTATTTGGAATTCTATTTCTGAATATATAAATAATTCTCAATAAATATATTTTTTAAACATACATCAATAATACTTAAAATATCTTGAAACTTTTCATATAATAATTCAAGTTGAAAACAATAAATTTCCATTGAAAATTTCAATATGTATATGTATATACAATACAATTAATTAAATTCTAATTTCAAATATATAACAAAATTAATAATTCGGAAAATTAATTAACTAACAAATAATTCATTTCTAATAGTATCCATAAATTAAAAAAAAAATCTGAAATATATATATAATTGTGAACAATTAATTCAATTTAAATATATATAACAATTCACTCACGAATTGATTATTAAGCTTTATTTCGAAACAATAGCACTCATGTTATCTTTGGATTCTTTCCCACCTAAACACAACACAAGAACTTTAGAATTTATAAAATCGAATCAAACATTGAATCTGAAACTGAAATTATTACACACCAAATCAATTTAAAAACAGCTCCAAAATATTTTTATTTCTCCTTTTTCTTTGCTTCGGCCCACTGTCTGCTTCTCCTTCTGCTGTCTGATTTCCGCTTCTGTGTTTGTTCTCTCTCTTTCTCTCACAGACGCACACGCACACACACGCACACGCACTACTAATTTGCTTGAATCGCTTGCCAAACCTGAGAGTGAGACACTTGTCTCATTTTAATTAAAAAAAAAAAAAAAAATTGACACTAATCAATCTCCATCTCGGCTCTCTCTCTTTGTCGTCTTCAACTGACACACACACACAAACAGTCACACAGATAACTCACCACTAATTTATTTCAAAAAAAAAAAAAAACTCACCACTAATTTGCCTGAGTTGCTTACCAAACCTGAGAGTGAGACACTTGTCTCACATAACTCACCACTAATTTGCTTGAATTGCTTACCAAACCTGAGATGGACACACTTGTCTCATTTTAATAAAAAAAAAATGACACCAATTAATCTCCCTCTCGGCTCCCCCTCTTTGTCCTCTTCAACTAATATTTTAGATAACTCACCATTAATTTGCTTGAATCGCTTGCCAAACCTGAGAGTGAGACACTTGTCTCATTTTAATTAAAAAAAAAAAAAAAATTTGACACTATTCAATCTCCACTCTCTGCTCTCTCTCTTTATCTTCTTCAACTGATTTTATATATATACAATTTTTTTTTTTGTCTTGTTCACTTCGGCTTGCATGTGAGCTATTTTGTTTTCTCGGCTTTATAATAGCCCAACTTATATTTGGGCTTCGGCCCACAAACTTTGTTTTTCTATTGGGCTCTTTCAGGGGACCCTCTTTATGTTTTTAAAATTTTACTAAATCCATTTGGATTTCGATGTTGCACATTTCACATTGCATGAAAAAATATTTGTGCACTTTAAATTGTTGATGAGCTTATTCAAAGTGTAACTTCTTGACTTGTGTCTATGGGTATGGTAAAATGGCTTCGAAACAATTCAACTTTTACAAACAAAAGAAGAGGTAGTAACAATGTAATTGATAGGAAGATTCTTGTAGGGCGTTCCCACTGCCTTCAAGTCAGAAGCAGCCATGCTTACTATTACTAAAAAAAATTATTTAAAAAAATAGAAATAATGTTGTTTGAAAGACTCAGATAATAGAATTTTGTTGAAAAATGACATAATTATGATATTAAAATAGTCTAAATGAAATGAAAATAATGTTGAATGAAAAATTTTATGGTCGACCTACGTTTGTGGAGTCATGTCAATAAAAATTAAAATTTTGAAATAATTTATCAAAAAGTAAAACCCAAGTCAAAGAAACAGTCATATAATAAAAATCAACTTGATTTTCTTCTAACAAATTTTGAGAAATTATGATGCTTCAGAAATTGCTGGAGGTTTCATTAGTCAAAGCATTTGAAAAAAGCCATTTTCCTACAATTATTTTTGAAGAATTTCCTCTTCGTTATGTGTATGGTGGTGGTTGAATTCAATATGAATTTTGAAAGAAACAGCTTATGACTTTTGTAAATTATAATGTATCTATTTTTCTAGTAGCGTCTCTGTTTATTCTTGAAGCACATGTAGAAGAAATCAAATAAGCACTTAATTGGGTCTTCCTCAAGATGCTTTAAGGGTCTAATATTCTGATATTAATTACTTTCCAATCACATAGTTTTGGTGAATGTAGTTTTGGTGAATGCGAAGGGGATTTTTATTTTTATTTATTTTTATTACTTGTTTTAGTCTAGGAAACAACAGGAATCTGATATATGATTCTGATGGTGCAGTCCGAGAAACAGCTCTTGAGATGGAAAAAAGTAACCCACATCAAATGAGAGGCAACCCATATGCATGTGTGTGATGGGTGTAGAACCCACAATCTCAAGATGAAGATAGTAGGAGATAACATTAGTACCACTGCACTACTGCTCAAGCTACAATACCAAAATAAGTTTGTTTAAAGTTTGCATACAAACATAGAAAATGTGAAATTTTTTTTAAGAAAAAAAAAAAAACTCGATATTGTATTTTGTTTTCAAAAATAATGACACATCCTTTCAAAAACAAATAATGAAAACATATTTGTTTTGTTTAAATTATAATTCAACAGAATCTTTTTATTCTTTTTTTTTTTTAAGAAATTCATCTTTGCTCTATTTCAATAAATTAATACTCCATTATTATAAATATTTGTATTACATCCACCCTATCCACTAGCGGACGCAGTGTGTTAGGAGGGGGATTTTTTAAAATTTTTAATAAGTTTTTTCATTTCTTTCAGTTATTACATTTTACAAAAATTTTAGTAAATTTTTTTTTATATATAATCCGTAATATCTTAATTATAAAAACAAACTGTAGATTTATCTTTTTATTAATTTTTATTTTTTCAATCCTTACCTGTATTAATATTTAATTTCTATTTTTTTTACTTCTATTCATGTATTTATATACTATATATTTATTATATCTCTATTATAATAATAATGATATATATCATAAAAAATAAATGTAAATGTATTTATAATTTTTATTGAAATAATTGTATCTTAATACACTTTTTAGATATTGATATCTCTAACTTGATTGGAAAATCAAATCAAAAAATGCTAAAATTTTAAATTTTAATTTGTTACATATAATTTCTCAATATATAATCATGATTTAATTTTTACTTCTTATTTTTTATTTGTTCTCTTTTGACTAATGATATATGTTATGTTATATTTGTTTAAGGTTAATTTCTAGCAAACACTTAATTTCTAATATGAATTTGAAGTTTACAAAATTTGATCAATTATGATTATAATGTAATCACAAATCAATAATTAAGTCTTCTTTCTTTTATATGGATTATCAATTAATGATATGATTATTAGTTGGTAAAAATATTATTTCATTTTTTCTTATATCTTAAAATTTGAGATTTTTAAATTCTAAGATTATATATGTACTTAATTAAATATACTATTTATTTTCATTTTCAGTTGTTCTAGGGTTATTGGAGATAACTAAAAATTAAACAAAATGATATTTCATATTTTGTTACTAAAATTTTAATTATTTTTAATATTACTGTTAATTTATTAAAATACCCTATTTAATATGAGTTTTTTAGTTTGCTACTGTCACTAGTTGAATCCTCCATAGAAATAGAAAGACTTTATGGTTTTGATGGTCTGGAACTTTGCAGGGTGATGCCCGGAAACCACACCAACATAACCAATCTGGGAACCCTTTTGAAAGCGTGGTGTGTCGCAGTCGTGGAGTTACATGTCCCAACTTCGTACTTGCCCCGCCCCACCCCAATCCTATTTATTATTTATTTACATGTTAACATTAATAAATAAATTTTAATATACCATTTATTAATTATTATTAATTAAATACAATTTTAAATTTTTAAATATGATATATACTTAATTATTAAATGTGATAATTTTTTTTATAATTAATAGAAATTAGTATATAAACTATTTATCCAATATTACGTAATTATTAAATACTCATTCATTTATTTTCAAAATTTACTTTCCTTAATATTTCTTGTTCATTATTTTTATGAATTTTTTATTGTCAATTATTGACTGTTCAAACTATATTTGGTATGTTCATATTTCTCCCTTTTTGAAAAAATGGTGGGTGGGACTATGGAAACTTCAGGTCCCTGCTAAAGTCAGGATTCTAGCTTTGGAGACTGTTTCATAATGCATACCTAGTGTGAGTGAATTTGCAGCGAAGATTGGCTGTAGTGAGTAGTGGTTGCTCGTTTTGCGAGTGCGAAGCAAAATCTGTATTCCATTATTTTAATGGCTGCAAAAAGCTTGAGATTTTGTGGCATGTATTAGGTCTTGGGCATTCGATTAAGGACAAAAGCGAGGTTGGTATGGTGTTGGTTGCAATTTTAACAAACAAATTTATTTTAACCTTTGTAAGTGCACAAATCATTTATTGAGTATAGTTAGTAAGGGTCGATTTCACGATGAGTTCGATTCCATGATAAGTTTTAATGTACTTTTAATTCCAAGTTCATTTTAAACCTAATCTAAGAACAATTAAATTAAAAGAAAAGGTTTTGAGATTGAGTTTAAAGATTTAAAACTAAAAATACAGTAGAAATTAGATTAGAGAAAATTAATGAAGAAAACTTAGTTAAGATATACTATCCACTAATAAAAAATTCCCCAATTCATTCGATGACACCTCAAAAATACCCGGTGGGTTATTAGTCAATGCATTTGAAAAAAGCCATTTTCCAACGATATTTTTGGAATAATTTCGTCTTTGTTATGTGTATGGTGGTGGTTGAATTGTATATGAATCTTGAAAGAGACAGCTTGTAACTTTTGAATCAAAATGTATCTATTTCTCTAGTAGGGTCTCTCTTTGATTCTTGAAGCACTTATAGAAGAAATAAAAAAAAAAAAAAAAAAAAGCACTTGATTGGGTTTTCCAAAAGAAGTAAGCTATATGTGTCTAATATTAATTCCTTTCCAATCACAAAGAAGGATAATGAAAACATCCTTTCAAAAACAAATAATGAAAACATTTTTGTTTCGTTTAAATTAGTTTTCAACAAAATCTCTCTATTCAATTTTCAGAAACAAACTCATCTTTACTCTCTTTTAATAAATTAATACTCCATTATTATAAATATTTTGTTACATCCACCTTATCAATCTAATAGATATCAAATCCTCCAATTTCGTTAATACGATTCGAATTCATAATTTTATTTAACTTAAGAGAACTTATGAGCAGTATTTGAACCATAAAATCACTAAAACAAAATTGAAGCATCTTATGCAAATAAATTCAGCAGTCAACCCACATAAACTATTAGAACCTCTAAAAATTTTCCTTTTGGAAGAAATTAATATTTATATGTACCATAGTTGGAGTAATAGTGTAGACAAGTATGAACACATACAACACTACTAATAAGAACATATTGTAGAAGTAGCCTTTCACTTGATGGAAAAAATAAAACCCAAATTGAATTTGTCTAAAAAGTTGAATACTCAAGTTCCATGTAATTTGCCAAGTTGACAAGTCTGTGTTTGCTAGTTGAATTCAACATTTATTACTTTGTTGTAATGGTGGAATGCAATTGGTTGATCAAAATCACCGTGTACCTATAGATAGGCACTTACCATACGTGAACTCGGCCTAAATTTTATGAAAGAAAGATCAGTCTCTAGTCATCCATAATTTCCTTTAGTCTACATTTCTAAGTTCCTTTCATAGCCTTTATTACTTTGTTAATTCCACCCTAAAGTTTACAACAGATCATAGTTTATAAATGTTTTCATTATCCATGAAGTCAATACATTAAGAACTAGACCTCCAATCAGTTTTTATTTATTTATTTATTATTATTATTTTAAGGAAATCTCTAGCCAATTTAATATGTGATGTAATATGACACAATATGATACATGAATTTATACGATATGACATGCTAGTAAAAATTAAAAAGTTTATATCCATAACTTCAATGTGTAGACTTGGGAAGCTTGCCACTAAATCACTTCAACTTTTTTAATTGCGAATTGATGTATTGAGATATACTTAAATTATGTATTTATGCTTTGAACCCTTAGCATATGCTTCTAAGAGGCATATATTAAGATAACCTTTTGATGATTATAAACAGAAGTTAGGGAAAATCTCAGAAAAAAAAAAAAAAAAAAAGAAACCCTGACATATGAAAATATCTCATTTTACCACTTGTTATTTTATTTTTATCGAAAATGCCACTGCTATTATCAAATTAACAAAAAATTAAATAAAAGATAAAAAGACATTTTTAACCCTGAGATTTTTATTAAAAACTATAATAATTTAAAATAAAAATTATAAATTAATAAAAACTTATCTCCATCATCCATCTTATAGATAGGTAGTGAAGATCAATGCACCAAATAAAAAAATAAAAATAAAAATGATAAAAATAAATAATAAATAATACTTTAAAATAAAATAAAAAAAAATTAGAAACTAAAAATAACTAATCTCTATCGTCTATCTTATAGATAAGGTGAGTTTCATGGACTAGGGTTCAATGCAACCCTAGACAAATAAATCTAAGTCATCATCAGTATCATACAAATCAAACCAAACAAGCAAACAACCAACATCATCATTAAACAACTTAATTCAAAACACAGGAATGGAAAATCTCATGGTAGTAGCGTTATTCCCCTGTCACCAAGAATCGGCCACCATTCCAATTACAAAATCTTCACTCCTCCCATGCCTTTTATGCACCAATCGTATGAGTGATGATGGGCTGCCGTTGATCTCCAAATAGATTGATGATGGGCTGGTTTTCGGCTCCAAAATCTCCTCTCCAAGGAACTGTTTTGAGGTATTTTCGAGGATTGTCTTCACCTACTGTTAAGGGCTGTTTTGCGCTGATTTTGTGGCCTAAATCCAGCCTTCTAACTTCACTTTGAAGCCTGCAAAAGTCGTGCAAAAACAGGTCACAAATCTGCCTCCAATCTGGTTCCAAATTGGCTCGAAACACCGCTAAAATACTGCAAACTAGGGGCTGTTTTGCGTAGAACATGCAGCCCAGTTCCAGCCTTCAAACTTTACATCCAAGACCTGCAAATGTCGCCTTCAAATTGGTACAGAACAGGTTCAAGGGCTGCTAGATGATCTGCAGAAAAACTGTAGCAATGGTGCGCTCAGAACCACCCCCCCCCCCCCCCCCCCCCCCCTTGAAACCACGTTCAAAATCCTCTCCTTTTTCTCCTCTTTGGTTGTGTTCTGTGACTACTGAATGGCTGTTTTTCTCTCCTCTAAATCACCCTTTTATAGTTTGTAATTAGATCAACAAAGGAGGTGTTGGAGGTCTGCACGTGTCAAGCTTCTTCACGTCAAGTTTCTGTTGTATATCGCGAACTGCGAAGGCGAGCTGCACTGCGCGTTTGCGATTCGCGATCAGCTCCTGTTTTCACTTTTGTCACACTGTATGGACATGAGCTGCGCGTGAATAAGCTGCTGCATGGGCTGCATTCTTGCCTTATCTTCTTCTTCAAATGACACCTACATGGGCTGGTCATTGCAATTCTTTCATGGTCCGTTGCTTATCTTATTTCATGGGCTTGACTGAATAAGTGAGCTGAGTTTGAATGGGCTTCATGAATTGCTTCATTTAATTGCACTTGGATTGAATTCTTGTATTATTTGAGCTGGTCTTGATTGGTTCTTGTAATCACAACCCCATGTAATCCATGCTGCAATTGGCCTTAAAATATTTTATAAATACCTTGAAAATTCATCATTTTGCTCATCAACCCTTTCATGACTCATCTACACAAAACAAATAAAAACACATCAAAATAACAATGATTCATTCAAATTCTCATCACAAAATTAAGTTTTAAAAGTACAAAATCATGATATATTTTATCGTGATCAATTATGCATAAAGTTTTTAAGTCTATGTAAAAATGTTTTCAAATAAATTTATTTTGAAGAGAGTGGAGGATTTTTAGAGAAATTTTAAAATAAATTAAATTTGAAAATGAAAAGACACATTTGTTCACCAAAGGTTATGTCTATTAAATTAAATTTTTAAAATGAAAAAATACTATTTTATAAAAGGTTGTGTCTGTTAGAAACCTATACATATATGTGTGCCACAACTGGCAGGATATATATATCTCTAACATCTCTTTTATTCTTTTCTTTTCAAATATTCTAAGTTTCTCACAAATAAAATCAGCAATAATTTTACTTTTTGCATAAGTAAAAAATTATTAAAGTAAATTTGTTATCATTCGATGGTATTCTAGTTTATCTTAGCTAATGCATATCGTAAACAAACAAAATGTTTTATTGTATCCTAGAAATGTATTCACAACTTGGTGCATCACGGAATTGATGAAAACAAATAATATTTTAAGGAGACTAATTTTGCTACGCGCTATGAAACGATGTATCTCAGTTTTTTGCTACTTTGCTTAGACTGTTTTGTGCAGATTTTTTTACTATTCCTAGACTGTTTTTGTTCACTTCTACAACAGTAGGGAGGTGGATTCTAGAGAGGAAAAAATTAAAAAAAAAAAACTGTCCAATCACCTTAGAAACATTTCTAAATATATAAACACCCCCACTTACCACCTCCATACCTTTCTTAAACCAACCCAACAAGAGAGTTGATCTTGCTCTCTTTTACTGTTGATATCCGGAGAAAATACGGTGTCAACATTATGTAACATTATTTAATTAGTATTTCAAAATCAACTCTATTCAGAGGAAGACCTTGATTTTGCAAGCCTATTTTCATCCAACTCCTCCTCCACCAGTTACCATGGCTAGCAAAATTCCACTACCACTATCAAAATAATGTTTGTCTTTGTTTTTGTTTATTTATTAGTAGTAGGTGAGAGTCACGTCAAGAAGGATGGATGTTTTGCTAGAAATCCCATTGATGCAGTTTTGAAAGCAAAAAACAAACCCTTCTGCAGGTCGATGTTTTTACTTTACGATTACTGATGTGGTTGTGTATTGTGAAAATGCTGTGCTTGATTATTGCCCAGGTGCTTTGGAGCATGAATATTTCAAGACTGAATGATGGACTTGTACACTGAAAACACAAGTGTTACATGTATTTTATCATATAGATGTCGATCAGTAAGTTGACATGTTTTTAACGTTAGGTGAAGGGCCCAATGAAGTTTTTACCATATGAAATTTGTGTGAATATTGGAGTTTTATATTAAAAAATAATATCTCACTTGGATTTAAGATAGATAATATAAATTAACCATAAATTCGAAAAATCACATTTCTCACACAATTTTGATTAACGTAAACAAATGTTTTTCAAGAATTATTTAAAGGGTTAAATAAAGTTTTTAACATTCAAAACTTATGTAAATATTGGATCTTTATTATTATAAGAGAGATTTTAGTTGAATTTAAAATAAACAATATAAATCAAACATAAAAATAATAATAATAAATAAATAAATAAATTCACACATTTAATACAGTTTCAATTAACGCGGTTTAGGGATGTATAAAAAACTCAAACCTGTGGCAACTCGCTCCCTTGCTCCAGACAAGGTGGTACTAAAATAAATTGGGTTGAGGCAAATTTCAGATTAATTTTAAAACTCCTTTCAAAAATAGGGTGAGTGTGGGTCAGTTGTCCCAACTTCGACCTTGTTCCACCCCATTCCTGTTTATATTTATTTATATATTACTATTTGATAAATAAATTTAAATATATAGTTTATTAATTATTATTAATTTAATATAATTTTAAATTCTTGAGATACAATAAATATTTTATTTTTTAAATATGAGAAGATTTTATTATTATAAATAAAAATTAGTATATAAGCTATAATATTTAGCAATACGTGATTATGAAAAACTGATTTACTGGTTTTAAAATTTTATTTTCCTTGTTATTTCTTGTTACTTAATTTTATAAATTTTTTACTGTCAATTATAGAGTATTTAAAATATATTAGGTATGCTGGTATTGAGCTTTTTCAAAAAATAATTTTTTTTTTTAAGAAAAAAAAACTAATTAATAAAAAAATTTTGGAATATTTCACATAGGCAAATAATTTGCTGGCGTAGATGGACTGGTGGTGGGGTGCGAGGCACATTCACCTCCCCTCCATGAAAAATCTCTACCTTAACCCCGATTTTCAATTATTGGGTTTTAAATGGAGTTGAGGATAAATAACTATTTTGGGGTTACGGTTGAGAATTCTCGACCCCACGACCCTACCCCAAATTTCATTCTATTGATATCCCTATCTATATTCCCTTTACTTAACACAATTAATTATTTTGATTTTCTTTAGAATTGCTAGTTTCATTTTGACAGGACCCTCTCATATTCTATCTTAAACTCAAGAGAACCTATGATGTGTTGGAAAACTGTATATGATTTTAAATTTTCTTATAGGAAATCATTTGAAAATCTGTCAATACGTAAGGTGGTTTAATAATATTTCGACAATATAACTGCTATTTTTCTAACAATCACACCTTGTAATACACAAAAATCAATACTTCTAAATCATCTCAAATCTCAACTATTTTGGATCTTCAATCCCTCTTTCAAGTCGTCTTTTGATCGGGCAAAAATAAAGCACAATTTTATATTCTAAACCTATGCTTTTGTGATGAAAACTCGAGTAAAATAAAGGTGTTTTAATGTTTTATAAGTGTTTTGTGCAGGAATTTAATAGAGAGGTCAAATTGTAATTTTTTTGGGTGCTGAAAGTTGTCGCAGCCTTGTTGCCCGCGTAAAGGGACTGCATCTAGGCATGAGCCTTGTTTCATGTGTGAATGACCTGTAGGGGTGTTTCAAGCAGTCCAAACGTGCGTTTAAATGGCAACAAAGTTTTCCTTGCTCATTTTGTTAGTGGAAAATCGTCATTAATGACTTCAAAGATTTTCAATTTATGTGACAGAGCCAATTAAGTCAAGTGAGGATTCAATCACTCAGTGAAAGGAAAGAATTGAATTTCACAATCACACATGAGCATCTCTCAAAAATTCAAAGACTCCAAGAAAAGGAAGCAAATTTTCTGTTAAAGGAAGTTTGTAAAGCAGTCAACTGTCAACATGCAAAAAATCTCAGAATTAAGTTGAGCATCCAGTTTTTCAAATGTAGAAATGAGAGAATCAAGGTGAAAAACAAGAAAACTGAGATTGCGGGTGGAGAAAAAAAATAAAATGATAATGATACCCTAAACTGGTGCTGCTATAAAGGTTTCAATTTTCATAATGAAAAAGGGAGACGATTGATAGAAGAAAAATTACAGAGAAAATAGCAACGAAGAACTTTTGATAGAAAAATACTTTTAGAGCAAATGATGGCAAAGGAAGAGTTGAGGCTATCAGTGTGATTGTATCAATTGGCTCAGTTGTGTTGAAGGAAGGTTTGCAAAATTACATAGTGACTTCTTCCTTAATTTATTTTCTCAATTAATACAATGTTTTTTTATTTTGATTTCAATTTTTCCCATTGTGTTAATTGGTTTTATGGAGAACTAAACGATTTTATCTATAAATATAATGTAGTCAGCTATTTCAATTCTTGTTCAATAATTTATTGGTGTTTAATATTTTTATTCGTGTTTAATATTTTTATTCTTATTGTCAGTATTCTGTTCTATTGTTTACATATGTGGTTAATTAACTTGGGTCTAATTAATTAACCTGATCTATTAACTATATTGCACTTGGAAAATGCGACTATACTTTAGACATCAATAGAATGAATCTTAAAGGATAGGAATATACCTATAAAGTTTGTGTAATCATTGTGGATAATTGGATCCTAAAGAATTCAGACTAATTAATTGGCATAGGAATATAGTAGTTTAATTTCTCTGAATATTTTCACTTGACCATTCGGAAGAGGCTAATGAAGATTTAAAAGTTATCCGATTAAATACACAATAGAATTATTTATTTTATTTTATTTTATTTTAATAATCATAAGTCATTGGAATAGTTGGTGAAATCGTATTTCCTAAATACTTTATTCTGTCGTGGTCTTCTGTCTTTATAAGTAATTTTTAATTATTTGTTTAGTTAAGTTGTACTTTTAATTTTAATATATATATATATATATATATTTAAGTGAATTAAATATTCTTGTCAATTAGGAAGTCTGAATAAAATTGGTTTTAAGGAAGTTGGTAATTGATATTTAAAAATTAGCAGTTGTCTTCGTGGGAATGACCTTAATTTGACAGTATATTACATTGTGACCGTGTATACTTGCACGTGACCTATTGTAATCAGTGCATTAGGATTTTAGCCCATCATCTTTCAAACATGAGCAATATCATGTAAAACATATAAAACAAACTTGTTTTTCTATGAAAACATAACTATAAAATATGTCTATATTATTTGCAAACTTGAAACCATAAAAATAAGTAAATTGATGAGTAATCAAACATTTTACGACATTAAAGTATAAACATATACACGCAAGCCTAGATATCATGTAATATACAGTATATATATATATATATATATATAAGTATGTTGGGGTTTCTATCCTAAGAGCTTGTAATATTGTAAACGGTTTTATAAATTTTTAATAACATATTCATTTCATTCAATTTATATATTTTGCAAAAATCGAATATATCATGAGAAACATCCTTGATTACTGATGTAATTTCAAACTAAGTGTATAATTGTTATATACAGGTGGATTTAGTTTGAGATAAGTAATTTAAAGAGTCCGTAGAAAACAAACGAAGTTGGGTACTTCATTTGTGGTAAATCTACAGCTGCGGTCCCTTTCGTATTTGATACGATAGTCTTATCCAAGACTATTCATGTGGTGACATGGAAATGGAGGCACCTTATATAATAAAGATTATATAAGACTGGACCACGATAAATATAAGTCTCTAAATAATATCCGTTAACCTTAGAGATTTATATTTATCAACCAGATGATCATATATGAATTGATCTTAATTCTGAGTGTATTATGAACTCCTGCTTGTTAAGTTATTTCCTTTGATTTACATGGGTGAGATCGGTGTAGATACCCGATCAATAACTTCGTACCTTGGGGATATGATTTAGTAAGTAGCTGGGAACATTCTATACAATAGTGGAATCCACTCCTTCTTGCGAGAAGTAGAAAAGTAGTTCCCTTAAGGGTTGATTCAGGTCTTGAACAATAAGAGCGCTCAACTTTCTGTTTATATGTAAACAGAAAGATAAATTCATAAGTTGTTATGAATATATTGTTCATTAGAGAATCAATGGTACTTAAGGATAAAGAAATAATTAGAGAGGTAAAACGGACATTTGACCTTGCTCTAATTATGAACTATTTGTGGAGGGTCAAATCATATGTAGTGATTAAATCAATGGACACTGAAAAATTTCAGATTGTATAAAAAACATCTACAATTTTGAGAGTGCAATCTTAAGTTTTTAGTGGAGTAACTTTAAGATTAATAATAGTGAATTATTTAATTAAAGAGTTTAATTAATAATTCCAATATTATTGGAGCTCAAAACTGTAGGTCCATCGGGTCCCCTTGATAGCTCATTTTACTATAAGAAACGTGTATATAGAATATTGTAATTGGACCGTCCAATTACAGTTGTTACATAAGTAACAAAAAATTTGTGTTCACTTAGTATTTGAATAATATTGATTATTCAAATTATTTAATTATTAATTATGAATTAATAATTATTTAATTAATTTTATAAGAGGTCTTGAATCCAATTCTTAGTGACTTTGGTATAATTAATTATGAATTAATTTATTAAAAGTTACAAGTTCTATTTCAAAATATAATATGAATTAATTTTGAATTAATTATATTATATGAGGCAAAAGTTTAATTATAATAAGATTAGGGTCAATATTAATATTGATTAATTAAAACCCTAATTGTTTGCCTATAAAAAGAAAAAGTTTCTTTTCTACATCTAGGTTTTTGGTTGTTGTTGATGTTTTTGAGAAAAAACAAGAGAAAAGAAAAAGTTTTTTTCAACAAATACAAAGAACAAGAATTTGTGTCTTTGTTCTTTGTATAACCAAAATCAAACACTCACCTCTTATAATCATTGATTTAATTTGATTTTTTTTTAGAAAGAAATCAAAAAGTAAGTGAGCACAATTCTATATAATTGTGTCCACTCGCTTGTTTCTTGATTTCGAGATATATCAAGGAAGGCAAGGTGATGAGCAATCCACAGAGATCAATACAGAAGGTAAAAATATGATTTTTATTTCTTTATATTATTTTTATTTCATTGTTTTATAGATCTTGGATTCTTGAGTTTTCTAAAAACGTTTTTGAAACTTAATGTTCCGCAAAATCCTTAATTTTATGAAAAACAAATTGTTGATTTTTGTTTTTTCATTCCAACAATTGGTATCAGAGCCAAGGTTTTCAATAAAACAATGAATTTTAAAATAATATGTTTGTATTGATTATGTATGTCAATGAGTAGGCACTATTATTTTGATTTGATTATTGATATGCATATTTTATATTCATGTTTGATGAATGGGATTGCATGGTATGATCGTTAATTGTGTGGTTCTTTGGTTATATTATTCGATTAATATGTAAGCCATTTGTGGCAAATTTTTATTCGATTAATATGTAAGCCGTTTGTGGCAAATTTTTATTCGATTAATATGTAAGCCGTTTGTGGCAATTTTTTTTTTCGTTGTAATTCAATAGTTTTAGGCTTTATTTTTTTGAAAATGTAAAGCTCAAGATTGATGTCAACGGGGTTGATTTGCTATGCCAGAATTATGATTCGAATCAGATTTTTTTTTTATGTTGAAAATGGAAGGTTTTATTTAATTGTATTTAAAACTACCATTTCAAACATAATTAATTGTATAAATGGAAATTTATTGTGTGGCTGTTTTGAATGGTATAATTATGATTCGAAACGGAAAGTTATTTTGAAAACGGCTGGTTTTATTTAATTGTATTTAAAACTACCGTTTAAAATATAATTAATTGCATTAAAATGGATTTTTAATGCAGCTGTTTTGAATGGTATAATTATAATTTGAAACGGAAAATTATTTTGAAAACGGCTGGTTTTATTTAATAGTATTTAAAACTACCGTTTAAAATATAATTACTTGAATTGAAATGGATTATTAATGCGGCTATTTTGAACGGTCCAATAAGACATTTATTATGAATAAATGTATGCGCATTAGATTCGTTGCACATTAGATGTGCAAACAAATAAAATTATAATAATAGTCCCTAAAATTATGTGTTCCATATTTTTGGGGTTTCCATTTCAATTGTAACACTATTGAAAATATCCATATGATTGGATAATTTTCTTGGATCCATAAATCAAGAAATGGGCTTTTCTAGTCTAATCTATTTGATAGAAGTTTTTGATAATTAAATTAGATTTAATTATAAGCCCATGAAGACCTTGAAGACCATGAAGACTATGAAGACTACAAGTGAAGGCCAAGGAATGTCTTGGTTAATTTTTGTAATCTTAAAATTAGTTGTAGGTCGTTAAAACCAAAGAACCCGGTCATACACATGTTATTTATTTATTTTTTTTTATTTTCATGAGATGAATGGATAAATATATATAACATGTACATGCATTAAAAATATGTCATATAGAATCATGAAGTGCCTACTCACTACATTATAACATGACATGCATCATATGTATTATTTTTATTTTGCTATTAAAATTGTTTATTAGTATAAATAGAAAAATAATACATGGAATGCCTTTAAAATAATTTGAATTGATTTTAATAGAAAATCATAGGTTTCAAATTAGAAATTTGATTTCAATAAATTGGCATTCATAATGTGGATTAGATTTTAATTAGTTAAAATCGGATGATATCATATTAAATCTATTCTTTATAATTTTGATTATTTTGATTAGATTTATAAATTGAATTGGATTTTTAAATGTTAAAAAATCTGGTAATTCATTAGATTTATAAATTGAATTAGATTTTTAAGTGTTAAAAATCCGGTAATTCATTAAATGGATATATTAAATTAGATTTTTAAATGTTAAAAATCTGATAATTTATTAAGTGTTAATAAGTTTCGAACTTTAATAACACACAAATTCCTAGCAATTTAGATTATCTTTTTAGCCGTTAATAATCTAATACAATGACTAGAAAAATCTAATAGAAATCCCTAACCCTAAAATAGTAAGTGGGAGAGGGATATATGACAATATATCCCGCGGTCTCCATCATTAGTTCAACACCGTAAAACTTAAATGGCGCCTCGAGACGGCTTTGTTATCGTCCCCCTACGGATGGTGTCCATTTAGGTTGATCAAGGTTGACTTCCTAACGGATAGGAATTCTAGATGTATCTTGTGATTGACCTACCCTACGGCGGCAATTCTCGAGTTAAGTCTATGGACTCTGAAATGATGGGTTACACTCATAAAGGAAATAATTAATTGTTAATTATTTTTCCTGACCGAAAAACGGTAGTCAAATAATATATGAAAAAGAGTTTTCTGTTATATTATTTGATTGAGAATGTCTCAGTCTAACATACAAATATTTGACCTACCCTACGGCGGCACCTATTTGTGGTATGTTAGATTATCGTGACATTATTATTAATTTTAGGGATTTTGATAATTTATTATTCGTGGATCATGCATCACGTTTAATTTTATGCCAAAATTACATGATATTAAATTTTGCAAATTGATATTAAATGAATTCCATTTTATTTATTTTCAGCAATGGTATCTCCGTTTATTTCTATTCTTGCTAATGATAAACTTAATGGGGAAAATTATGTCAAATGGAAAAGTAATATGAACGCAGTCCTGGTCTGTGAGGACCTCAAATTTAAAACTTAAATGGCGCCTCGAGACGGCTTTGTTATCGTCCCCCTACGGATGGTGTCCATTTAGGTTGATCAATGTTGACTTCCTAACGGATAGGAATTCTAGATGTATCTTGTGATTGACCTACCCTACGACAGCAATTCTCGAGTTAAGTCTATGGACTCCGAAATGATGGGTTACACTCATAAAAGAAATAATTAATTGTTAATTATTTTTCCTGACCGAAAAACGGTAGTCAAATAATATATGAAAAAGAGTTTTCTGTTATATTATTTGATTGAGAATGTCTCAGTCTAACATACAAATATTTGACCTACCCTACGGCGGCACCTATTTGTGGCATGTTAGATTATCGTGGCATTATTATTAATTTTAGGGATTTTGATAATTTATTATTCGTGGATCATGCATCACATTTAATTTTATGCCAAAATTACATGATATTAAATTTTGCAAATTGATATTAAATGAATTCCATTTTATTTATTTTCAGCAATGGTATCTCCGTTGATTTCTATTCTTGCTAATGATAAACTTAACGGGGAAAATTATGTCAAATGGAAAAGTAATATGAATGCAGTCCTGGTCTGTGAGGACCTCAAATTTAAAACTTAAATGGCGCCTCGAGACGGTTTTGTTATCGTCCCCCTACGGATGGTGTCCATTTAGGTTGATCAATGTTGACTTCCTAACGGATAGGAATTCTAGATGTATCTTGTGATTGACCTACCCTACGGCGGCAATTCTCGAGTTAAGTCTATGGACTCCGAAATGATGGGTTACACTCATAAAGGAAATAATTAATTGTTAATTATTTTTCCTGACCGAAAAACGGTAGTAAAATAATATATGAAAAAGAGTTTTCTGTTATATTATTTGATTGAGAATGTCTCAGTCTAACATACAAATATTTGACCTACCCTACGGCGGCACCTATTTGTGGCATGTTAGATTATCGTGGCATTATTATTAATTTTAGGGATTTTGATAATTTATTATTCGTGGATCATGCATCACGTTTAATTTTATGCCAAAATTACATGATATTAAATTTTGCAAATTGATATTAAATGAATTCCATTTTATTTATTTTCAGCAATGGTATCTCCGTTGATTTCTATTCTTGCTAATGATAAACTTAACGGGGAAAATTATGTCAAATGGAAAAGTAATATGAACGCAGTCCTGGTCTGTGAGGACCTCAAATTTGTCACGACTCAACCTTGTCCTCCTCAGCCAGCAGATAATGTTGGACGTGCTGTGCGTGAGGCCCATCAGAAATGGGTCACAGCTGATGAAAAGGCCCGCTGCTACTTGTTAGCAGGGATGTCTGATGTGCTTGCTACCAAGCACGAGTCAATGACAACAGCAACTCAGATGCTAGAGTCATTGCAGGGCATGTTTGGGCAACCTTTTGAGCAGCAACGGCACGAAGCTGTTTGTGCTGTGATGACTGCTAAGATGAAGGAGGGTTCATCTGTTCGAGAGCATGTTTTGAAAATGATGACCCACTTTAACACAGCTGAAAGCCATGGAGGGGCAATAGACGAACGTAGCCAAGTAAGTATGATATTGGAAACTCTTCCGAAGAGTTTCATACAATTCAAGAGTAACTATGTTATGAACAAGTTGACTTACTCACTTACACAGTTACTTAATGAGCTTACTACTTATGAGTCAATGAATAAGGATAAGAGTAAGTCTGGTGAAGCAAACGTTGCTGAGTCTTCTTCTTCTGCTAAAAACAAGAGGAAGAGAAACACCAAAAAGGCTACAGCTAAGCCCAAAACACAAGCTACCAAGAAGAAGAACAAAAAGAGCACCAAGGCCATCAAGCCCAAAGGAAAATGTTTCCATTGTGGTGTGGATGGACATTGGAAGAGGAACTACCCTAAGTACCTCAATGAGCTCAAAGAGAAGAAGATGAAAGGTAAATATGATTTACTAGTCATTGAATCTTATTTAGTGGATGATGATTCATCCACTTGGATAATTGATTCAGGAGCCACTAATCATGTTTGTTCTTCTTTGCAGTTAATTGACTCTTATAGGCAGCTTGGTGAGGGTGAGTTCAACATGCGAGTCGGGACTGGGGAAGTTGTTTCAGCAAAGGCAGTGGGAGAAGTTAAACTTTATTTCAATAATAATTGTTTTATCATACTGAACAATGTCTATTATATTCCAGGTTTTAAAAGAAATTTGATTTCTGTATCCAAACTTTTGGAATTTAATTATTCTGTTTCTTTTTATAATAAATTAGTTATTATTTCTAGAAATGGTTTGAAAATTTGTTCAGGGATACAAGAAAACAATTTATATGTGTTAAGACCGTTAATGCATAACCTACTGTTTAATACTGAAATGTTTAAGGTTGAAAAACCAAAAACAAAACGACAAAAGATTTCTCAAAATGATGACACATATCTTTGGCATCTAAGACTTGGTCATATTAACCTTGACAGATTAGATAGACTGGTAAAGGGTGGACATTTAAGTGAGTTAAAGATCGGCACTTTACCTGTTTGTGAATCATGTTTAGAAGGTAAAATGACCAAAAGACCTTTTACTAGTAAAGGGGTTAGAGCTAAGGAACCACTAGAGCTTATACATTCGGACGTCTGCGGTCCTATAAATGTTAAAGCTAGAGGCGGTTATGAATATTTCGTCACCTTTATTGATGATTATTCTAGATATGGGTATGTTTACCTGATGCAACGGAAGTCAGAAACTTTTGAAAAGTTCAAACAATTTCGAGTTAAAGTTGAAAATCAATTAGGTAAAACATTGAAAACTCTACGATCGGATCATGGAGGTGAGTATCTCGATACAGAGTTCGAGGATTACTTACTTGAGCATGGGATTCTATCCCAACTGACTGCTCCTGGAACACCCCAGCAGAACGGTGTTGCAGAAAGGAGAAATCGAACCCTTTTGGATATGATGAGATCTATGTTTAGTTTCTCATCATTACCTAGTTCATTCTGGGGATATGCATTGCAAACTGCAATGTATATTTTGAATGTTGTACCATCTAAGTCAGTTCCAAAGACACCCTTAGAGTTGTGGAATGGTCGCAAAGCTAGTTTACGACATTTTCGCATTTGGGGTTGTCCAGCACATGTGCTGAAGAACAAGACTGGGAAGCTGGAATCACGTTCAAAAGTTTGCCTATTTGTAGGTTATCCTAGAGAGACTAGGGGCGGACTCTTTTATAATCCTGAAGAAAACAAAGTGTTTGTATCGACAAACGCTACGTTTCTTGAAGAGAACTATATGAGAGAGTACAAACCTCGAAGTAAAGTTGTACTAGAGGAATTACTTCCCGGTTCGACCAGTACCCCGTCAACAATAGTTGTTGACAAAGACATAATTCAGACCACGT